>OX419583.1:16982452-17582452 GCA_948473455.1 Teleiodes luculella
ACACTGGCTTGTTCAGTTTTTTATTTTCTATCGAATGGTATATTTGAGGTCCACGGCAAAAAACTCTAAGTGCCTTTTCCAGTTTGCAAAAAAATTAAATATATCCGAATTTCAATTCGTAAAATCGCTAAGTCCATTAAATCACTAAGTCCCTTTATTTTTCCCCAAAAAATCACTTAGTCCTTTGATTTCTTCTCTAAGTCCAAATGGCAACCTGATTGTGAATGTCATTTTCACACATTTTTTCATAAGGATCTCTATCAAACAGGTTATTGTGGTGAAGAAAAGTTGAATTTTTAAGTTTTTATTCTTAGTGGAGGTAGTTTTCAGGTTGTTAGTAAACGATTGTAGCATTATCTATGCTCGTGGTTGCTTGCTTTAGGTGAAGTTAAGTTTTGAAACAAGAGTTCTCAATGTCCATGAGAGGTTCGGATATGATATGCGCCAGTTTTCTATACTTATAATAATATTATAAAGAGAAAAGGTTTGATTGTTTGTTTGTTTGTATCAAATAGGTTCCAAAACTACTGAACCGATTTCAAAAATTCTTTCACTGCTGAGAAGCTACATGACCCTGAGTAACATGGCCTATATTTCATTTCCAAAATATATATTACCTTACTAAAACTTCAATAAATGTAACCTGATGTAAAAAATACCTAAAAAAAAGTCCTAATAATTGAATGGGCTCTCGAATATACTGAACCGATTTTGGTGAAACTTGGCACAATGACAGAATAGACCTTGGGAAAGAACATATGCTACGATTTACCGCGGGAAAAATTCTCATTCTCACGGGAAATATGTAAAAGCAGGCGGAATTGGTCTAAAGAAACGCCCGATGACGCATATTCTGGACAACTAAATATATAACCCGCTAAACTGCTAGATATAAATCGATTGCTAGAATCTGTTCCTGAAACAGAGAAACACTTTTATGAAGATTTGTTTCAAAATACTAGCTACCCTCTAACAGAAGAACTATAATCTGCAGATGAAGTGGAAGAAGTGCTTTAATTCCTTAGAACTTTGTACCGGGTGCTTCAAAAATATCACTTAGTCCTTGAATTATCAGGTAAAAGACCCTAAGTCCTTTGTTTAGAATTAAGTCCAATAATTTTGATATTTTATTACAAAGCTCCTGTTAGCTCTATGCTTTTGTTTCTTTATTATAATAAAACTGCTCGGTTAATACTACAATTAGTACATATTTTTTATTTTTTTAATCCACGTATGTTATTTCAGCTAATAATCTAAATGTCAAAACGTCATTATCTCAAAAGTCACTTTTTGGACTTAGTGATTTTAAGAACTGGGCCATTCAATTGTGTTCTTTATCAGCTGATTGTTGCTAAGCCAAGTAACCTCGGAATTATTGTATTGGTATTGCCACAGATTAAATAATAGTTGCCGTTGCCAATGCCACGCCATTTGGCATCATAAAATACCTCTTCGCACCGTAAACAAGGTATTTTTACATCTACGCTGTTATCACTGGCCGGCCTCTAAGCGTTTAGAACCAATGTTGTGGAAGTTATTTGGTGGAATGTTTATTTTTTTGTTTTTATTTCCCTGTCATTGTGACGTTGTGGGAAACTTTTTGAGGTTTCCTCATCTGTCATCATATCTATTAATGCTGAGAGTAATTCAACGCGGAAAGAGAAACGTCTTTTTTGTCACGAATTATGTAGCAATATAATACAAAATACCTTATTGCATGCAAACAAAATACAGCGGATTTAATATTTTTTGTTTCAAAAAACAGACTATGATTTACTAGTTCTTTTTGTTGTATGCCTTTTCGTATCATAACGCTTATATTCGTAAATATAAATGCTTGAATTTTGTCATCTTTATTTTAGTTAAGAAGCATTACATAAAAATCTGTAAGAACCTTGTAAGAACATTATTTTTTTAATCAAATGAAGTGAATTTGCATTGGTATCCCAAAGACCGCCTTTAATTTTATTATTTTGTGATAATTACAACACAAACTGTTACAAACAACATCAAGGCATCTTTTCGTCACGAGCTTTGAATTTACGGTATGTTATTTTTTGTTTGTTTATTTTTTACACCCTGTATAATTTAACTTGTTCACCTTTAGGGGAATGATTCTAAGCAAACAGCCAAAAACTTCTTATATGTAAAAAATATATATACCTACTGTCGTTCTTAATATTTCGAGAACTTTGGATCAGGGCAGCTCAAAGACTGGCCCTAAAAAGAATGAGGCTTCTTGTACTTCTGATGTGCGCTAAGTAATAAAACACACAAACCTGAATCCTAGTCTACCTTTTCCAGGGGCGATTTGCCAATAGGAGGCCAAGGGTCCTGCGCGTCATCATGCGGCGCGAGCGAGGCTGGTGACGAAGACGCCCCGAAGAAGGGCGGCGGCAGGGAGGGCGGGGGTGCCGCTCCCCTCATCTCGGTGGAAGTAAACCTGCCCCCCCCACCCCCCGTGGAAGCTCCCCCGCCCGAACCCGAACCTGAACCGGAACCGGAACCAGCTGCGGACGAGCCAGCCGAAGGAGGCGGAGACGAATAGGGACTTTTCTATGCTTTTTAAAATTTTTGAATACTTACATGTAGCAATTTTTGCTTCTTAGAAATTAAATATTGGTTAATATAAATACTGATAGTCTTTTCGTATGTTTAGTGTTTACTTATGTATTTTTTTCCAATTTCACAAAATTGCAGCTATTCATTCATCCATATTCGTACACTAAATGGTTTTACATTTTAGATAATTTAGTTAAACAAATCTTACGAATTTATCGTCGTGCATTGGAAAGAACAAACAGGCAGGTGTAAATAACAAAGATAACATTGCTTTGGTATTTAACATTTCTATAGAAATTTGCACTGAATTGTATGTTTTCTTTCTACCCTCTAGAAAAAAGTTGCGTTACTTAGCTTAAAATCGTTATGATCGTCCTCATCTTTTGGAAAGATTGTAACTAAATCATTGATAGTGATTCGCGAACTGATTCATGATACGATAAAAACAGATATTGTGAATGGAATAGATAAATCAATCAACACCAACCCAACAATGGTTTTCAAATAAGCACGGAAAATTTTCAAAACTCGACGGTAACAAACAGGTTTCTTTATCTGTAAAAGCATAAGTGCAAACACGAGTGCCGAGACGGCCTAGTTGCAGGTGATAATTGACTTAGCTATACTTTTCTGTCTGCTAACGTGTGAATTCGACCTTCACGGGAATTTGCAAACGTCCGACCTGCTCGCTTCGAGTCAAGTTCAAAGTCATTTAAAAAGAGTTTTGATTTTGTAGATTTTGTGTTAAGGCGCAACAACGTGATTCAATAATTAACTCTTCCAGGCAAGGGCGTTATTTCTGAGACAAATAGTTCCGAAATGAGGCCCTTCTGGCCTTGTCACCTTATATGTAATCCGCGAACAATTACATACGGTTATGAGACGTAATAGAGTAATAAGCGAGCATAGCGATTTTTGTTAGCAGCAAGCAATTATCTTTTACTACTTACCTACCTGAGCCACATCATCATCCAAAAACATCCATTACTGCTGACAAGGGCCTCCTTAAAATATAATCTCCACAGCTGGCTGTTAGCATCCAGCAGCTACCCGCCTTGCAAATGATATTATGATGATAATGATATGTGGGGACCTCAAATATCTAAAAAGAATTCGACAATATTTTTTTATTCATTTTTCTTTTTTTATTTTGTTTAGGAAATGGCTTCCTATAGAATTGGATACCTTGCTGCGCACAATGTCACCGATGAGGATCTTGCAATGGAGACACATCGGTGTTAACGCTAACCGGCTACACGAGTAAGTCTTACCTGGTATTATCTTCTATTCTTTCCTAAATATTGGGTGCTGCACTACAATGTTACACTAATATAATATTTCCACAGGACCGACTCGATCGGTTGTTCTAGAAAAGTCTCGTTCAGCAGCGCCAAGTCAGCCAGCAAGAAGTGGTTCCACCGGCACCGATCCATGCCTGCCATCAAGCACCGCGAGGATCTCAAGCGTTCGTCTATCACGTCCGTCCTGGACCGGTGGACCCATTCATTTCTGCACAAGTAAATTACTTATGGATACTATATTTTTAGTTACGGCTCGGCTGGAAACAGCAGGAGAAGGCTACTCAGCTTCTGAGAGCCCTATGTTTCTGATGAGGAATAAAAGGAATACATCATTATTTGTCAGCCACATATTACGGTATACTCGTATCTTTTTGAATGCTGTTTTTACGTAAACAGTTGTCTGTTTGCTCTTGTTGTTCTTCTAGAGAACAATATATACCGCGGAAGAATGTATATTTGACGCAAGAGCGTTGGATCGTTCCCAACGTGGCGTGTCCAAAACAACTCTCACAAAATAATGATCTATTTCGTTGCTCATGCGGGTCATGCGCTTCCTCGACCAAAATATCCGTAACAAGTACTAGTTGATTAGCTGGCCGGTTGTAAAATTCTATATGAACATAGATACGTGTACATTTTGAAACTTCTATGTTCATTGCTGTTTCTAACTTTTTTTCAATGTAGATCCGATAGCGGTGTTAGCAATCTTTGTTATATGGTAGTTTGGTATGGTGGCTCAAGAAGTGTAAAAGAACAAACTACCCTTTAGATTGTTTCACTAACCTTAAGTGTTAGAAGACCGTTTCTTTGCACACATTATTTCTGAAATAATAAGAAAATAGAGCATCAAATTTAATTTATTTCAAATTTTAGCAATTTTGCTTTCACTAGAACTTCGTGTTCTGGAATTTAGTACTAGTAAAAAGCTCTGAACTTTCTCAGGTGATGAGAATTTCTCAATTTCTGAAAGTTTGTCGCTTTCAATGGTCTGAATAGACGCTGACAAAATGGCTGCGTCTGTCGTGCAGTGAAAGATTCTCCTTTCACTTGGACGTGTCGTGGGCAGATCGCTAATGCTGCTCCGAGTGTTTCCACTGCACTTGGAGACAGCATTCTTGACGGATTCACAAATGTGACTGATTCATTATTCCCAACATGAAGCCAGGTACCAAATCCTAAACTAGCTAAACGCAGAAGAGCTAACAAGAGATTTTGTGAAATTCTCATGGAAAATGGAGAATTCCCTCTACCAGAAAGTGAAAGCTAAAAAATTTATCAGTATTCCTTTGTAAAAAAAATTATTATAGGAACTTTTCGCATCGTATAAAAATTCCATCTTCCATTCATGGGTTTTCCTTAATGTGGTTAATGGCTACCATTACGTAGAAATAGCAAATCTGGACGCAAAATAATATTATTATTAATTTTGTCCTGTTTATTTTCCTGGATTCGGAGAACCATAAAATGTGAGTTTTACCTAATTACAAACAGTCAGATCAGAACAGTGTTTGCTACTAACAGAATGTAAGGATTACCTTTTTATTTATTTTGTTTGTACCTATATTAGGCACTTACTTACCTACTAAAACTGTAAAATTACTTTATATATTTCCACTATATTTTTTAAGTCCGTTTGTCCTAAATCTTTCACGCCCAAATGGCTAAACAGATTGCCGAAAAAAAATTGTGTGATAGGAAAAGAGCATACTGGGAAAATAGACGTTTAAAAAACAGACAAATCCACATTCAAAAATGTGTCGTAAAAAAATTCACGACATTTCTTATCTTCAAAGCAAATAGAAATGGAATCAAATACCTACCTGATATAAAATCCAACTCATCGATCACTACAAAAAATTGAGATTTTATGAAATTGTTTCGACATATTTACTAAAGTTTCATTGTATCACCTTGCTTGATTGTATGATTTTTATTATTTTAGTCATCAATGTCGTCATTACGAGTATCTACTCTTTCGTATAAATACTCCGTAAGATTTAACATAGTGGCAGTTAGTACTCATGAAACAACTTTCCTTAAGGGACATAGGTTGAAATCTCGAAAGTCATACAAAAAATTGAAATTGTGTTCTATAAGGAAAGTTAGGTGTTAGGTTTCCTGAGACTATGATGCGGATAAGCAACCAGTTAAATTCACGGTGTATATTACCCATGATTACATTCATAACAGCCTTAAAAAACATTCAGATATTACCTATTCTACCGGTCATTGTAATGATATTTCGAGAAAGCGTTTGTCTAAGCATAATAACCGTCTGTCTGGTTCGCAGTTCGAAGTTCTGGGATCGCAGTTATTGTTGGTATTGAATGTTGAAGCGTAGAGTAGGTACCTATTTAAGTTAAGTGGCACCATCTCATGCGATAGGGGAGTTTGGGCTGATTAGACGCGCCATGTGCAATGGGCACGTACTTGTGCAGCGAGTTCATTGACCGCTGCGAGGGCCGCCGGTGAGTCACTCCTGCGCACAGATGCCTATTACGGGACAGACGCACGCGCAGCGGAAAGGAAGTCGGCTGATCGGAATGTTGGGCTAGGGCCACGTAGACTGAACTGGGTTTAACACACTGCTAACCTACTACTACTAGATTTTAAATTCTTCATTTTTTTAAATCACAAAATAATAGACATAAACAAAAATCTATATTTCCGCCCGTGACAATATTATGCACTTTTTATTTTGTTTCTTCATGGAAAAATTAAGATATTTTCCCACTGTAAAAGTAACCATTATCGCAATCTAAACATTTTAAGCACAATAAGTATAGTAATTTTTGCATTTAAAAATATTAGGATTATTACAGGAGTTAGCTTAAAGCATCTACAAAAATAGGGACGTAAACGTAATGCGTCTATGAAAATATTTAGACATTTAGCCCATGATCAGATCACCACATAATGATACTCTCATAAATAAATTACATCCCATAGGTAAGCAAATCTAGCGCAGAAACATCAATACATAACAAGCAATCCAAATTCCAAATGACTCACGATTGTTAAGAGATCATTGGCCCATTTTGAATGAATAATCGAATGAGTAGGTTCTTTGTACAAAAAAGGCATAAATGGAATAACACTGGCTGTTTGTTTCCAGGAAAAAATGAAACAGACCTGCGAACTCTTGATACAGAGGAAATGTCAAATCCAAGATGAATGCTGATAGGAGCCGTAACATTGGTATTATTTTTTTTATTAATTTTTTATTCAGCATGATTTTTGTTACTAAAATATGTTTGGATTAATTTGAAAAAATGCATAGCGAAGTAGGGTAGATGTCTATTCTATTATAATACAGGGTTACTTTTTAATCAGTGCACATATTTTGTGTACCTACACAGTCAGTATCGTTACTAGATCACATGCATGAGACCAAAAAAAAGTTTTTTTTTTTTTTTTCAAATTATGACACTATTTTTAATCCGTTTAGGGAACGAATTTCAAAAAACGCCAGAATACGTTTCCAATTAATTATGCCAATGAGTGTCTAAACGAAGTAGTACATATCAAGAAAATTCGCGCGTATTAAATTTCTTCCCATACAAAATTTGATACCAATTTTATGCATAAAATGGCGATATTTTGATTTTTTTGTATGAAACGTGATAAAATTTGTGCATTGATTAAAAAATAACTCTGTACGTAGCCTTAACAACATACACACACTAATTACGATGAAATATCCAAGCAGCGAATAGTTTTGTTTGTAAAAATAATTGTAAAGTAAATAATAAGGAAATTAATACTCTGTCATATAACTACAAATTGTATAATAGTGAAGAATTAAACAAGTCTTAATAAATATTTGTTTCATTAAATTAACAAACTGATGAGGGATAAAAAAAATATTTCGAGCTTGCAACTTTTGATCTACTCTTCAGTAATTTAAGAGTTGATGCATTCACTTATCCACATTCCACAAATAATGTTGATGAAATATTTTCGCGGAAAAACAGTTATCAATGACGTCTTGTAATCTCAGGCAGGGCTTAGAATACCAGTCCGGGGCACTGGTCCAACTGCTTAGTCCAATCAATTGGACCATGGGCCTTCAATAGGGGCAGTTGTCCAACGGTATTGGTATCATTACATCATAACACAAAATGATTTGTGATAAAATATGAGTCCTTTACTTTAATTAAAAATGCAGATGTGGGTAGTTGATGGATGCTGACATAAAGAAATCCATTTTAGTAGCTGGTGATCGCAATGATTTTTAAAAGTGTCCGCAATTTCTTGCCAACATCTGTGCTGTTGCGAAAGATGCTTTGGAGAATAAGAAGAGATGCTTTCCCTTCAATAACGTTGACTTAAGTTTTTCCGTTACCAAAACCAGCTCAACCAGATCCATGTCTTTCCCAATTCCAAAAGACTTCTCTTGTACACAAACCCGTGTCAAGGGTCTTCTTAAGTTTGCTGTGATGGCATTACCGCCTCCGTGGTTCCACGGGGGGCGAGGCAGGATATTACTCGTGTCCTGCCGCAGAAGTGTCACACTGTCTGCTTTGCATTTGAACTGGTTCGAACTAGTTCTAAACTGGTGTTTTGCCCATCCATGATCTATTTGAGCTGCTTGCGCATTTGTTAATCGATTGACGTGGTTCTTGCAACCAAGGACATGAATTTTCATTGTTGATGCAATTTTGAAAGTTGGATCTATGGAATTCTTCTAGCCTATTAATTATATGACTTCGTGAGTGAATTTTCGTAATCCGGTACAGGTACAAGATATATTCTGGGACGCGTGGGAACTGTAGAATAAACAAAACTGCTTGGTGATTGCCGAAAAATTATATGCACGCACATGATATGATGGATGACTTTTTGATATGACCTGGTAGGGTACTGTATTTTTTACGTTTATAACACCGCTTTGTAATATAATTATTGTGGTTTAGGTACTTAATGCACTAAGTCATTATTGACGGAGTGTTGTTAACGATGGAATGACAATAAGGAAAAGCTGATCTATAAATAAATATTGTGCACACATATTAAAATTATGTGCTACTAGCAAATATTTAGCGTTATACGGTAAAACTGCCAGTTCATTTCATAAATGTCTAAAACGTTCCGCCAGTAAAGAAGGAAAGAAGTAATTGTGTGCAAACCTCCTTATCAATCGGCTTACTTCATGACAGATATCCTTATCGTAAGCGACGCTATTCAAGTGCTGATTTTATTTATCGATATTGGGCTGTGTTCGTACATTACGTTTCGCGAATTTTCCATGTTGCGCTTACTCCGTGTGGTCGCTAGGAAATGGCGGCGTATCTACGTGCTAGCACTATGCTGCAGTATGATGATAACACTAGCAGTTGTCTTGAAGGGGAATCGGTGAGTAGTTTTTGATAATCTTATCGGTGGTGGTGAGGTGATATAGGTACGCTACTTGAAACTGATCAGATTGGAAACTCATTGACATAGTAACACACGCTACTACTACATACTTTGGGTATTAAGAAGTGTTTATTACTAAAATACTACATACTATTACTATTGCCAAGTTAGCCAAGGTTTGTAGATTTAGTTAGCAACAGCGATATCTGATGATCGGTCTAAGTGTCACGGTTTGGAAGGCAGAGGCCGTTAACCATGTTGACAACATCTTATATGAATGTTCAATACTGGACCAAAGCTTCCATGGTGGCAGATCTAAATTGTACGCAGTTGTTTTAGTTACACAGGTGAACGTTTTTGCCCCTTCCTTGAGCAATGTACAGTAGGCAGGCATCACATGCGGCTGGACTTGTTGATCTTCTTCTTCTTCTTTTCGAGTCGACAGCAAACTCAGACAGTCTTGGACCTTGGTCCAGAAACCAGCCAATTGTTGACCCTGAGGGGTGAATTTAGTGCGAATGTCCAACCGCAATTAACCGCATGTGCTGGCTTCTGAACCATTTTCACTAGTCGTCGTCGTTTGTACGACACCCACTGAAACTACAGCGAACTGCGTATGACACCATTGTGTAGAGTAGGTACTCTAGGTACCTATAAATATTGGCAAAGTGTAGAGGGTTGGCCAAGTCACAGTCACGTAACAGCTGATTAACATAATTATCCGACGGAAACGAAGGTACGAAGAAAACAAACGATGCGATGGCGTCAAATTGTTTTTACTACCGCACTTTTTATATCTTTGGCAGCGTGTTTAAAGACGCAAACGAGCTGTTATATCATTCGAAGGTAAGAAATCTTAGGTTTATAATAAAGATTAAAACGCAGTAGGTAGGTACCTATACCTATTTATTTATTTATTTATTTTTTAAATAAAATAAAAATAAAATAAATAAAATAAATAAAATAAACCTACCTACTGCTTATAGGTTACACTATTTATAGAACAGTTGTAGTAAATACGAAGTCCCAGCGTAGTCACTTAAGACCCTGCCCCTATACAGAACTCAGGCTTTAATCGAACCATAAGACCTAGAATAATGCGATCATTTTCTACCTCAATGTGGTATTGAAATCGATCAAGCTGAACCGCGACATTGGCCGCACAAGGCGAACATGCAAGGTCGCAGTTTTCTGACAGCTCGATATTAATGCCCCGAATTTCCAGCCGGCCATTACTGCTGGGCCGGAAATTGCTTTCCAAGTTCGATATGTGGAAAAACGACGACTCACGCTTTTGTAGACGAAAGAGAGGGTAGTTGAGATTGATTTATTGAGGTTAGGTAGTTACCAACGTTATGTTATATTGCACCTGTATGTGGATGAGAATGGCTCTTCCTGTTTTTTGGCTTCAGTATTTTTAGTTTGCACTGAATACGGGCAGCGCAAGACCGATCGTTTTCGCAGGATCCATCGACCGGGAGTCCTTGGTTCAGCAGTAGACTTCTTTCAGGTAAGGGTCCTAAATGTGCGAGTGAGCGCTGTCCATTTACTGGATAGAGCACAGGGATTAGGTACTTATATTAAATTCATTTGCATGATACTCTTACTTCAGTAAGCAGGCATCAGTATTTCATTTTGCAATGTTAGCCGATGGATTTCAATGTTTGCCTACGTTGGAAGCCGGGAAGTGCCGCGATGAGACTGGCTTGTTAATTATGTGAATCATAGTTGTGGAACCACATTTCAGTCACGTACCTACTTTAACTGCTCACGCGCTTCGGCCGTCCAAAACACCAGGCGGGTAAATTACCGTTCATTGGTACTTACTTCATTGCTCATACATAATTATTTATGTACCTATTGATTGTATAGAGAGGACATCTCAACTCCAAACTAGGCAGAACCTGTACCAAAGAGAAAAATAACCTATAATGCAGACCTACATTAAAGTGAATTCGAAAATTGGAAACGCGCTACATTTGGGGCATCAAACTGCTAATATATTTTGCCCAAATTCGTCTGAGGTTGCTAATGTCAACCTATTTACGTGGAAGCTATTATTATTATATTAAAGCCTTCTATTATGTACCTGACCTGCTCATTAGCATTTTAATCTGGTTCACTGAACATTGTCGTTGAACAGAATACCAACTTATTCTCGTATTATCAGCGGCTTTACGTACACCGTATCATAAAAGGTATTAGAGGACACAAATACGAGTAACTACGAAATGAAATAATGTAATAATAAGCATTTGTAGCTGAAATCCAACCCGTCGAGTCATTCGGACTCCTACAATGATTGCCCATCAAGCGAGTTGACAACGACGAGATAAGTTATTTTCAAACTCCAACCAACTTTTTTCTAATTAGTGTTGTTACATGGTGTACAAGTCTCTGCAAGAAGTATAAGTAGGTATATCGAGTAACTACTAGCAAGTCCGCGTGGCGCGGCCGAGCCATTGCCTAGCTTTCGAGTATGATAGGTATTATTTTCGGGAAATTTTAGAGAAGCCATTATTTTTCCATTCAAACAACAATATTTGTAGAAAAAAATACAAGTTGAAGAAAATACCGAGATGTTTCCGCTTAAAACCACACTAATTCACAGATCACTTCCATATTAAAAAGTCGTTTTTATTAGGCCCCTTATTTCTTCCAGTCAACGTTTGAAAATTGTGTAAAAATATACTCTTGCAAAAAAATTAGAAAAAATTTATTTTATGAAAAAATTAGTTTATGGGAAGGAACAGACTAAGCAGTAGGCATGAGGAAATAT
The DNA here is from genome assembly GCA_948473455.1 of Teleiodes luculella. Lineage (NCBI taxonomy): Eukaryota > Metazoa > Arthropoda > Insecta > Lepidoptera > Gelechiidae > Teleiodes > Teleiodes luculella. Next base: position 16,994,453 of record OX419583.1, read on the forward strand.
AACCAAGAATGGTATTACCACACATTTATTGATTTTCTTACTTTGTTTTTTTAAATTTAAGTCACAGCTTATGTGAATAAACGTTTTTTCTTTATTTATTCTTTCTTTCTTGTATGGCAAGTTGGCAAGGAAGCAAGTTGGACTCGTGTGCAGGTAAGAAACTAAAAAAAGCGGCCAAGTGCGAGTCGGAATCGCCCATGAAGGGTTCCGTAGCAGCCAGTAACATAATATAAAAGTTTTTGTAGTTCGTTGTGACTTTGACCGATGTTTTAATAATAGTGAAAGGTAAATTGCGGTTTACGATTTATGACGTATTAAAAAAAAACTACTTACTAGATCTCGTTCAAACCAATTTTCGTTGGAAGTTTTCATGGTAATGCACATCATATATTTTTTTTAAGTTTTATCATTCTCTTATTTTAGAAGTTAGAGGGGGGGGGACACACGTTTTTCCACTTTGGAAGCGTCTCTCGCGCAAACTATTCAGTTTAGAAAAAAATGATATTAAGAACCTAAATATCATTTTTGAAGACCTATCCATAGATACCCCACACGTATGGGTTTGAAGAAAAATTTTTTTTTTGGTTTCATTTCTATGTATGGGGACCCCCTAAATTTATTGTTTTTTTTTCTATTTTTGTAAGAAAATCTTAATGCGGTTCACAGAATACATCTACTTACCAAGTTTCAACAGTATAGGTATTATAGTTTCGGAATAAAGTGGCTGTGACATACGGACGGACGGACAGACAGACAGACAGACAGACAGACAGGCATGACGAATCTATAAGGGTTCCGTTTTTTGCCATTTGGCTACGGAACCCTAAAAAGAAGAAAATACAATTTTTCTTTTAGCACATTAGCTAAAACAGCGATGAGTGACGAGTGTTATGAATGAAACCTCGTTATTCATTTACTAGTGGCTCGGCCCTGATCCAACACCGGCCATGGTGCCAAAGGATCGCTGGCGAAGCATATCGAAGTGTGTATTATATAGACTTGCCGCCAAATTTAGCAGCAAGCACCAGATTTTTGTTAATATAAAGATATTCTAAACTTTGTAGCAAGCTAATTTATAGGTCGAGATCATCTGAGTTTGGTGTCGGCTCGAAAACAGTGAGTGAGCCACATAACAGCGCTGGGACAGAAAGGTTTACAGCGGGTCCGCACGGCCGACGACGATGATGTAAAGAAATGTGGGTTTTATCGTGGTTTTATCCTTTGGTAGGAGCTAGGTCTTTGTCCAAAAATTTTGGTAATCATAACGATAGAAGGTTTTAATACAGTTTTTGGCCACTCTCCTACTTCGTATTGGATGTAAGTTGTTGAGATTTTCAAATATAGTACTGCAGCACATTAGATTAGAAAATCTCATCAACTACAACAACGGAAAAAGGAAGATATTCGACATTATCCATTTCATAAGCGGCTATGAAAATAGAGCAAAAATTAAAATAGATAATAGATAGGGAAAACGTTATATATGTGAGTGCGACCAAACTAAGTACTTACTACATAATAGGTGATCGACCGATAAAGCGTAAATAAAAAGCGCGTATAATTTTTAACTCCTTTTCGCATCGCGCTTGGTTGAATAACCATGAATAACAACAATGCTTTATGTCTTGTAAAACAAGCGGTTGATTTTATGGCCTTTTCAAATCAAAACCCTGGTAGCTAAACAATGCGCTTTCAATCAATTTTATTTACCTTAACATAGTTTACTGTAGTTTACTAACGGCAATATAGTTAGCTGTCTTCGAAATATAGGATCCCGAGTTCGAATCCCGACCAGGACAAGCTTTGTACTCTAGATGGCACAGCTGCCTTCGAAATATAGGATCTCGAGTTCGAATCCCGGCCAGGACAAGCTCTGTACTCTAGGTGGCACAGCTGTCTTCGAAATATAGGATCCCGAGTTCGAATCCCGGCCAGGACTAGCTTTGTACTCTAGGTGGCACAGCTGCCTTCGAAATATAGGATCTCGAGTTCGAATCCCGGCCTGTAGGCCTACTATGTATGTAGCGACAGGCTCGAGAAGCTGTCAAACGCGACATAGTGACATTAGAGCCATAGTAGTTTTGTCAATATGTCGCGTTTGACAGCTTCTCGAGCCTGTCGCTACTTACATAGTAGGCCTACAGGACAAGCTTCACGCGAGCGCGGCGAGCGCGCCTAATGCTAGCTCGAACTGTGTAACCTATCCTTAAGACGGGCGACAAACAAGTTATAATCGTAACATAATTAACGTGGTCATGTGCAAAGTATGTCTGGTATGGAATGTCCCAACATTTAATGAAAATAATCGGACGATTACGTAGAGTAGACAGACATTGGACAGAGAAAAAAAAAAAAATAAATCTGTAACTTCAGATCTACAGTTTTCATTTATCAAATATAAATGTATAATCTGAAATCAACGAACTTACTCTTACGAGGAGTGTTGGGTCCAAAAATACAAAAATTTTCTAGGTGCCGTGCCCGCGTAAAAGAACTTTATTCACCCATATGTATAATAATAAAAGATACATAATTAAAATTTATAAAACAACTATTCCATTGTTTGTTACGAATTGGCGAAAAGGAAAAACTCAGCACAAACGCTGATTTTCAGAATCCTCCTGAAACGTCTCATTGGACTACGCCTTTAATAACATAATACGCCTTTTTCACACTAAATTGCCCAAAGTCCTTAATATAATTACCGAACAAGAACGTTTAGAATAACCAGTCAGCAAAATAAGGAATAACCTAACTAAAATCGTTTAAGTCGTTTACGCAGCCAGCCGTCTACTCGGACAGGCAGCCGATGCCGGCCGACTTACCCTCATTTCTCTGGCTTCTCCTGAATATAGGCGACCCTCACCTCACCTGGGTCAAGGACGGTTACAAGGACACTTCACACGAACAATAGCCCGCGCAACCCTTGTTTACTTTTAGGAGTATTAAAGCTGCTTTTTAAAAATAGAATTTGAAGTTTTAGCTATTTTATAGTTCTGTGGTTTGTATAGCTGAACAATTGGAATTAGCACCGTTTTTAGTTAACTTAACCGTTCTAGTACCTACTGGTTGTTTACCTAGTACTTATTATAATATACTTATTATTTTTCCTATGGTATATTATTGTAGTAGTAGTAGGTAGGTACTTATACCTACCAACTAAAATACGTAATGTCTTTCCCCATAATGATGGCCGTGTCGTGTCCTATGTCACGTAGGTATTTACGCAATTTATATAGGCGATAAAACAACAGAATTTTTTGCACATTTAGATATGTATTCCGCCTCGCGGCTCTGTTTACCCGTGGTAAAAGGTAGGACGTAGTGTGGGCAGGCCCCCCCAAGGTGGACCGGCGATCTGGTGAGGGTCGCGGGAAGCCGCTGGATGCGGGCAGCGCGCCGCAGGGACCGATCATTGTGGAAATCACAGGGGGACGACTTTGTCCCGAGTGGACGAGCTGTTTTACAACTTGGCCACGGAGCCTGTTGATGGTAATGTTATCGTGATTTTGAACAAAATCGGCTAACGTAGTTTTACAATCAACATAGAGATAGGATTAGGGTTTGCTCCCGGGAATTCTCGGTACTGAAATAACCGGGAATTCCCGGGAAATTTAAGGAAAATTAGTACCGGGAAATCTATACTATGTCCCGAGAATTCCCGGTACTGCAGAAATACTAAAATTTTAGTACGAAATTTTGATTTTTAAAACTGCAAGTGAGGCGCGCGAACGCAACCACGACAGAAGTACGTGGACGATTTGTATTCAAGAGTAATCGGTACCATTTGGCAGTTTTCGTTTCGTTGGTAGCATCTTTCCTGCCGCTCGACCATTCCGCCACAGTACCGCACCAAACTTAGTACTGCGACACGTAGTGGTGTTTTGTTTGACTAGTGAGTAAGCACAGTATTTACACTGTTGTTTCTTTATTTTATCGGATCTAGATAAGTTTGTATATATTGGGTTATATTTTGTGTATATTTTGTTAAAGATATAGTATGACACTTTATTGAAATATATATAGTCATGGAATGACTATTTTACTAATTGTTTTCGAGATTCATCACGAATCGTCTCGCGCGCAATTTCGATGACTTCCAGCCCCCTGAACAAGCTGGTTTCCGAATGGACTATAGTACTATAGAAAACATCCACATGCTGCGACAGGTTATACAGAAAACTATAACCAGAAGAACCAGACCAGAGAAGACAGAAGAGTATAACCAGCCAATATGCTTAGCGTTCGTGGATTATGAGAAAGCCTTCGATTTTATTGAGACTTGGGCAGTGCTGCAGCGCCATATTAACTACCAGTATATCGAGGTGCTGAAGTGTTTGTACTAGAACGATACTATGTCAGTCCGACTCCAGGATCAGAACTTCAGACCAATCCAGCTGCAGCAAGGTGTAAATCAGGGAGACGTTATTTCTCCGAAACTGTTCACCGCTGCACTGTGTCTTGTCTTTAACCTTCTGGACTAGGAAGGACATGGTATCAACATCAATGGCGACTACACCACTCACCTTCATTTTGCCGACGTCATCGTAGTCATAGCTGAGACCTTGGAGGACCTCTGCACAATTCTCGATGACCTCAATAGAGTTTCCCAAGAAGTGGGTCTTAAGATAAACATGGAGAAGACAAAAGTCATGTCAAATGCCCATGTAGCTAAGCCACTGCAATACAAGTTGGAGACTCTGCTCTTGAAGTTGTAGACGTTCCGCAGCGTCTCAAGTTTAAAGTCTTTGACCAATGTGTTTTGCCAGTGATGACTTACGGATCTGAGACGTGGTCGCTTACGATGGGCCTCATAAGAAGGATCAAAGTCACCCAAAGAGCGACGGAGAAGGCTATACTTAGAGTTTTTTACGAGATCGAATCAGGTATGATGAGATCTGCAGGCGATCCAGAGTCACCAAAATAGCCCAAAGAATCGCTAAACTTATGTAGTAGCAGACTGGGCACATTGCACGTGGAACTGACGGCCGTTAGACAGAGTGGTTCTTGAATGGCGGCCACGCGCCGAAAGGCGTAGTGTGGGCAGGCTTCCCACGAGGTAGATCGATGATCTGGTGAGGGTCCCGGGAAGTCGCTGGATGTGGGCAGTGCAGGATTGATCATTATGGAGATCCTTGGGGGAGGCCTTTGTCCAGCAGTGGACGTCTTTCGGCTGAGATGATGATAGATTGAACTGAGTGTAAGCTTAAATTTAATTATGATCACAAATATTTGATTTGCTATGAGCATTGAGTTCAAAGTATTCTCTTCTAAAGATCTCAATTACTGAATTTATGCAATAATTAGTGAATTACTTAGTTAATTATATATTTTGAAAAGTGTTTGGGTGCTTAATTTCATCATACTCATAAAATTATTACAGTTTAAACATTTTTTTCCAGTACCGAAGTATCGAAATTTCCCGGGAATTCCCGGTACTGGGTAGGCTCCAGTACCGGGAATTCGAAAATCCATTTCAGTTCCGGTACTGCAAACCCTAGATAGGATGAAACAAACGCATTTATAACACAACGATCAAAACGAGAGTGAAAAATAACAATCTTGACATTGGCATCAACTCCCTGCCGCCGGTGAAGCCGTATTGGATCTCATCCAGATCCCGAAGACCACGAACGATCAGAAAAACCGACCACCGGCTATTGCAACAATCTATTTTTAAATTTCCCTCCCCCGCCCGCCCCTACGCGACCGTTGTAAATTTTTAGTGGTTTCAATTATTTTAAATGGATTAATCGATCGATTCTGTTTTTATTTATGAATTTTCTAATGATGATATCGCCGGTTTTATCAAGTCACAATTTTTTTATTTAACCTAATGTATATTTTCTTATGTAGGTACCTACTTAGAAAGAAATTTCTTTCAAATAGTAAGTCCGGTGAAGCTTGATTGGTGGTACTTTTTCAATAAAAAAAAAACTACGAATTTTTCATTGAATGTGTTATTGCTTACCGTCTCTACTTAATTAATTTTGGAGTTTGATTACGAATAGGTTGGTGCCTATCATGAAACTACATAATATGAGCTACTTTAAAAATAACAGTGATAATAATCCTTGAATGAATTAAGAATTCATTAAAGTGGTCATCAAAAAGATAATTTGGATAGGTCTGATGCTGGCGAGGGGTTTGGGTATGATTCGGCGGGCGGTCCGGAGCGGCGGCAAGGCCAAGGTTGGCGGAAGGGCCGCGGTGCGGGCGCGGGGCTGGGCGACGTGCGGGCTTAACGCTCCGCGCGCTCCCGCTCTCACCATTCTGCACCAAGCAGTCGACTCTGACGGTTGTACAAGCGCAAGGTAAGCGGTGGCCACTTTGTACTATAGTTACCGGCACAACAACATCCGCTATGTCATCGCCACCGCCCGACGCGTCGTCATATCGCATATTCTCCAAAGTTTTATACGTTTACAGTGTGACTGACAACAACTGAAGCCTTTATGAGATGTGAAAAGATAACGTCAAGTGTGCAATTCATCGATAAGATGATACGGCGTGACTAAATATGGAGTTTCATTCAAATTTCTCTCGGGAAGGTAACTGACAAGTTGTGTAGGGGAACTTTCCCTCCGAAAAGTTTTGAAGCAGTTCCCGAAGGGCGGGAAGCGTAAACCCGCGTGCGTGTAGCGCCCTCCGCGCATCGATCCACCCCGCACCCTCGCCATTCCCGGCACCGATACATTCATTTCGGCAAAATATCATTCCATTATTGCATTTTAGTATCCTCCAATCCTTTTATTTATTTGCTGTAGTTGTGATTTAGTGCATGTTTAGCGGCTAGTTTTGATACTGATACATTTGTGAAAATGGGTGGTTGTGCTACGAAAGAAAATAAGGAAAACAAACCGGCGGAAGAAGGTGACGGGTGCGTATCTTTAGTCGGCCGGCATTTATCCCGGGCTCAATCCAATAATCTAAGCTCAATTCTAATCCTTTTGCATATTTCATATTTGATTTTTTTCATATCCTTATTTTACTTTATTCAAGAGAATTATTTATATATTTCTAACTTAAAATGGTAAAATTTGGTTTGAATGATAATGATAGATTTTTTAGACAATAGACCAGATATAATTGAAATTCGAAATATACCCTTAAATTATTTTTATTGTGGCAATATTTGAAGGTCATCCTCAATCCTACTAATTGTGATATTTAACGGGTAGGTATTGCGTATGCTCTAAGTACTGTATAATTTGCGGGTGTACTTAAATTTAAAATTGCTAAAATATGGGTCTTAATTTAATTAGCTATGTTATGTTGGGTGGATGTATTATAATAATATTATACCTAGAAGTACAAAACGTTATTGTTCATAGGCTTACTTTTTGTGCCAAATTAGCCACTGGTTACCGTACGTGTACTCAGCTGAAAATGTTCAGCATTTGTGGCATATAGACCTATAGATACCCGTATCTTTCGTATGTAATTGATATAGTTCGAGGAACGATAAGCTGATTCCGTAATCTGACTAAGCTTAATTGTCGAAGTGAATACCTTCTCGAATGGAAATGAATGCAAGTAACAAGAAACTCGCGATAACACGTTCGTTGGCTGGTCGCGAGTGGGAGGTACGGCTGCGTGCCACGAAGCACCAGCGGTGTGCGCAGTGAGCTGACACATCCGTTCGACTTGCGCGTGTCGGTCAAGGCGACCTCTTGCTGAATTACGTAATTCCACAAAATCCAGTACTTCTTGGGTGTGTTCGACACAACAATTCCAAACCAGACGCCGCGCATACCAACTTTCTTATCCGTACCTGCTTATCCTTTCGATTTACGCAACAGTGGCTTACTATAATTTATCGTCATGAATTATAAGCTTAAAGTCACAATTCCGATCGTGGTTTGCGGCGGTGCTGTCCTCGCATATTACCTCATCAGGCGGTTTGTAACTTTTAATGGATTTAGTCATTTTATAATACATAAATAAAAAATATTTCTAGACATATTTAAATATTTGAAATGTCTAAGAAACCTTTTAATTATATTGTGAAATGAGGTGTTTACGTTACACTATGTTAAATATTGTAATATTATTTTTATATTTTTTATTATATTACACTCAAATGAAATTAATCTCGATTTTAAAGTAAAGCTTTCTTTAAAAGCTCGATTTGACTAATGACAGGCTACGTCACTAAACTATGGTTTAAAAAAAACAAAAATTTGAATGACGACGCGAAATCAGTTTGGCTTCGATTCGATAAATTCTTTAATTTTTTCACTGAAAAGTTTTGTAAAAATAAAACCCTGTGAATATGTGCACCCGGGCAACCTGTGCGGCTTTGAAAGCGTTAGAGATATTTTACTCTGCCTTGTAATATGGGAGTTGTAATAATGTTTGGGTTTTTAATGGAAGTTTTGGTGTTTGCAGAAAAGCCGCAGCAATGGTGGACGCCGCAACCCTCGAGAAGCTGGAGGCTGGATTCGCCAAGCTCCAGAGCTCCGACTCCAAGTCGCTGCTGAAGAAGTACCTCACCAGGGAGGTGTTTGATGCTCTTAAGAACAAGAAGACCTCCTTCGGCTCTACGCTGCTTGATTGCATTCAGTCTGGTTAGTGTTGCGTCACTTCGTATCAAATTCTTGACTCGACTTTGTATCTGGGTGTCATGGGAGCTAATTATACCTAAAACTAATGTCTACCTTTTGTTATTGATAGCTAAGAATATTAATCTCTGAAATGAAAGAGTAAGTAGTCAAGTAGTCAATCTTTGGTAAATAAAAAAGGTAATAATAGGTTAATTAGATACCTACCTACCTAGTAGGCTAGGTCAGTACTTATGTAACTGCATAGCATACTAGAATTTGGTTTCCAGTATTTGTCAAACTAGTATTTAATTAAAGAGCCCCTTCTAAAATAGTAGTCATCATGACAACTTAAATAAGCCATCCATTGCAACATCCAAGATTTAATTTTCCATACATTTTGTATGGTATGATTATTGAAGTATGTACTAAGTGGTACTTTAAAGATGGAGTAAATATAATTTAAAAGTACCTAGGTACCTACATTGTAGGTAAATGATTATACTTACCTACCTCAAATTAAAATAGGTAGTAAGTAGGTATTTAATTAAAAAAATCTTATTAGAATCTACTTGGAACATTTTTCATTTATTTTTCATCATCACACATCCCGTTGGATAGGTAGTTAGGTAGGTACAAGCACATCTTTTTTAAGGCAATTTGCAATCTGGGTCACTAAAATTATTTATTATTTATATCACCTTTAGGACAAGGTAGCTTGTAAAAAATAAAGTAATAGGTAGCTAAGATACATTGTTTCAAACAATCTTATGTTTGGTGTAGTGGGCTATGTAGTTTACATTGTATGTATGTAAGGTGATATTGTAAATCTTTACTACACATTGATACTTAGTAACAGCAATGTTGGAGGTAGAACAATGTCAGTATGTTTCCTGTAGAAATTGTGCCAACAACAACATTAGATATGATGATACCATAGTACAGTACTTACGATGTAGATAAGTACTTTGTGATAGCTGTAATCTTATTATGATATCATCCAGATTAGTTTGCTGTAAATCCTTTACAATAGGTAGATAGAGGTATACCTAGAAAAATAGCTCAACCTTTGAAGTTAAAACATAACTTTGATTATATAATTTGTTTGGATGATGGCCATGTCTTGGACTTATTTATTGTTTTAACAAAAGGATCATGTAGTGAAAAATTAATTTTAATTGAATCACTAGAGTCTAGTGACTAGACCAAAACACAAATCAAAGCTTTAGAATCAGCACTGCTTTGGGTCAAAGTTGCCAGCTATGGTCTGATCAACTGTATTCAACTTAGCTTAGCCCCTTGCATTACTAAGGAATTGATAATAAAATTTCTGTTGAATCATGAACATTGCAGTCCGATTTTATCTAGTGCAATATGACTACTATTCTGATTAAAAGTTTCCTGATAAATAACATAAACATATTATTTTTTGCCTTTTTTTATTTCCAGGTGTGGAGAACTTGGACTCTGGTGTAGGAATCTACGCTCCCGACGCGGAGTCGTACACGGTGTTCGCCGACCTCTTCGACCCCATCATCGAGGACTACCACAATGGCTTCAAGAAAACCGACAAGCACCCGCCCAAGAACTGGGGTGATGTAGAGACCCTCGGCAACCTGGACGCGGCCGGCGAGTTCATCGTGTCCACGCGCGTGCGCTGCGGCCGCTCCATGGAGGGATACCCCTTCAACCCCTGCCTCACCGAGGCCCAGTACAAGGAAATGGAAGAGAAAGTCTCCTCAACCCTGGCCGGCCTCGAAGGCGAGCTCAAAGGCACCTTCTACCCCCTCACCGGCATGTCTAAGGAGACCCAGCAGCAGCTGATTGATGACCACTTCCTGTTCAAGGAGGGAGACCGTTTCCTGCAGGCGGCCAATGCTTGCCGCTTCTGGCCCACCGGCCGCGGCATCTACCACAACGAGAACAAGACGTTCCTCGTCTGGTGCAACGAGGAGGACCATCTCCGCCTGATCTCCATGCAGATGGGCGGCGACCTGAAGCAGGTGTACAAGCGGCTTGTAACAGCCGTCAACGACATCGAGAAGCGCATCCCGTTCTCGCACAACGAGCGGCTGGGCTTCCTGACCTTCTGCCCCACCAACCTGGGCACCACGGTGCGCGCGTCCGTGCACATCAAGCTGCCCAAGCTGGCGGCCGACAAGGCGCGGCTCGAGGACATCGCCGCCAAGTACCACCTGCAGGTCCGCGGCACGCGCGGCGAGCACACCGAGGCCGAGGGCGGCGTGTACGACATCTCCAACAAGCGGCGCATGGGGCTCACCGAGTACGACGCCGTCAAGGAGATGTACGACGGCATCGCCGAACTCATCAAGATCGAGAAGTCCCTATAAGCAAGATCTCGCTATCAGTATTTTTTGTATTATTTATCGTTTTCGCGTAAGTATTGGATGATGTCGATTGTCGGTTGTTTCGTGCGGCTAGTCACGCCGCGCCACGGGCCGGCCCCGCGGGCGGCCCTCTATACTGTTTGTAAAAGTATTTTCTATAAGGAAATGGAAAATAAAGACAGCTAGCGTTAAGACCATTTTATTGTTTTAATTTCCTCCCCTTTTATTACGTAGTTACTTTCCTTAGATCATAAAAGCACAGATTAAATGAAAGTAGTTCAAAAAGCACAAAGTACTAGTGTAACTAAACTAGTTATTATCTGTGGTACTAGGTAGGTAGGTACTAAAAGTAAGGGGAATCTAATCATTTGAAAAGCAGATTATTTTGAAGCTTTTGACGCCATCTATCGACTAAGAATGTTATTAAATTCTACATGTGCCGTATAGGTATTTCACTGGCGACGAAGACAAAAAACGAAAGGGACGCAGTGCGTTAGAATGAGATACAGATACACCGCGATCACTCTTGCGCATAACTGCGTCCCTTTTGTCGCTGTCGCCAGAAAAATACCCCGTCCTTAAAAAATCAGCTTGAGCTATTCGCTAATAGATGGCGCAGTTTTGACTCCAAAAAAATTCTGTTATTCGTCAATAGATAGCACAATAGATAGTCAGTCAGATTCAACAAATGTCAATGTTGGGTGAGATACAATACCAATTTTAAAGACAAAATATATTAATGGAAAATAAATGAAATTTCTGTCTGACTGATATTGAACTCGGTCGGACTAATATCGGACGGACGGATATACAAGAAAATGAAATTACTAAAGACGACGGCTGTATGGCATTAAGCCTTTGCCTGTGTCCAATAGAGTCAAAATTATTTCAAAACAAAAATTTAAGGTTTTACGCGGGAATCGAGAGGAAATGGCGGGTTCATTGTTTCGTCCTTTTTAAAATTAGTTTTTCATGGTAATTGTTGTGTTAATATGGTGGAATTAGTGCGATAATGTGCTGTCAAAGAAGAACTATCGAATGAAAGTGAGAAATAATGAGTGATTAGCTGTTTCTGGTTTGATACCCCGCGTTAAACTTCAGTATCATCGGAATGTAAGAACCACCCTTGCATTTCAATGATCCCGTAACAAGAAATGAAACTACTGAAGACGTTTAACATGGACACAAGAAATGATTAAAGATGACAAAATGAAACTGAAGAAATAATGACTGAAGATGAAGACATTAAACTTGGATAATGCAAGAAACTACTAAAGACTAGGCTGTATGGGCTTAGATCCCTTTGCCTTTCCCATAAGGGAGAAAGAAACTTAAAAAAAAAAAAAAAAATTTAAAAAGAAAATAACAAAGAGAAAGAAATATTTTTGGGGTTTTTACGCGGGAATCGAGAGGAAATGGCGGGTTCATTGTTTCGTCCTTTTTAAAATTAGTTTTTCATGGTAATTGTGGTGTTAATATGGTGGAATTAGTGCGATAATGTGCCGTTAAAGAAGAACTATTCAATGAAAGTGAGAAATAATGAGTGGTTAGCTGTTTCTGGTTTGATACCCCGCGTTAAACTTCAGTATCATTGGAATGTAAGAACCACCCTTGCATTCCAATGATCCCGTAACAAGAAATGAAACTACTGAAGAAGTTTAACATAGATGCAAGAAATAGTAGGGTATTTAGTGCAAATGAATGTATGGGAACCATGTAAAATTGGACGAGTGGATGAAACTTGGCATGGTGTTAGAATAGGTGGACTTGAGTAGAAATCCACCGGGACCCATGACTCGTACCCCCTCTGAAGCCGGGGGGAGGGGGGTGAAGTTCGGTTTGGCCGCCCTTCTTGTTGACGCTTATATATCTAAAACCGTATGTACTATGACAAGTTTGGTATCATTTTCGGATAACTCGTTAACGTAGAATTCATTTTTGCAATTATAAAATAGGGTTGCCATACAAAAAAACTAAATTATAAAACAAAATTCGCAAAACACGAATAAAGTTTTTCCACATAAACGTCGTTTACTTTTCCCATGGGAATGGTATCGATACAAAAAAAATATGGTCGGGTAGCAACATTCACGGGCTTTACAAATATATAACTTTTATGGCACTTACTTGATAAAAAATGGGTTAAAAAAAATAAAATTGCATGCGCGGCAGACAAAGGTATATACATGGAACTAGCTTTAAGACCAAATTAGTCCCAGAACAGTGGTATTAAGGGGTGATAATGTATGGAAGAAATGTTGTGGATGTTACAAAACCTTCCAAACAAATATGCGATGTAGAAGATCAGGTCAGAATGAAAAGTTAGAGCGGCCGGAACAAACGGTAGGAGATTAAGAGGTGGCGCCGTAGTGAAACTTGTTGGGAACCTTGGTCAGACTTTGAAATGTAAAAAAAAGTCCCAAGATGGCTGACTTCAAGACACTAGCAACCGCTGGCAACCCAGCAAATATAGCAAAGCGGGGGCAGATAATATTTCTGTCGATTAGTAATAGAACCAAGAACCCATTTCGTTTTCTCGGCTACTGGTTTATTTTAACCCTGTTTAATTTCTGGTTAGATTCCACGTCTTTGGGGCAAAAGCTAAAGCTGTTGCACTGTTGAAACTCAGAAAGCCTTGTGGTGATCTCAAAAGTTACCTGCCGATATCTTTACTGTGTCATACTAACCAATTGCTGCATATAATGCTACTAAGCTAGTCAACATCATCAGGCAGACGGATCAGCCAGCGTAAGGCTAACTAAGCGTAAACAAGAGTTCAAGGTAGAAGACCATAATAAGGGTTGAAGGTTGGGGAAGTTGGTGAACAGTAGGGAAGTAGTCGTTTGCGATTTCAAGGAATCGTCTTATGTGTGTTTTTCCTTTCTAATCGAATTAACTCAGCGAGACCAGTACATTGCCACATATGAAGCGCTATCTGTAGCCTCTAGAAAGATCCTTACGCATGCAGGTGGTAGGGTAGGCTCGACAAGTCATGGGAGTGTCATCGTTGAACCAGCACGTGGTGGTGTTGAGGATGTTTGCTGTCGGTCTTTTCATTAGCCATGCCCAGAGAGCTGGTCACGTCTGTACGAACCTTCTGATTAAAGCCAGAGAGTTTTATTTAGAGCCAAATTTAGCCCCATAGCTGAGCGTGTGCTCACCGAATCTAAACCGAAGCTGCTAGTATAATTGCCTGCCGTAAAAAAGAGATCCAGTTCGACCAATCGATGAACTGGTGGAAAATTTTACCATTTGGTGGACGTAGGTCGGCACAGTAGGTTGTTGCGAGTACCAATTTTCTTTTTGGTATTTAAGCAGCGTTGCTAATAAAAGAACGATTTATCCAACGTAGCAATAAGGTATCTTGAAAGACTGTTGGATGATCGTCAAAGGTTCCAGCTTCAAGACATTTTGTTAGCAACTAAGGATTTACATAAAGGACGATGATCATTTTAATATGAGCCCCGTCCCCCCCTTCCAACAGATTTTTTGTATGTTTCAATAGGTTCTTATGGATCTTTAGAAAGACTCGTAACCAGTTTTAACTTCTTGATCAATGGGATTTAAAAATAAAAAATAAGAAAAGTATAATTATTTTTTCCAATAATTCGTCACTTACAAACATGTTATCAATTACTAACAATATCAAAGTCTCTTATTAGAATGTTAAGTATATAAATGCACTCTAAAAAAATACTAAATGTTCACAAAAAAATGTATATCTATGTAGGAGTACTATTTACTTACAGTTAAACAGATAATTATTGTTTATCATTAGCCTATAATGTCCAGTGGCCAATTGAATGCTTACAATCTGTTATTTTGGGTACCAATATTAATAGCAAGACGATTTTTTCTCGGAATATCCCGCGTTTTTGAAAGATGTCGCCATAATAAAAAGTAATCATATAGCTAAGACGCATACACTGAGATACATTTCAAATCTGTTGGTCGATGTTATTAGTCTTTTATTCAAATCTGTTGGTCGATATTATTAGTTTTTTGGTTTTTGGGGTGACTTTTTGACAGCCTATAAATGTCCAGATTTAATGCTTACAATCTATTATTTTGGGTACCAATATTAATAGCAAGACGATTTTTGCTCGGAAAATCCCGCGTTTTTCAAAGATGTCGCCATATTAAAAAGTAATCATATAGCTAAGACGCATACACTGAGATACATTTCAAATCTGTTGGTCGATGTTATTAGATTTTTGTTTTTTGGGGGGACGTTTTGACACATCGTCCTTTATTATAGTTAAATTCCTATCCACAGTCTCAAAGGCCTGCGCTTAGTGAGTTATTACCAGATACACGTCGCAGATCTCTTTCAATCAGAGGTATGTGCTGTGGGAGGTTCAAGATTTGGTTACAGCTGAGCAGGGATTTTCTGTTCAGAATGCAGCTTATTCAGAGAAGACTATTATTTCCAGTATTTTTTAAGCATGAATGACACAGTACCGACAATAGCTTTTGAGGTCATCAAACGGTTGTCTGAGTTTCAGCAGTGCAACAGTCTTTTCCACGCAAAAATTAAACAGTGGTTAAAAAATCCAGTAGCAAAGAAAAAAAAAATTTTGATTCTATTACTGGTCAACAGAAATATTGTCTGCACCTGCTAACCTACATTTGTTGGATTGCCAGCGTTTGCCATGTTTTGAAGTCAGCTATCTTGGTCTTTATTTTTCCTTTTAAATTCTGACCAAGGTTTCCAATAAGTTTTACTACGGCGCCACCTCTTAATCTCCTACCGTTTGTTCCCGCCGCTCTAACTTTCCATTCTGACCTGATCTTCTACATCGCTTTTTTTTGGAAGGTTTTTTAACATCCACAACATTTCTGCCATACATTACCACCCCTTAATACCACTGTTTTGGGACTAATTTGGTCTTGGAGCTAGTTCCATGTTTAAACCTTTGTCTGCCGCGCATGCAATTTTATTTTTTTTAACCCATTTTTTATCAAGTCAGTGCCATAAAAGTTATATATTTGTAAAGCCCGTGAATGTTGCTACCCGACCATATTTTTTTTGTATCGATACCATTCCCATGGGAAAAGTAAACGACGTTTACGTGGAAAAACTTTATTCGTGTTTTGCGAATTTTGTTCTATAATTTAGTTTTTTTGTATGGCAACCCTATTTTATAATTGCAAAAATGAATTCTACGTTAACGAGTTATCCGAAAATGATACCAAACTTGTCATAGTACATACGTTTTTAGATATATAAGCGTCAACAAGAAGGGCGGCCAAACCGAACTTCACCCCCCTCCCCCCGGCTTCAGAGGGGGTACGAGTCATGGGTCCCGGTGGATTTCTACTCAGGACTACCTATTCTACAACCATGCCAAGTTTCATTCACTCGTCCAATTTCAACCGTTTTTTGCACTAAATACTCTACTAAAATGACTAAAGACGACGAAATGAAACTGAAGAAATAATGACTGAAGATGAAGACATTAAACTTGGATAATGCAAGAAACTACTAAAGACTAGGCTGTATGGGCTTAGATCCCTTTGCCTTTCCCATAAGGGAGAAAGAAAAGAAACTAAAAAAAAAAAAAAAAAAAGAAATATTTTTGTTTTGTTTGGTTGGTTGGTGTCGTAGTCGTTGATTTAATTTAATTTGACATAAAAAGAGGACTTGCCCTGTTTGGTTTGCAAACCTACTACAAAGAAACCAAACCAAACGCAAAGAAGAACATTAAGTCATTAACATATACTTTAAGCAGTCTTCTAAAAACTTCGTACCACCATGGCTACACCCAAGCCGGAGAAAGATTTGCACCTGCCGCTGTCCCGAGTAAAGACAATCATGAAGAGCTCCCCTGACGTGGACGCTGTGGGCCCGGAGCCCTTGTATTTGGTAACTAAAGTCACGGTATGTACAACCGGTAATATAACATAACCTAAAAATGTTTTACAGTTAAAGAAAAAAATAAGAAAGTGCTCTTTTTGCTTCCAGGAGCTATTTGTAACCGATCTGGCCAGACGAGCTCATAAAAACATAAAAGGAAACATGCTGGAGTACAAACACGTAGCCAATATTGTCCAAGAAGATGACACCCTCGATTTCCTCAGAGAAATTATGCCAAGGAAGATCACAGTACGGCAGTTTAAAGAAATTATGGCAAAGAAAGCTGCTAAAGGTGGACAGTCTGATGACTCCAGCGATGAGAGTAGTGAGGAAGAGAGCAGTGAAGAAACAGGCAGCAGCGAGCAAGACTGACATAAGAGGAGAAGAAGACGTTAGGATAATAGAATACTCAATTATTTCTTATGCTATGGAAAGTATGGACAGCCATGGACTTGGAGTATACTCCCCTCTATAGTCATATAGAAAAAGAGTCATATACTTCTATCTGTGGCTGTCTGAACACACACATTCCAATACACATACTATCATTATTTTCTGATAGATAAATTTCAACAAATTGTATCTTTTTTACCTTAGTAGCTCCTAAATGGAAGGTTCACTTGTCTTGGACTACTCTGTAACTGGCCCTAAAACAACTTTGATTTTATTCTGCCCCTCTGGGATATCTAAAAAACATCCTAAAATTAAAGATACCTGTTTAGTTTAGGAAGATTGTGATTGAAATTAATCCATGAACTCAATACAATATTTAATCTGAAAATAAAAGTGTTTGATACAAATTCAATGTATTTGGCTCTAAAAAAGGATTATAACTTATTAAAAATGATGATGTCACTTAATAAATAACTTACAATAGTCAGCTTAGATGAACTTATACTAATGGTCATATTTTTTATCCATCCATAAATATATTTTTTCAGCCTAGTATCTAAGTTATAAATAAGAACATTATGCTGTTTCATTACATTTTAAATCAATTGAAAATGGGATACTTACATAAGCTTTTAATTGTTATTGATAAAATTGCTTTACCTAGGTAGTAAAAACTTGTTTATTATATACTTCATATGAAATTGAAAAAATATTTGGTTGTTTGCTTTAAGGGGCTACCCTATGCTAAGTGGCGCCGCCATCCGTTAAAAAATAATAACTCGCGAAGTATACATTTTTTATAAAATCCGGACGGTCATTTTAAAGATTTGGTGCTATAGTATATATAGCGGCCATAAACTGTATTTATTATAGTCCGCTGTAGTTACAGATAGAAAATTTGCTAAAAACGGCCACTTTTGGCAAATTTTCTATCTGTAACTTCATCGAACTCAAACTAACAGAGTTGATGGCTTCTATATATCCTAAAACACCAAATCTTTAAAATGACCGTCCGGATTTTATAAAAAATGTATACTTCGCGAGTTATTATTTTTTAACGGATGGCGGCGCCACTTAGCATAGGGGAGCCCCTTAATAGGCAAAAATAAAAATGTAATTTAGGTACTTTTACAAGTCAGTATCATCTCTTAAGGCTGATTTACACAGGGTCAGTAGACAAGTCAGTCGCAGCGCCAATGTCGGCGGCGCCGCGACTGACTTTAACTGTTTACATGAAGTAAGTAGTAGTGGTGCGTTTCTCACGGTGAGCACACGTGTGTGAAGTCAGTGGGAAAAATGAATTCGCGAAAACAACTGAAACGACGATTTAATTATTTGTTGAAAAATTTATCAATTATGCTGTTGAATGAGTTAATAGAAATGGTAGAAAATGAGATAACTAAAAATAAACGACAATGGGTAAGAAAATGGATTGACGATAGAAACGAAATTGGTGGCTCTGCTTTGTTGCTAATTGCACCAATTTTAAGGTTTCGTCTTCGCTAAGCTTACGCGTCATTTTTATCGCCAGCGAAAAAAACGTGGTCACTCTACAACGCAGCGGCAGTGACTAACCACGCACTGACTTGTCTGTTTACACGGGGTTTATTTGGATGGCGCGGGGATGCGCGGGTGGCGGGGGGCGCCAACTGACTTTAAAATATTCGTGTCCGAATATTCAAGTCAGCGCTGACTCAAGCCACTGTACTGACTTCAAATCAGTTTACACAGGGTTTTTTTCGGGTCAGCACTGACTTGCCTCGAATTTGTAGTCAGTTACTGACCCTGTGTAAATCAGCCATTACTAAAATGTAAATATTGGTAATATCAATTCAAGTTTACTAATACCCAACCCCCCTCCCTATACTTTATGTTTTGTTGTATAAACAACAATTATATTAGCCATAAGGCTATGAACTAATATATTTGTCATCTTTTTGATGTAGGTATGTGGGATTGTACTGTAATATAAGTACCTACATAGTAACTTAAACTAAACTAGCTTTCTGCCCCTGGCTGTGTTTGCGTTAATGCTTTGTAAAAGTATCCATGTTAATCCAATTACAAAGTAACTATTCCTATAATAAAATTCAAGCAATTCAATATGTGAAAGCGGAACATACTTACACACAAACAGATATACAAAGTACATAATTATACTTTCAGGTTTGAACATTATTTGAATCATCATTAACCGGTTGGTGTGTAATAAAATAATAATAAACCATTATTTATAATAGGAGATTGAAGTGATTTTTATTTTCTTAATTTCTGGTCTGGAAGTCGTAGCGACATCTGTTTGTTTAAGGTTGGCTTGCATGTTCCATAGATGGCACCACTGGTTTATCATGTTTGTTATAGTCGAACGAAGCAAGATAGATAATAATCCTTGAAAATGAATTTTATTAGTAATCAATTGAATGGTCAGATTTGGCGATAGCATATAAAACCTACTAAATAAATTGTCTTTTTTCCGCTTTTCTGAACACATATAAATGGCTACTCAACTCAATAATAATTCTCATACCACACCACCATTGTTATTTTTGTGCAAATAATATAGGTACTCGTATTTTGTGATTTATTGTTAATGAAGTAGGCTTTACCTCGACACCAATACGATAAGTAAGCAAGCAATGAAAGAAACCAAAAATGTATAACGCGACCTCCCTCAGCAGTGGCCACTGGCCGTCTACATTGTAGCGTGTGGTTTAGTTCGTGGTTAAGAGGCCGTCTACAAAATTATCGCCGCAAGTGGCGCCGCCAATTGATTTTTCTCAATTTCTTTTAACACAGAGCGAATTTAAATAAAGTAATTCACTTATTTGATGTAGAAAATCATAAGCTTTTTTTTAAACTGGCAATATTCTAACGGCAATAATACAGCTAGATACTTTTATGAAAATCGCCAAAAGTGGCCGTTTTTGGCGGTTTTCTAAATTATAACCATGAGGACTATTGCAGTTAGAATATTGCCTGTTTAAAAAAAAGCTTATGATTTTCTACATCAAATAAGTGAATTACTTTATTTAAATTCGCTCTGTGTTAAAAGAAATTGAGGAAAATCAATTGGCGGCGCCACTTGCGGCGATAATTTTGTAGACGGCCTCTTAACTTAACCACAACTTCTGACCGACATGAGCAAGGTTTGTTTATCGGCAATCGATCGATGGTCTACCAGAGCATCAAAAAAAAAAGGTCGACTGCGAATTGAAAAAAAAAAAAAAAAAAAACTAGCTTGGTCGAAACAATTGGTTTGGTTGGGTTGAAATTTGGTACAAGCACGGATGCAAATCCGTGACACCAAGACCATTCAATAATAAAAAAAGAAAATGTTTCATATAAGGTGCGATGTAAACTTTTAAACTAGAGTGTAGATTTTCGAAAAAAAAATTTTTAAGTTATCCTTGTAACTAGTACTATATCCATCCAGCCCTGAAAATATGAAATATGACACTAATGACATCGCACGTGTACTTTTCAACTCAACCGATCCACCTGTCAGACACATACGAGTAGATGGACACAAACACGAGTGATCCTATAAGGGTTCCGTTTTTTTGTTTCTACAGCAGTCAACATTCTACTGCAG
The DNA here is from genome assembly GCA_948473455.1 of Teleiodes luculella. Taxonomy (NCBI): domain Eukaryota; kingdom Metazoa; phylum Arthropoda; class Insecta; order Lepidoptera; family Gelechiidae; genus Teleiodes; species Teleiodes luculella. The sequence goes on from OX419583.1 coordinate 17,015,186, forward strand.
GAGTGGCCTATTTCAGTGGGAAGGGAGATGGTGTCATAATCCTACCTATTTAATGGCATCATTATATTTTCACGCGACACCGTGTATTCTTCGCCTATGGCTTCTGACATGACTCGTATAGTGACTATTTCCGTTCCGTAGATAATTAATAGCTAGGACAGGTCGAACCGCTTTACGTGCCTTCCGAGGAACGGATTCATTTATTTTCGGACAATCGGTAATTCAGCAGCTTGCAATGTTCTCTATACAAACCACAGAATATTGAATACCTAGTAGTAGTATCCAATGTGGGGAATGGCTCACAAGGTGAGATTTGCTTTTCGAGTGCTCAAAATTTACTACTCGGCCTCGAAGGCTGGCTGGTTGCTCCACCTAGTATATCAGCCAATATAACTTCAGATCAGTTCAGGTCAATTATCAGCCATACAGTTATATTGCCGGATGGTTGCTCTTGCTACACGGCTAGTTCATCCGCTTGCGTGTACCCGGGATATGCGGCATACAATGTATCGACGGATGCTCTGCTTAAATGCGCTAGACACGCTATATGTACGGTTTTTACTAGATTAAAAATTTATATGTAGGTACACCTAACTAATACTTAAGGAATAGATATTTAATTTTGTAGTTAGTAGACGTTTTCGCCGAAGAGCTCAAGCCATCTCAAGCTTATAGCTATCTTGACGACAGTTTAAGAATGAGTTTTAACTCAATCGCTCCAGTCCCCCGTAACATGCAATGCTATGACAAAATTTTGTCGCACATTTAAACCCGCTATATTGAAATATCCTCCAATAGGATAAGAGAATACGCCTGACAAAAGTATGTCTGTCACGCGTGGACCGGCCATGCTAGAGGGTTGAAAATTGGCTGTGACAAATGGACAAGCAAACACACGAATGGAATGTTCCTTTTTTATTATAATTATGAACTTTATTGTAATTGCAAACATTTTTTCGTTGAGAATCATGAACGTTTCAAATAAAATAGGATTAAACAGGTACATTTGAATCCTTCGGTCACTAACAACTCCCTATTTGTACATCAATTTGACGAGATCATTACCCCACCCAGTACAGAAGGGCCGTAGTGAGAAGCCTCTCATCCAAAGACAATGATTATAATAAGAAAATACAAATTTCAAAACACTCTTACTAGAAAGGTAGTAGGTACTTACAAATAAACTGCACAGCGATCGCTTCTGTTACAGGGGATGAACTGAAATGAAATAAAGTTGAAATTATTTTCTCATCTTATCCGAAGCGTTCTAGAACAATAGATATTGGTCGCATTTTATGTCCAAAATAATCTTCCGCTGTACCATCAAGGGTAGGAAAGGGCTAACCGAGGGACGGTAATGAATATTTATTTTTAAGTTAAACCAATCATATTTTAAATACTCTTTGAGTAGGTTATTTCCGAAATATAATAAAGTATTTTTAGCACATCGTAAAATATTCCAGCAGTGGACGTCTACAGGCTGAAATGAAAATTATGACTTGGTCGGTAGTGGCATGGTCCAAGAAAACAAGGTCTAACAATTAGACCACGTGACTGACACAAGCCTACGTCATTTTGCGCTGTTCATCCTTGTCTATTACACGCATTCGATAAGGATAAACAGGCAAAATGACGTAGGCTTGTGTCAGTCACGTGGTCTAATTGAGACCTTGTTTTCTTGGACCATGGTTAGTGAGGAGTAGTTTTTTTTCAGGTTATGGAAATCGGGAAGACTAGTTTTTTAAATGGTTTCACTTCTTGATGAAATAAATGTGATGTCCTACAAATAAAGTTTTCTGATTTCTGATTTCTTGGGAAGGTAGTTTAAACAGATTTGTAGTTATGCAAGACTACGGTAAGTATTTTGTGCAAGACTGTCTTAACGAATAGACAGCCTGCAAGCAATCACTTGTGGTCCGACGTATTAGAAATGTAGCGCGGAACTTAGATTAGGTATGCTGATGTCATTATGTGTTACAAAATGCCCCTTAAGTAGTGCAAGAAAAGATATAAATATTGGTGTTGCAATTAGTTTGTGCGTTTAGTTACTCCTTATTGCAAATGTCGAGCAGAGTAGACAAATCAACTAAAAATATACTTGTTTAGAACAGAGCACATGACAGAAAGACAATCAAGGCTTGTTTTTTTGAACTGACCTACTTTTGTCGTAAAATCGACGTATCAAGCCCAGCTTTACCGGACTTGCAGGGTTTACTTGGGGTATTTATTTTATCATTGTTTGTTTATTAAATATTTAGTAACCAAAGTTAGCAGCAACTTTAGTAGTAATAAAAATATCACATAAATTCCCTAAATGTCACAGAAATACAAAATATTTAAAAAATAATTGCATGCCGTCTCGCCGCGTCGCTCCGCTTACTTTATGTATGGTAATATAAAAGACATCAACGCGCTCGCTTTATCGATACGATAAAATAATAATAGAAGAAAAACAGTATTCTATTATATATTTTAAAAGTTCCCAAAAATTATGTTTTTATCTTCGAGTAACATTAATTTATATTATAAGTTGTAAACAGCTTCTGTGGTCGAGTGGTCAAAAGCTCGCCTGACGCTACGGAGGTTCCGGGTTCGAATCCCGGTGGGAACTCTATCTGGGGTCAGTTAGGATATTGCAGGCTAAATCACCTGATTGTCCGATTAGAAAGATGATTCCGTACTTCGGAAGGCACGTAAAGCCGTTGGTCCCGGTTACTATCTACGGTTATAGTCGTTATAGGAGCCATGTCGGAAGCCTAAGGTGGTTCTATAATTCCGACACCAGGGTTTGTGAGGTAGGTTAACCTCGAAACCCACAAGATAAGCAAGCAAGCAAGTTTACAGTGTATTTTACAAATACAATTGAATCAAATTAAAAAGTCGGGATAAATTATAAAAATACTATTACATAGCTTTAACCCGATGTACTTATCTACATTATGTTGTAAGATGTTCTACAATATGTAGTAAATGTGGATAGATTCATCATAATCAATCTTAATCAGTTTCTCATCTCGCCTCTCCGATCGCAAAAGCGGTTGCAAGGTTTGGCTATTTATATTAAATACTGCAACTCGTGTCCAACTATGGAAAATTATGTTCAATGTAAATTTATTGATTATGATTAAGTTTATTTTTGTAGTTATTACTAATCGTAGGTAACCGCTCCATATTGATATACAGGAATACTGGCAAAAAAAGTTACTTTAATGTCACCTAATTAAAGGATGTAAGGTGATAGGTGGTGATGGCGTAGCACTGAACACTCTCACTCTGTGGTACAAAGATAAAACTGCATAAATAGACGTCCTCATTAAAATTTAAAAATAATTATGATAGACACATAAAAATAAATAAGATTGCCTGGTAGAAATTGCTACTCAGCAATAAGGCCGCCTACATGTGCACTTTATACATTTTGTGAATTTTCCTGTTTTTTTCTAGTGTGCAATAAAGTATATCCTGTTATATTCTATTCTAAAAATATAGGTACATGTGGCGCTTCCAGCGTAGGATTTGTATTTTTATGATAAGGCGTTATTAAAAAAACACACTAGGTATTTTTAATATTGCGGTCGAAAGATTTAACCATTGGAATCAAGAAAAACTAATTATATGGTCAGTAGCAGACAGTAATTTTCATTAAAAAGACCAATACAAGTCGATTCGTGTTATTCTGATTGACAATTTGTCACGTTTATGAAATAGGGCCAGTTCCACCAGCTAAATTAATTATGTAATGTCACTCTGACATTCAAGACCAAGAGTTGACGAAATGCTTTAGAAATGTTTGACGTGAACCAATTTGTAATATCACACAAAAGTCTATATAACAACATCCCATAACCTCACTGACTACATACTAATTACTCTTTACATCATGTGCATATGTAAATCGTAAAAGGTAGATTGATGAAGGGGCAATGATCTTTGAAATCGGTAATAATTTTTGATATCGGTTCAGTAGTTTTTGAGTTTATTCATTACAAACACACACACTCACACAAATACAAATCTTTCCTCTATATAATATTAGTATGATTATATGATATGATTCACACCTCTTGTATTTACGATATGGTTATGTAATAAAAAAAAGATAAATAGTTTGAAGCGTACTTGGTTCAACAAGGTGTAAGTGTGTTAATCTGTTTCATGGGTGTTGCATTATGTAAAGGCTTCGTATCGTATAATATAGTTTGTTTTGGGTGACCAATTGACCACAGTATAAAAGTTTAATGTGAATCCACAGTATGGACACTTTAATACTAAGATGTTCAATCTTGTTTCCCTAATTCCGGTATTATAAGGAGTTTAGATTTTATAAAGCCTAAATTTGCTTATTTTTTAGAACAATCGTAAAAAAGTAAGAGTTAATCTCATCACTTTAAAAATAAAACTTAAATACTTGAGAATACTTGCTTGAGTGGATGAAATGGCACAGTTGTCCAAATGGTCCTAAAGGGCTTGTCTTGTGGGTTTTGAGGTAAACCTGACAAACCCTGGTGTCAAATTATTGAGCCGCCTAAAGGCATGCTAAATAAAAAAAATCATCATAGGAGTATCTTAGTCAGGCATCTCTAAAATAAAAATATATAATATTTAAGTAAGTGTGTTAAAAGACTCGGTGTGGTCAGTGAGGGAGAAGTGAATAAAGTACGGATCGACTATGCAATTGGGAAGCTATTAATTCAATTTTATTGTGACATCATCTGGCTAACTGAGTATTCATGCTCACTAAAATGTCCAAACATGCGGTGGCGCGGCGTCGTGAGCCGGGTCGTTGGGTATTCTTGGGTTCCCTCTAATATGGTTGAGCCCATGCTGCTGCTCTTCTCTAGTCGATTGCCAGTTGTGCTTGTGATAGATTGATTGGTTACATAGTTTATTTTTTATACTTTGACTGGTTGCCTTCCTTTATTTGTATATTTCGTTGCACTCTTTTTTATATTAATAAAAATGCATAAAATAATAAATTTAATTTTGTAAAAATATTTTGAATAGATGCAACGCCTATGAAGTTTCTTCCGGCGAGTTTTTCTCCACAGATGACAGCTAAATTTTTGGACTCAAGAATATGTAACTGACTTAACTAAGTGATGTAAATATTCTAAAGTTAAAAATAATACCCCTAGAATCTTGGACTTTGATTTAATTTGAAATAATTTATTTAGTACTGTTTTCACTACTCTGTGGCCAAAGGAAACGTCGCGACCCTAAGGTGCGAAGTAAACAGTCACATCCGAACAAACTCATCTCGGCCGGCGTTATGTATTGACATATGCAAATGGAACACTCTAAAATCGGGTCAAGATCAGTTTTTATGGAGTTATTTTATTTTTTAATAATATTTGGTTAAAAAGATTTCGTCTCTGTTGATGTTTCGCACTTCGCCTGTTTAAAATTCTCCTTTCTTCATCATAGGCAAAGGTATCCTAAAGGTATTTAACCCAGGTATTAGTGGCAGCTTACACCCCAGTAAATATCTACAACTCCGCTTGAAAAACGTGGGGATTAAGAAAACCCATCTTGATAAAGATACCTTAGCCCAGCTGTGAACTGTAGGCTGTAATTGTACCACTGTAAGAAGCAATATTTGACAGTTGCTATGTTTTCCTTATGCCTATAGACATAGATTCAACACGTCATGTTCAACAAGTGACAATGTATTGTAATATTGTCAAGGATGTTATAAGTACTACCATAAAACAATTTTCTAGTTTAGTTTTTCTACTTTGACTGGTTCTTCTTCTTCTTCTTCAACAGCATTTTTTCGCCCACCGTTGCCTTCCTGTAATTGTATATTCATCTGCACTCTTTGTTTTATATTAATAAAATTGTATAAAATAATAATTTATAATTTTGAAATATTTTGAAAAGATGCAACGCCTGTAAAATTTCTTCCGGCGTGTTCTTCTTCACAGAAGACAGCCAAATTGTGAACTCGCCTCGACGTCGAAAAGTGATTTGTAAAATCTTACTTCGAATAAAAAACTTTGACTTTGACTTTGACTTTGTATGAATTTGACAGCTTTCAAAGATTGTTATGATTACTTGACATTGGCAAAATCACTAAGGAAGCGATATATACAATTAGAAATTGAATTAAATTATTTAGTAGTAACTGTTTGTTTGTTTAATTTTGCAAAGAATTCAGTGCAGTCGAGTATTCTGTATTCTTTAATCTGTCATAGACTGTACAGAACATGTACATGTTCATTCGGCCAGCCTCACATGAGTAAACTATTATGTTTCATGACTATTTGTTTTTGAGATTATATCATAGGCATTCTACATAGATACGATGTTTGACCGTGAAGTATCTACTATTGGCCCTGAGTTTCAACACACTGGTCTTGATTTATATTATAAATTAACATATGTTTTATTATAAAGATATACAATTTCAATAATACTGAAAAGACATACCCACCCAGTCAAAGGTTTTAAACAAGTTTTTTAACGAAAATAGCAGGAAGCCGTTGGATGCGGGCAGCGCACGCAGGGTCGATTGTTGTGGAGATCTTTGGGGAAACTTTTGTCCAGCAGCACCACGTGACGCGTGACAAGATCAAACGCGACATAGTGACATAAGAGCCATAGTAGTTCTGTCGTTATATCGAGTTTGATAGCTTCTCGAGCTCCTTACGCGTAAAGTAAGCTTGCAGCAGTGAAAGTCTTACGACTGAAGTGCTCATGGAACCTAGCTAATAAGAAAAAAATATAACGCGAACGAAACCGCGACGCGGCGGCTCTGGAAGATTGTCAAAATTGAATGCGTGCCCGGAAAAGGGTCTATATTATAATGTCATGATTTTTACGTAATTTCCTACATAAATCTGTTCGTTATGCGTAATAGACCCATTTTGTAATAAAACCTCTGTTTTGAACACAAAATGGGTCTATTGAACATCCAATTACGAGTATCTAAATCCAAAATGTACCTATATCAGAGAGATGGTAGCCACTTTAGCGAAGCGGCTCTTCAAATCTCTTTGACCTATATGTATAGTGACATTCAAAATCATACTAGAGACAAACGGATTGACCTCAAATCACGTAGATAACATCTGCATAATCTTGTTTGGAGGCGGACTACTGCTTGCTTTGAGGTCGAAATAGCTAAAATTTTTTAATTAATCCGTAGCGTGAGTTACATAATATGTTGTTTAAGTAATTTGCCAATATCTATTAATGTCTGTAAATTCTGTAATCGTTTCCAAAGTTTGAATGAGATGTAAATAATAAAAAGTTAGATATTTAATTAATCTTTTTATTTCCTTGATAATGGGTGGAGCTGCGAGGTTAACAGCTGGTACATATATAAATATAAAACATCCAGACACAAGGCAAACATACTCATCACTCGAACTTTTGCCCTGGGCGGGATTCGAACTAGACTACGGGGACGTTAATGGTTATAAACGGATTATATTTAATTATTTGAAGACAGAACTGTTCTAAGTATATAAAGATGCTATTCAATTCACTTAACTTTCGTGATCAGAATTGTAAGGTAATCGTCACAGCTCTATTATTTCCATCATCGAAGCGTGGTAAGTAGGTAATTATCTACAGTACTCAGATAATAGTACACCAACCATCACGGTACATAGCTGCTTGATTCGAAGCCTACTATTTGGAGTCATCGAGCCATCTCACATGGTGTAAGGGAGGATGCTATTAGTTATTGCGAAACCACCATACACGGGCGTCCAACCTTGTCCAACCATTATAGTCTGGTATTGGTTTCTTACTTATCGTTTGGGTTTCGTGGTTCCTTTAGCTAGAACTCTCCCGAATCCCGATTATTCAGCCGCTTAGCTTAGCTAGCTTTCTGCTTTTTTATGATTCTTTAGCCAGCTGGTTGGTCCCAGGACCACAGTCATTACGAGAGCTTTTTTTCTTTTCAAGGACACGTACTCGTACCAATGTATATTCGATTTTAGAATTCTTAAGTACGTTTATTTGACGTAAAATACGATGTTGTGACGAGAATTGAGAAAGGGATGCTAAATTGGGTTGGTCACGTGGAGAGAATGAGTGAAGAGAGATTGACTAAACAGATTTATAAGGCGAGAGTTGGAAGGGGAAGACCAAGACGAACGTTCCAAAATCAAATCAGGGACGTTTTAGTCGGGTCAAGAGTACACTAAACCGACGAGCATGCATGAGGAGATTAATTAATGTGGATGAAGCGAAAAAATGTGTCTGGATCGTAGCAAGTGGAAGAAAGTGATCTCTGCCTAGCTCTCCGGGAAAGAGGCGTGACTGTATGTATGTATGTATGTTTATTTGACGATATTACGGCGAAGAAACCTGCACACACCTACGAAGTAATTCAAAGGTTGTCTGTGAAGTTGACAAACCTGCGCTGGGGCAGCGTGGTTGACTAGGTCTATTTACCCTGATCTCTGAGTGGGGGGGACATAATATAATCTGTTAACGACGCACGTCTTTATGAGCCTTCTGAAGCACGGATCTACCAGCTAGCTTATCTAATAGCTGTCAATGTAATATTATAAATATTAGGTAAATTAACTAAGCTACGAGCTAGCTCTGCAACGCACTTGGGTCGGCTTTCCCAACACCTGTCCCTATTCCGTTACGTAAAGCCGGTAACATTCCTGTTTGCACGTAATACTAGTTGGTAACTGGTGGACACTTTACTAAGCTATATAATATTGTAACAAGTAATGTGAGGCGCAAAGGTAACCGTTCATTTGCAGACGTTTTGCAACTGGCAATGTAGTTTCCTGGCTTGGAATAGAAAATAATAGTTTTAATATATACTTTATAACGCCTCGACGACGTGTGCAATATTTCGGACACATTTTTTCACGGGCGGGGATTTAGGACTCCCCCACATTGCACTGCAAACTTTTTTTTTAATAATAATAGGGGTTTCCTTTAACACTGGATATACAAGTATTTACAAACCGACAAAAAATATTTATGTACAAATTTTGCTGCTATTAAATTATTTTTATTTACCTAACAATTTTCGTGAACGCAAGGATAAAGAACGGATAACGTCAATGTTAAGTTAGCTAATTCTAAATTTTAATGAGAAAGGAAGCTGATGTGCGTTACCCGTGATGTGCGTTTTTCTTAAATTGAGTAGGTATAGTAGAATTTTCGATCCGTTTGTGTATGAAGCGTAGATTTTGTGAGAAATGATAACGAAAAAAACGTTTTCCGCTGTCATCAGGAAAAAAAAATGCCACTAGAAGAACGTTACTCTAACGGAAAATGTTTTTTGCATTTATCTTAAAAACTATTGGTCACACATTACTCGGAGATTTTTCCACTACGCATCATACACGAAAATCTGTTATAAGTACTCAATTTAAGAAAAAGCAACTTTTTTCGCTAGGGAAACGCACACCTAAAACTGCGCTATTATAACTAACCTCTTAAGTGTCGGAAATCAAGGTGAATGTGTTTTTTATTTTTCACGCCACGCGCTAACGAAAACGCGCTGCGTACATTTGAACACCGACCGCGCGTCTGAGCACACCTGAGCGCGAAATTCGAATTAAGAATCTTCGGTTCCTGTTTTTAAATTCATCATTATTATTTTTATTTACTATTGCACGCGTAGGCAACTGTATTATTGCCAAAGAACCTAAGTGATTGTGATATTCTTGGATTGTTTTGTGTCAGCAAAATGACCTTCTACAGTAAATTGGTCCAAATTATTTTGGTCAGTGTGTGAGTGTGTAGGATTTATGGAACCTAATCCAGCGGTTTGTATTTGTTTAATATTTTATTACAAAGTAGTATTTATAAGAACGTAACATTTACTTCAATGAGTGATAAATACTTATTTAAACCTAAACATTATTAAAAAGGTTCCTTTAAGTTTAGTTACCACAATACAAAGTATATTTATTACGACACTATTACACTATTATAAAAAACTTGATCCAAAAATGCTATCGTTCTGTCCTATATTTGTACTAGCTCTAGCTAGCCCTTGCCCAACAAATTTTACACCTAGATGTTATATGAAAATAAAAAATATTTAGTAACATTATAAATGTAAATATTCGTATTACTTAAGATAACATTTCAAACACCGCATTACGTATAATTTTACATAAAAACGCTACGGCTGTGACCCACCCGCACACCAAACTCGTTATGAATCTTGTCTTTCATTTTTTATAAAACGAGTTTATACTCCTACAAAATATCGTTGTAGAGTTGAAAAGCCGCTGACGCCGCCGCCGCGGTCGTCGTCGTCGTGTTGTTATTGACGTTATTGGTAGAGGGTCAATCGCCTATTCTTACTTGAATCCGAAGCCGAGTGCCAATTTTTCTAAGCTACCATTTATTTGACGTTCATTACCTAGCCAATTAGTCTCAAATGTGGATAATAACATTATTGTCATATCGTCTCCGCAATGTACCTCTAATTTGTAAAAACAGAGCCCAAAATGGTGACGTAATGGTATTAAAATATAACAGCTCTTTTTATATGGCAAATACCTATAATGGTATTAAAATATAACGCCTCTTTTTATAGTAATCTAGCTGCTCATCATCCGCGACTACGCCTGCGTTATGTTTCTAATTTTCCGCAGAAAAAAGTAGCATAATCTCAATACGAGTATTTGGCTCTCAAAATAGCATTTAAAAAGTTTTGCAAATTAAGAAACAAGTGTATCACACAGCAGCTGGCAGTTTTTAGATTTTTAATTGCCTTTATCGATATGTCATTATTTTCATGTGAATTTTGTTGGTAGTTGATAATCGCAATAATTTTAATAAATTTCTTCTTCTTCAGGCAGCACTCCATTACTGGATTTGCCGTCAGTTTCTAGAATGCATCCCTGACTCCCTGTCCCTTGCCCTTCGGAGCAGCTCTTCAACACTGGCTATCGTGGTCCACTTCTCATGTTCTCAAGCCGGGGCGCCCACGTCAGGTTTTTTCCGGACGGAAGTCAGCAGAGTCAGCACACACCGAGCGAGCTGCTCGGGCGAGGCGAGCCGCGCGCTGCATACGCCATACAGCTCGCTTGGAGTGTACGCGATATTACTGCATTTCGTTCTAAAAAAACCAGTCGTATGCTTGACCCAGGATAAGCTTAAATTTCCTCCGTTTTCCGACATGCCTCTTCCCCTCTACTACCGCTATTTCACATCACTACATAGTATAAAACAAAGTCGCTTTCTCTGTCCCTATGTCCCTATGTCACTATGTCCCTATGTATGCCTCAATCTTTAAAACTACGCAACGGATTTTGATGCGGTTTTTTTAATAGATAGAGTGCTTCAAGAGGAAGGTTTATATGTATAATACATGCATAATATATACTTAAAGATAACCCACAATAACCATTTTCCCGTGCGGAGCCGGGGCGGGTCGCTAGTACAGAATAAAACCAGTTAGCAGACTCTGCAGTGATACATGCAAGTAAAGATGTACAGTAATAATTACCTGCCTATTATTTGCGAGCATACGACTTAGCTGACCTTATGACATTGTATTTCCCACTAACAATGACTAACAATATAATAATAGTATGATACGAGTATAAGATGTGTTTATGAGATGTTTTTTTTTTTTCATTCAGTATGCATAATTAATTTGTCATATTATTGTTATGTATATCATATACAAGCAAGAAACATAGGCGAATAGTGAAATAAATCTAATTATATTGCATACTTAGACGTAAAATGTGCATAAGATATAGTACATTAATTAAGATAAGACCGTTGTATTTACTGCCGTCTTTCTAATGAAGATATTAGTAAATAATGTATTTTACAGACCTAGTAACTTCCCCGAAGAATATTTTCTCGGAAACGAATATTAAGCTTCTCTACCTCTCTAATACAAAACAGTCATTGTAATCAGGCAGTTTGTGTGAAGTCACTTTTTTTCCAGAAAATGTTTATAAAAATAAGTCATGGTTTTAGTTTATAAACAGTTATAATAAAATCTTTACCTATCTACACTATGTAGGTAAGTACTAATTAAACTAAAATGAGTGGCAGGCAAATGACCGAAGGCCAAACAGCCGGTTCGGGAGTCATTTGATAGCTGAGCAGATTCGGGTTTGTGGTCCAAGAACAACCTGGCATTCTAATATATTCTAGGAGTCCGACAGCCCGTGAAGGAACCGGTAGTACAGGGCTGACACTTCGCAATTATCTGCTTAATTGCGGCTAAGGACACTTAGATATACCTATTATACTAGTGGCTATGTGAGCTGTATAGACCTCCGAGTCAATTATATAATAATACTAGCTGTCCGCCCACGGCTACGCACGCGTTGTTTTTTTTTTTTTTTTTTGGGGATGAAAAATAGATGTTGGCCGATTCTCAGACCTACTGAATACGCTCACAAAATTTCATGAGAATCGGTCTAGCCGTTTCGGAGGAGTATGGAATCGAACACTGTGACACGAGAATTTTATATATAAGACTAGCTGTCCGCCCACGGCTACGCCCGCGTTGTTTTTTTTTATTTGTTTTTTTTTTTTTTGGGGATGAAAAATAGATGTTGGCCGATTCTCAGACCTACTGAATACGCTCACAAAATTTCATGAGAATCGGTCTAGCCGTTTCGGAGGAGTATGGAATCGAACACTGTGACACGAGAATTTTATATATAAGATTAAGACATAAGTTATTAAGTAGATGAAAAAAAAAACAATAAAGGGACCCGACAGAAAACTTCAAAACTGTTTAGTTTTCACGGAAATTTCTTGAGAGATTCGATCTGTAGAGTAAAACTGAATGGACAAAAGAAGTTTTTGCCCAAACTGAAACGGGAACGCTTTAACCTCGCTCGATCAATGAATCAATAGGTACGCCCTTGATAATTGTAAGGACGGTCATGTGGCAACCCTACGGCCAACTTTGACCGCCAGGCCACTCACCGGCCCTATCTGAAGGAATACTACTTTTAGCGTAATACAGTAATACTGCATTTACTAGATAACGGGGCTAATTCTCGCTGTCACGTCCTTATTCTAAAATTAAAAGTCTATAAGTCCTTTTCACGCAACCTCGCTTAAAGGGCTTTATTAGTATTGCTTTTCAAAAAAACTTGCCAGTTCTGTTTAAACTAATATCGCACCGCCTCTTTAAAGTTTAAAAGTTTATTCTTCATTAGTGAGAGATAAGAGCCACTCTTGGATTAAGCAAATCTAAAATCTTACTTCTAATAAAAACCTTTTGATTTTAATTTTGAACACCGGTTTACTAGATCAAATATAAAAGCCGATTCGGCAATAATACCTGAGGGTTATTCACTACCAGAAGGTAATTCTGTAAGGTGTAACCTGAGACTGAACTTTTTTTAAAAGTGAAACAATATTTATACGATATTTTTTATTAAAAATCTTTTAAGACAACTGTTTAACGTGTGTTTAACTTTTTTGATCCTCAAAAGTTTAAAGTGTGCTTTGTGAGAATTAGCACCGTCCGGCTTTACAGGATGGCATTAACGAGTTATTTACTTTAGTCAATCTGAAGATAAATATAATTACCCTATTACGCTGTCGTTCAAAATCTGAAATAGTAATCTATACTAACTAACATTATAAAGTAGAAAGATTTGATTGTTTATTTGTACGTTTGTTTATATAGGCTCCGAAATTACTCACTCATCCGATTTTAAAGAAACTTGGTAACATAGGCTACTTTTTACCGCGGGATAATTCCTCATTCCTACGGGAAAAACTGTTAACGCACGCCGGGCGGAGCCGTGAGGCGGAAAGCTAGTTATAAATAAGATGGTGGTACTGATAAAAGATTATTATATGCATTGGAAATATTAAACGTTTCTTTCTTTCTTTTCTTTCTTTAAACAAAATCGTAAAACAAAACGCCGAAACAGTTGTAAAAAAGGACTTACTTTTAACGCACAAAAACTTTAAAAATTTGTTCTTGTTGGTGGGAGGGACAACATGAATTATTCATAAGTTTACGATAAAGCTAAAACCCAAATGGTAAATCTGAATTATTGCAGTCTATCACAAATCAAAGATGACTACTAAATCTTAATTATCATAATGAATAGAACGTCGTTATTATGTATAAGTGTTTTGTATTTTGACGCAAGCTCATTGTATATTTATAAGTTACAGTATAAAATGTATTATTTATTTTAATTTAATTTAAATGCTATTTCAGATAAAATTCCATAGATTTGTTAGTAGTTAGTAAATCAAAAGTAATTTGAATAATAATTTGTTATGAAATAAATATATTAATACAAAAAAATGTGAAAAGCGACGTATGTAAGAAGCACTGTTGTATTTTCATAAGAAAGACATCAACGCGCTCTTTTGTGTATTATTTATTTTGTTTAGAGCGTATGATATGTATAGTTTTTATTTTGTTGCTGAATATAGGCCTATTCTACTAAGTTCACTAAAACCAAGCGTACACGAATTCATTTCAAGCCATAAATATATTGTATCAGAGATGGTATTAATTAAAACACATACAAGACAATTTAGCAGATTTGACATTTCAGCGTTCTTGTTTATAGGATAGTGATCAAGATTTCATTGTTTAACCTTAAGATGTTTTTTTAAATAGTATTTATCTTAATTGGAAACTCATATAGTAAGCTTTAGATGATTTTCCGTAATAAATTACATACTTATTAGTTTTTTATTTACTAAAGATGCACTAGACATGTTATTTCCAACAACGCAGAGTTTTTTGAAACAAGTCTATTTATGATATAGCCAAGATGATAATGCATAGAATGAAATAGCCCAAATAATAAATGGTGGGGTAAGTAGAAAGTTTAACCTATAAGCTAAATTTATAATATTTACTTAACTAATACAATACAATATACAAAATGCTCTATTTGTTTTCCTGTCACACCTAAACGGCTGAAAGATCGCCGCCGTGCAAAATTAAAGGAAGATTGAATAAATGACTTCTGTACATTAAGCTATTTTTCATCATCATCATCATCATCTCAGCCGAAAGACGTCCACTGCTGGACAAAGGCCTCCCCCAAGGATCTCCACAATGATCGGTCCTGCGCTGCGCGCATCCAGCGGCTTCCCGCGACCCTCACCACACCACACTACGTCTTCCGGCGCGCGATCGCCATTCAAGAACCTTTCTGCCCCAACAGCCGTCAGTTCTACGCGCAATGTGCCCAGCCCATTGCCACTTAAGTTTAGCGATTCTTCGTTGCTATGTCGGTGACTTTGGTTCGCCTGCGGATCACTTTTTTTTTTTAATTTATGAGGCCCGTCGTTAGCGACCAAGCTATTTTTACCCTAAGGAAATCTTTTTTATTACCTAATGGACAATTTAATACCCCGGCCGAAGACGCAGAACGCAACTAGTGTCTATATATAAAATCGTTAGTTAAACTGTGGCTAAACTATTGCGAGATCTGCATTCGTAACCGTCTTGATAAATCTAGATTACTGTTATAGCCCATTTTGTTCACGTTCTAATAATAGTTAAGGAGATAGATAAGATATAATTAATAGGCAGTGAAACAAAATTTGACAGCTTGGATTTATTTTGTTACTAATATTCTGAGTGCAACGCACACAGTGCTTTATGGTCGTAAAATTTCAATGTTTGGTTTCTCCTCTGTTATAATATACATAGTCATACATTTAGCATGATTCATGACTCCTTACTTTAAACAAAATAGTTCATTTATCTTTTTGAGCTTCACAGAAAAAGATTTCCGAAATTCCTTCGGGAATGCGGAATTTTGACGCATCAAATTTTTCTTTAGCTTAAAAAGTTTGGCGCTGTTGTCTTAATTTTTATACCTTTGTGACTATTTAATACATTGGTAAAGACAATTCTCATTTAAATTACTAAAAAGTAATTTTAAGTAATTTTATAGATTCATTTAAATCACAATATTTTTCCCTAAAGTCAAAAGCCTAAAAAATGGAGACCAGACTACTAAAACACCTCGATTCAACAACCCGGAGCCATAACACAGATTGATAAATAGCTACTAACGTATAAATAGTGTTAAATAGTGGTCATAGTACACCAAACAAGTTGAGTACAAAAGGGTCACTAATGCATGCAATGCATGAACATTCAACATTGAACATACATTAGCTGATATCCAAATTATTCTCTCTTTTGCAACGTAATGAAGGGTCTAAATCGGATGTCAGTTCTTACAGTACGTCCAATTTAAAATGGCACCTCGCGGTTAAATGCTACTAGTATTTGATGTACCAAGCTAAACTGGTTACGTGGTTTAGCAAGGTGAAGGGTTCAGCGACCTAGGAACGCCACGCGCTGGTTTATTCCCAACTCCACCAAAGTCTCAACTTTTCTCACAGAATATACACCGTGAAATTTAACTGGTTGTTTATCCACAATATAGTGGTAATGCTCATGAAACTAAACAATTTCCCTAAGGAACATAGGTTGAAAATTCAAGTTTTCATACAAAATGACCGGTCACGTGACTAAAGTTTCTATGAAAAGTTAAAAATTATTTTTGACTACCACTATGATGTGGATATACGACTAGTTAAATTTTACGGTGTATAATAGTAGGTATAAGCGTAATTCCAGTTCAATTCTAAGTCCGTTGAAACAAATTGAGAGTAAGAACACTTCAAATCAAAGGTAATCAAAAGTCCACGTAATCCTTTTTGCACTTATTTTACGATTTGTATCTGTTTTCCATTAGGCATTTTACTTCTTCTTCTTCTTTTCGAGATGACAGCAAACTCAGACAGTCTCGGCCCAAAAACCAGCCACACGAATAGCGTCGTCAGTAGCCTTCATCAAGTCCTCTCGCGTGCAGGTGACGGGGGGGGAAGTAGTAAGCCTTCTCGCAGAGCGATATCCATGCTCGGGCCCTCCCCGTGAGTAGCGGCAATTGCCACCGTGAAACCGATTACTACACCACGATGGCAAACCAAGGCATTTTACTAAATATATTATTACGTAAGACTGAATATTTGTAAAACGGCGGCGGGTGGTAACACGTCACCACAACCTTTAAAAATCGAATCGTTCGTAGGTCATTAGGTCCCCACAGATGGGGCTCCAGTCTTCTAAATAAATTATATTAATTATATTTTTATGTGGTTTTATAATAACTGAATATTATCTCTACTAACTGCTCTGATAGGGCAAGTTTAGCAAGTTTTTTTTTCAACTGGCTGCATTAATGTGCTTTCACTATAGTATATATTTTTTTGTATTATAGACGGACACAAAAGTATTTAAAAAAATAGAGCAAGGAACGGGTCGAGTTGAGAATAAGTCAGGCGTACGCGCAACGATCAATGAAGTTATGAAACTGCGGCGACGACGGTTTCCGTTAAAAAACGCGCGAATCGCGGTCGTGCTTTGTATAATTTTCCACTAGAACTCAACCCACCGCTACGTCTACTCATGATGTTTTTTTTTCTAAAGCATAATATTTATCGGGATTAACCTTTAAAAATACAAATCCTATAACCACAAAAATAAAAAGTTTCCAGAAAGTCCACTCCCGCCGTCCTTGAAATTAACTACTAAACTTGGTTGAGCCCCTAAGGTTGCTACTCTACTAATTCGGCGCCAAGTTCGGGTAAAAAGAGCTGAGATCTAAAAGAGAAA
Organism: Teleiodes luculella; assembly: GCA_948473455.1. Taxonomy (NCBI): domain Eukaryota; kingdom Metazoa; phylum Arthropoda; class Insecta; order Lepidoptera; family Gelechiidae; genus Teleiodes; species Teleiodes luculella. The sequence goes on from OX419583.1 coordinate 17,032,779, forward strand.
CTTAATCTATAACCGTTCGAAGTGATACGAAATAGTTCCATTTTTCTTTTTAAGTTACATAGTCCTAAAAATTTACCTGTTTATTGTTTTATGTAGTTAGAAAAACGAAAACAAGTAGGTAGTATAAATGATGATAATAATTATATTATTCGTAATAAAAAATATGCCAGTTCTTACAAATTTATGACGGAAAAATATTTTATATTTTATCTTATATGTGCTTCTTATGTGGAAACTTGAAAAAGATGTAATTGTCATTTTTGTGTTGTGTTCAAACAGCCAAATACACTACACACATCGAACATCAATACGTAGTTAAGGCGGCACCTCGAAAAACTTAAAATCGCAGTAGAGGCGTGGTTTATCTGCGCGGCAAAGTAAACGGACCACTGATGGCAGTGCAGGACAGTAATAGCGCTAAGCGGTACCGTACATGTGGAACAGAGAAAGGTGTGCTGTTAGCGCGCTAGAACTAAACAGCGTAAGTGCCAAGTTCTTGTGAGCCCATTTATAGAAAAAGTACTACATATAATAAAAATGTTTCTAGACTAGATTTTAGTAAGGTTGAATACCATACTTGTAACTAAGTTTCAACGTCTAGTACGTTGCCGTTTACCTATAGGAAGTGAAAAAAGATAATAGAAGGTGTTACTTTAACGCGATTTTCTATCGATAAAATGTTGAGAAAACGTGTTTCCAATCAGATGAGTATTTAGATTATATGATCAAGTTATGTATATCTGAAAATCATAATACCTACTTGTACAAATTACAAGGATCATCGATTCAAAAAACACTAAAATTTTCAAGGTGCCGCCTTAATACTCGCGAGCGCCGACCCGACTGCACGCGGTCCGAGCTGGTCCGAGCACGGCCTGTAAATGCAATGATCAATGTGTGCGTAAGAAATTGGCGCTTAGTTCCGAGTGGACCATCTGTCTAGGCGCGCCGCGCGGCGCTGGGTATGCTTAGTAAAAAAAACGTATTTTTTTCTATTTTTATCTGAAAGTAAACATAATTCTAAGAAACTAATTTCATTATTTTAATTTTTAGTTCACTGGTTATTTTTATTTTACCACTTCAAAAATTTGCTCTTGTGACGTCACTGGGTCACATACTGTTCGTTTTAAACGATAAGCACTTTCCAGGTTCACGAATTGAAGGTCTGGCTCGTAGTTGAGGCAAACAAAAGCAATTCTATGAGAAGAATAGGGGATTTCTCAATGAATAATAAAATATTTAGATATTATTCTTAAATCTTATAAAAGCTAACTTCAACGTGTGGCAGCGTGACGTCACACGGGTCAAATGAAAGTCATTAGGTTTTTTGGATATTTAAACTCAATCAATGCGTATTTTGAGAGAAAAATATGAAAATAAGATATCTAATCACTAAATCTCCAAATGGTTTTCGTATTTCTACTTCTCACAAAAAATTAAGCATACCCAATTAACTTTATTCAAACATTAAAAAAATATTGTTTTTATTGTTTACTCTATTTGTGTGCACTGTGCATCCTAATAAAAGCGGATTCCATTCCATAATTTCGAATTTCAAGGTAGGTACAAGCTCCTTGGTAGGGAAATAGAAAGTTCTTTCTTCTCATCATGTGGGGTAATGAGGTCATCTATTGGCCTCATTAACCCCGGTGTCAGATTTTTTTAATTTTCTGTCATAGAGTACATATGCAGAAGGTAAATTTTTTTTTTTCTTTATAGGCTCCCTTAGAAAACTTAATGACGTCATTTCTGAAGTTAATAAGCTTTGTTCAAACCAAGACCAGCTCTCGTCTCAAACAATGTACAAGTTTAAGCAATGAAAAAGAGATCAATCAAGCCATATCCAGTAGCTCAAACAACGCACAAGCTTTTCGATTCACCTTGAATTTGACCCTACACTATACAATCCAATTGCCTTCAACAATGATAAGTGTACATGAATGAATATTTGTTTGTAGACATATATCATAGTCACGAAAAGTGCATGCTAATATTTAACAGTGAACTGTGAAGGCTCCTGTCTGGTTATTTTACATAATAGCCTATACAAATAATGCTCGTATATGTGTCTGTGTCTTTGTATTACGTCAAAAGTCAACGAATTTCAATTTTCTAAGAAAAAAACGAAGATCCTTGTGGGAGGCCTTTGTCTTTCGGCCTTTGTCTTTCGGCTGAGATGATGATGATGATGATGAAGAATTTTTTTTTATCTAGAAACAAATAAAATAGTAACGTGATGTCAGTGGGAGTCTTTTCTAGTTCATGTGCCGTTTACAAAATGTATACTACATGGTATTGTTATATTTAGAATTCGTTCACAGTACCGTAGCCTAGTTGGTATTGCGGCCTGCCTTCGAAGTACAGGGTCGAGAGTTCGGACCCTGTTATTGTTGTTCGCTTTGTATCTAAATGTTGTAAATTTATTTGTATTAATTAATTAATATATCAATTCATAATTACATGCATAACAGTTGTTATACACATAGATGAACGATGAACAGTTCGCAATCGCCCTACCTTTGCCGAGTTTGAAGTAAGATGGCCGTTTAGGTTCCCATATAATTATTTAAATTATATTCATTCAAACCCGCTATCTGCCGTGTAGAAAGTAAAGGCTTTGACCGTTACACCAATAACGCTGTGGCCTTTGAAGGCGAAAAAATTTTTGCAATCTAGACTGTTCTACGTTTATCATTAACCTACCCCGCCTTCTAAATTGGTTTTGCAAAACTATGGCTCTGGCCAGACGGACTGCAATTCAACTGCAATCCGACTGCCAAGTTGCAGTTGTAATGCAACTTGATGTGCGGATGCAGGAAACACATCGGATTCTGTAGGTTTTAAAATATACTTTAACATAAAAATATTGTATGACTTTTGTATGTTTTCTTGGTTTTTTTTTTCAATGTTGTGTTTTTTTTTTGTTATGTGCTGCGTGTGTTTCGTGTATCAATAAAATGTGTTCTATCTGTCTATCAGTTGGCACGTCTGCAATTAAATTACACATCAACGTCCTTGTTAGTGCACGCACACTGACTGTTATAGCACAGGTTTTCCCTTTTTTAAATGTCAGCTGCACCATTTATACTGAGTTCCACCAGCTCTAAATTATCCATACTGTTGTGAAAAATATTGTAAACACTGGCTTTAAGTTCAATAAAGATTATTATTATTATTATTATTATTATATTATTATCAAACTGCACGTTGATAGGGAGATGGCTTGCAGTTTCATTGTAGTCCTGCCAAATAAATTTTATGCTACATCATGGCAGCTAAATTGCAGTTCGTCTATCTAGGGCCTATTTCAAGGCAAGAGCAATTCGTAACACAAGTTTTAAATATTTAGATATCCATTACAAGTAGGTATGGAAATGTAGTAACATATGAGCTATTGAGGTCAAAAGAGCGATCAACGTCTGATTTAGCCATTCACCATAAACATAAGACGAATCCGCTAGCTAGAACTATAGAATCGGGATTTAATCTAACTACAACAGCCTAGAATAACTAAACTAAATGGATTGTTTCTTCCTAGTTGGTTGGCTATCTTCTTCTATTGTATTATTCTGCTAACACTAGAAATTATATTTATAACGTGTTATTAATCAGCATTGGTAAAAAAAAGGGTAGGTGGTAACAATTAGATCAGGTACGCGAATTGAGGAACGCAGTTAATATAGGTGAACACATACTCGTACTTGGGATATGTCATGCACTAGTCACCCCTGAGATAACTATCGTAACAATTGGGAACTAAAAAATCCAGTCATTTATATGTGAACAGCATCTTAGAATTTCCAGTCAAAATTTCCTTGTGGGTATGGTACCCAGGGATACCAGTCGCAGCGTCTATTTATGTACTTACTACTTATAATACTTTGGTCCCCAATCCGACTGCCAACAAGAATGGGAAATATGGGAATTCCGTCCTTCCAAACAAGTAGGAGAAATAGGAAACAGCTCACAAAACTATAGGTACCTGTATAAGAGTACCTTAAGTTGCTTTAACTGCACCGCTTAAAGTTCATAGTCTTAAATAAGCATTATCTCAGTGTCAGTTAGAATTTGTGTTAGTGTTTTGCCTTGTTCAATAATTATTTATTAAGGCCTAAATCATTAATGTAACAGACAGGTTGAGTTGCAATTCCAATTGTATTTCATATCCTTTGTTATTTTGCTAGATTGTTTTTGTTTCTTTACAGTGAAAATGACATAATATTTTTCTCTTTTCTTTACGCTTTTTAATTTTCTTTGAATCCTTTTTTTACACGCTTTATATTAGCTTCACTTGTAAGTAACTATGTATGTAAGAAAATCTTGGAATCTTAATTTGACCCACTTCCCGGCCTTCGATTTGGATGAAATTTGCACACGCTCTGAGTTCTGATGACAATACATGACTAGCTAAGAAACGTCATTACAAATCCAATATGGCGGCCTCCCCATTATATGTATGTAAAAAAACCTGGAATCTTAATTTGACCAACTTCCCGGTCTTCGATTAGGATAAAATTTTGCACACGCTCTGAGTTCTGATGACAATACATGACTAGCTAAGAAACGTCATTACAAATCCAATATGGCGGCCTTTCCATAAGATGGCGAACTGGCTGTGTGAAATCCACCCCCATGATATGGGTATCAAATGAAAGGGTTTGCTGTCAGGAATACGAAAAAAACAGTCACGTGACTAAAATCCAATATGGCGGACAGGAAGCGTGTTTTTTAGTTTTATAAACTATGTATTATTATTTATATTTTTGAAGCTGTAGATACGTGAATGATGCATTATACACGTATGTTCATTATACATATTATATAAATTTCTTTCAGTTAAACATCCGTAAGTGGGTCGCGGATTTACATACCACTTCATGAAAACTGTGACAGATAGATGGACACACACACAATGATTCCAAATTTTCCGGAATCCGTATTTATCTTCTCTGCTATAGTCAACAGTTTGCTAAATTGACTTTTATAACCCCTTTGTATCATGACTTTTTAATATAAAAATATATCTTTTACAAACAATAAAAGAACTATTAACGGTTACAAAGCCAGTAAATATTTGAATCATGTAGCTATTATAATAACTGTTATTATAAACATTATGAACGTACGTAATTAGTTTGAGACCTTCGCCTACTAAGCGCCCTTCGTACAATCTCCGAAAAAACCGGACGTTAAGGCCGTATAGATCAACTTCGGTTTAGTTAGACGTTTAGATCTATTAGATACAGCGAAGGCAATCAAGTAAAGCGCCTAATATAGGTACACGTTCAGGGGCCGAATGGAATTACATTACTGTCTTGGTTTGCACTTCTTCTTCTTTGCGAGTCGATGACAAACCCTAAATATTTTCGGCCCAGAACTCAGCCACTCGGTTTGCACTTCCATGCAAGTTAACACTCCAAAAGCAATGGCCGATTTTTAGGGACCGACATTTGAGGACTCTGTATTGCATTAGAAAACCTAATAATGAATTTTGACTTTAAGTTTGTAGTATACGGGCATTTTTTAGAACCAAAAACTGGTTATTGGTTTACTGGTTTTTTACTGGTTTTATTATTTATCCTCAACATGGTAGTAGTCAGGAATTAAACTGAACAACTTTCCCTAAGGAAAATAGGTTAAAATCTCAAATTTTAAATTCAACTTTTTATTACGACACTACAGAAAAGCTGCTTACACGTGATGGTTAAGTATCTATTATGTACCCATTAATAAAAATATATGGTTTATATATTACAATTATCTATTTATTTATACTAACACTACTAACTACAAACTATACGATATATATTATATTTTATATATAAACTAAATTTAAATATCTATACAAAAATTGGTGTATGCATTCTTTCTTGTTTACGTGACAGTACTGAGAGGGAGGTGCTGGTGTCCTGAAATACAGACCCGTCTACTTTAGGCACCAGTCTCCTACAAATTTCTTGTTCTTATTATTGTAAAAATTGTTGGAGAAAATAAATACTTAATTATTATTATTATTATATACATTTAAAATTCAGTCACTAGACCGGCCACTTTGTGTGACAAGTTGAATTTTAAATTTGAGATTTCAGCCTGTGTTACTTAAGGAAAATTGTTCAGTTCATGAGTACTACTACTATTATGTTGCGGATAAACAACCAGTTAAATTTCACTTTATGTACGGTAACTATTATGAATGAATGAATGAATGAAAATAATTTATTTGCAACACACACAATACTTACAATAGACAAAATATATGACATGCGTAATTAAAAATGTATGTGGCCAAATGCAGGGCAAGTCAAACACGTGCTGTGCGATTCAGTTCCTTTCATTACTTATTAAATGTTCAGTGCACAAAAATAATGGTGCAAAGTGTAAAGTGTTTAACGTGATTTAACCAACCCCGCCCTCGGCCGCACACCAACATCACTCAGAGCAGATATTAAGACTTAAAACCGGCTATTTACCGTGGTTTCCTGAAAGTTTTAAAAGTATATTGTTTATGTACGGTATATACGTTGTGCAAACGGGCCTACGAGACGTAACGTAGGGCGGTTGCATCATAGCGTGTTACAACTGCGATTAAATAACCAGATTACTAAGAATTGGCCTCGTGGTGGACAAGCCCTTGTTTCTATTTTGAGATTCATCTAATTGTATAATATGTTTACGTTATTTACCTACTTCATAGTTTTTGTCAAATGTTTTTACTTTTCTTTTCTTTAGTTTAGTCAGGCCCAGTGTTTTTGTTGAGCGAAGCAACTATTTGTTTACCAAAAAACCATGGAAATGATGCATTTAAAAAAATTATGCATCTTTAAACCACACTGTTCGTTCGTATGTTATTATTATCAGTGCATGACTCAACAATAAAACAATAGCATGAAAATAATCAAGAAAAGTTGATTACTCTGTAATTTATTTTTTATATACCTAATCAAGGCCGCGTAATATACGTACATACATGATTTAAACATACATAATTTAACTGTGAGAACTAACAATCCAGGCTTATTTCCTTGAATTCGCCAGCATTATCACTAAAGACCAAAATATACAATTATGTACATAGTTTAGTTTAGTTTAGTTTTATTTATCTCATACTACAAGATTGCACACATTTTTACAATATTATAAAAAGGACATCCGTAGTATGATCGTCAATACTAGTATGTATAATTAGGAAAATATAACTAAAGAAATTCATTAAATACATAATTGGTCATGTCAAGGAAATATTAAAAAGCGAATGTCAGATCACAATAAAAAATAAAATAAAAAATAAGTATTACCATTATGGTAAATTAATTCATGTCAAAAAGTAAAGAATGATCATAATACTTATGTCCAGATAATATAAAAAATAATAACAAAAATAAATTTACAAAAAATAACAATAAATGTCCAAGCGAAAATGAAAAATAAATAATTAAATAATAATTGTTTACAATTTTTTACATAAATCTTTGTACTCATCAACTGAGTACAAAGGATTTTCCAACAAGAGGTTTTTCAGTCGGCGGCCAAATGTTTCGTCAGTCGGTTCATTTTTAATGTCAGTGGGTAGTTCCTCGTAGAACGCGGGGCCGATAACGCGCGGGTTTTTGTTTAGCAGCGCCAACCGGTGCGGCACTGCTTTCAAGCGTCCTGTCTGGCGGGTTATTCTGCCGGGTATTTGCATCCGTTCGAAACTACTCAGATTGCGACGCGTGAACATTAATACCTCGTATAAATATTGGGAATAGTGTGACATAACATTGTACTTCACAAAAAGGTTTCTGCAAGAGTGCCTTGGCTTTACCCCTGCCATTGTGCGTAGTGCTCGTTTTTGTGTTTTGAAGACACTGTCAGAGTCTGTCGAGTTTCCCCACAACATGGTGCCGTATGAGAGAATCGAGTGAAAATATGCGTGGTAAACCTGCAAAAGTGCTTCGCTCGACATTAGGGGTTTGAGTTTTCTGAGCGCGAATACGGCGCTGCCAAGTCTTTCGCAGAGTGTTTTTGTGTGTTTCTTCCAATTTAAGTTGGCATCAATATGAAACCCAAGAAATTTTATATCTTTACAAATTGGTAACTGACACTGGACAGGCGATGAGGTAAGCGGATTGCATGAAAATAACATTATGTTCGACTTTGTTGTGTTTAATATAAGACCGTTTGCCGTAAACCAACTCTGCAGCTGGTCGCAGGTGCGGGACAGCATATTCTCGAGTTGCTCGTACGTCTTCGCCTTTACTACTACGGTAGTGTCGTCGGCGAACAGAACCACGTCTCCTTCGGAAATAGAAGAAGGTAAATCGTTTATGAACGCCAAAAACAGGGTATTTCCTAGGGCCGAACCCTGAGGAATGCCTATTTCCACGTTACCTTTCATTGACCTATGTCTTTTACCGCCTATTTGGACTTCTACAGTCTGGCGCCGATTTTTGAGAAAAGATGATAACAGATCATGAATGTTTTCCTGAATACCGTAGTATTTTAACTTCTCGAGCAGTAAATCATGATTTATTACGTCGAACGCTTTCGAAAGGTCGCAGAATATCCCTGCTACCTTATACCCATCGTCGAGGGCTGTGGTGAAGTAGTTATAAAATTTATATGCAGCTTGAGTGGTGGACATATTTTTTCTATATGCAAATTGTCTGTCTGTGAGTAGGTCATTTTGTTCTAGGTGATTTATAATACTGTTGGAGATAATCGATTCTGTAGGTTTTGATATGTTAGGTCCTATTGTGATTGGTCTATAATTATTTGACAATGTTTTTTCGCCTTTTCCTTTATATATTGGACACACTCTGGTGCTTTTCAATATATCGGGGTAGTGGCCGCTCGAGAACATGCTGTCATATCCAAACACTTATATATGCTCCTCACTGATAATAAAACTGTAGCGGTCTAAAATCTTTACATAGAAAAATAAAAACCGAGTCAGGGTAATGTAAGAAGTGAGTGATGCTTAGCCAGATATTTCAAAAAGAATTTTACTTCGTTTGTCTGTTTGTACGGGCTAATCTTCGTGAATAAAAGAACTCCCGAACGGGAAGCAAAGCTTTTGAGGCCAGACAACTTTTTTGGGAAATATTTTATGTGAAACGTCCTTAAAACTAAAAGACAAAATTAAAAAAAAAAAAAACAGACATTAGCACTTTTAGTTTTCGCGGCCGTGTCAGGCCCGGCTCACTTCGCGCCAGAGCTCCAGAATGTACCTACGCCGGCTTCCGCCTTAAGGCGGATAGTTTGTAAGGAGCGACGCGCGCCCGAGTGACGACGCCCGTGCTTTATTTCGCATTATTCCAAGTCTGATTTTAATTATTATGGGTGAACGAAACCCAAAAAGGTATTGTATAGCATTTGGGTGTTTAAATCACGATAAGAATGTCGAGGTACAGTTTTTTTCCCTTCCGACTAATATCGAAAGGTAAGATAATACTTTTATTGTCTTTAATATATTTTTTATTGATTAAATCATTATAATAATGAAATAACTTCAGGTATTAACATATTTAGTGATATCACCCTACCCCAGCTGCTATATTTTCGTGTAAATGTTAACCACTTCTAATTAGAAATCGTTCAGTATAAGTAGACCTTCCAGAACTAGTGATTGCTTACTAATACAAGCTCACATAAACTGGTTACTAGTTAAATGCTCATAAGTTAAGTAATAAAATAAAGAAATGTATTGAAAATGACGAACTTTAGATCAAATAGTAGCCACGATACAGGCTGCGCCTAGTGTGGTTGCTTTGTAAAACAATTATTGTAACTGATCAAGTTTAATTAAAATTATTTATTATGATTATTATTAGTTAACAGTGAAGTATTACCAATACCAATATAATATCAAAGGTCTAATTCAATTATTTTGTAATTACGCCCAACCCTACAGAGGAGCGGCTTTATCAAAGGCGCGCGACGGACTTAGTAATGCGGACTCTCGCGTCGCGGACTTAAGGTGCATAATGTTTTAAAACGAGCGCAGCGAGAAACGGTAGGCTATTATAGCCAGGGTCACGTTCGACGCGTTCAAAGTAATTTGAACGTTAGTTGCGTGGTAGCTAGATTGAAATTCGCACGTTTGCTATCAGAGAGTGCGCCTTCTGTACCTAGTACTATTATTTATTCTGTGGCCGTGTTTGATTCAGGCACAAGAAGCCAAATTGCGCAATTAGCACCTAGGAAAATCACTCAAACTTGTTACACGTTATGTTTCTTACCATTAAAAATTCGGACTTTTTTCCTAGTCTAATACCTTATATACGTTTTTGTAAATGTGGTAGAGCAGGAAGAACAAGTTTGTAAAACAAAAATGTATTTGCCATGAATATTGTCGTGTTTTTTTAGATATTATTTGGACCGGTGGGTATTTTGACAGCAAATCTAATTGGTAATTGCATTTTTTCGTTTGAAACAACCTAGCTGGTCGGCAAGATACGGACCAAACCACTCGTTGCAACAAAGTTGTGTAAAAAGCGGCCAATTATAGATGGTATTTCTAAGATAACAGACTTTTGCTCAACAATGGTCAAGTTTCAACAGTGTCATTTTTTATTACCGCCATTTGTAGCGAGGACATCAAGTTTTAATGTCTTTATCATTTAGTTTGATAATAGTTGACTTGACATAGACAGAACCACGTGTCAGATTTGTTGTAGACTTGTGTTTCTAGAGATTGCTGGAATAAAATTGTTGGTGTGGAGTTGATAGTAGTTTTACGCCCTAACTTAAATTTAGAAAAGGGACAAGAGATTGTCAATTTAGTTTTAGAACGTCAAACCGCGATCTAACGAGTCGATTGCACTGGTTGGTGAGTTAATGCGAAATATCAGACTTAGGGTGCTTTTCTACCAGAGATGTGCTCAAGAGCTATGCTGCGATGCGAGGATGTGATAGCTAAGCTGTGAACCGTGACCGTTTCCACTGATGCTATGCTATGCTAAGTATTAGTGCAAATGACGCCTAATTTGGCAGCTACTCTTTTTTTATCTGCAGTTATGAAATCAATGGCGCCTGCGAAATAGTTATAATAAAAAACAAAACAATTACAAGTTTGCTAATCCTAATGTTACTTAAAATATCCAACGACTATATTTTTAAACGATTTGGCTCGGCACTTGGATGACTATTCCCACGAATAGTAATGATAACTAATTTTTTGTTTCAACATGTCTAACACGAGTTACCCAATGGTCTTCTAACAATGTGGGTACTAGAGCAGTTGGACTCTTAAAACTCGCAGGTTTATGTGCCGCGAGGGCTTCAAAACCGCGACCCTGTGCTTCGAAGACAGGCGTACTACCACTTAGCCTAAGAGACTGTCAAATATACTAGTATTATCTGTGGTCAAAAAGAATACTTTTTTGCATTTGTAATACTAATAGATATAAACAGTATTACGTTAGTAACTATTTATTAATCTGTGGTGTTATCAAAGACACGTTAAACTGTAATCAGCACAAACGACCAGCATTCAACAAATTTATGTAACACTACGGATTTTTCCAACAAACGCAACAATCAGAAGCGATTAGGACCGCTGCTGAGGCGCTGATACACAATGATTAGGCTCGTGACCACAAGGGCCAAGGCCCTTCGAGTTTCGACTCGCAGCATTGCATTAAATGTAGTCAGAAAAAAACGAGGTAAAATCAATTTAGCAAGATATTCAGATTTACTGCATATTTTTTAGGAATAAATGGGATCGTGTCTAGCATAGTGTGTGTGTATCACATTGTAGGTTTTTTTTTAATGAATAGTAAATAAATAATATTTTACTCGTAAGTTCAACAGAATTAGGATATTATTTTTATTGCTTGATTTTTGAGTTGCTAGTGCAATGTTTTGTTATGTGTACATAATAAAGAGTTATTTTCCTATGCGGTCGACTTTACTAGAGTGGTTCCTGGCCATTCGATTACGTCAAGATAACAATATTTCTACGCGTTCTAGTCGTAAAACCACTTAGTGTGCCTATAAAGTTAAATGCCAGTAATGGAACAAAGCAAATAGTGCACCCTAAACTAGCGCATTGTATATTCTATGGCTAAACACAGCTAACGCAGTCTAGGAAAGTAGGATTTAGGTTTTACTAACAATGCTACAGAATTATTATATTTTACAAATAGCCGAAGTACCTACTCCTTTTAATGTTGAAAGTCGTCATTTTTTACACACATTACTATTTATAAGAAAATATAATAGAATATACAAAAAAAAAGGTGAAAAAAAGGAAAAAAAAAATTATAATTGACCTATGCTTGCGTCGAAAAGGTACGACCAATCAAGCTTCACCGGACTTGAAGGAAAAGTGTATGTTAACATCCCGTTTTAAATCGTAATAGATATGAAAAGTGTATGTCGTTGTTATTAATCATATCATGTCTCCACCGAGGGGCTTGAGCCTGCCAATAATTGTTTATTCTTATTTATTTATTTTGTCCAGTGACACAACAAACTATCATTATTAATAACAACTTGAAGTACTGCAATTCAAATCTGAAGCCCTATCCATCACAGAAGTATATAATAGTGCATACCTTTAAAGACCTATAAAACTTTACTTGAACTCTAATTAGGAATCAAAGGGCTTCAATTTAATGAAAATCACGGTCGTACCAAAGTTAGGCAACCTAACAACCTAGGCATCATATATATGATAAACGAGGCCAGGGCCTGCAAGATTCAATATTAACCTTTTGACTGAGATGAATATTATATTACTTTATACCTAAATGTTTGATATGCATGATTCTGTGGCTTTGGATGGAGTTTCTTCCAGCGAGGTTTTCTCCACAGGAGACAACCAAATTTTTCAACTCGCCAGAAAAGAACATGTAACTAACTAAGTGAAGTAAATATCCTAAAGTTAACGATGAATACTCGTACTTTAACTTTGACTTTGGATGTGCGGTCTTCTTATGCCGCGGCCCTCTTTACCTACTTCTAAAAGGAGTTCCCATTAGTAAGACGACAGCGTCAGAATATGGACAAATGACAAGACAAGACAAAATGGACTAATTCGAACAATGGATTTAGAGAGTGAGAACTCTATGCAATCGCCTCATGACAAGACAATCCACCGCTACTACTAAATCTCAATCAAACTCTCAATCTTAGCAAGACGACTGCGTCAGAGTAGCAATGGACAAATGACAAGACAAGACAAGATGGACAAATTCGAACAATGAATTTAGAGAGTTATCAATAAGCAAACGCCTTATGACAAGACAATCCACCGCCACTACTTAATCTCAATCAAACTCTCAATCTTAGCAAGACGACTGCGTCAGAGTAGCAATGGACAAATGACAAGACAAGACAAGATGGACAAATTCGAACAATGGATTTAGAGAGTGAGAACTCTATGCAATCGCCTCATGACAAGACAATCCACCGCCACTACTAAATCTCAATCAAACTCTCAATCATGGCCTCTTGGGTCTATCTTGGCAGGTGGATTGGGGATCGCAGTCGTTGTTGATTACACAATGATAGCTTAAATCACCTCGGATAACACACCGATGATATAAGTTTTGGTAAAATTCTAAACCAGGAACCACACATCATAATATTTGTACCGTTTCAAAATGTTGCATATATTGAATATAAATTAAGCGACCTTCCGAAGCTTCTAAGAATGTAATCTATGATAGAGGCTTCGCTATTTGACTTGCACTTTGACTCTAAGAAATATATTCAATACATATTTTATTTATTGCATTTAATTTGCGTTTTATTATAAGTGCTTGGTAAGTAAATTTACTATAAAATATAATAAAATTTAAAAAATAGTTAAAGCGGGCGGAGTTGGCAACTGGTTGGTTGCTCAACATCTTAAATAGTTTTTAACGCAAAAAATATCTCTTCCTATGGGAAACTGCACTGAAAAGTCAAAATATAACGTAGGCGTAGCCGCGGGCGGACAGCTGGTATATAAAATATGATAAAATTTATTAATATGAAGACTTAATACAAATAAATAAATAAAAGTAAACATCATGAATATAATATACAAACGTAACAAGCAACATGTTTAAATACTAGTAAACTTAATAGATACAGAATGTATCTGACTATTTATAATGCAAATGTATGGGAAAGGGGACATAATGCCCACCCAACAATACTTCGCTATTGTCCATTGAATACGTTTTTGTGTGCATTTTTATCTTGACTATTGATTTCTAGGCTTAATTGTTTGACACCAACAGTTAACACTGGCTCTGGTATTGCAGTCGGAGTACTGGGTTATCTAAGTATTGTGCTTACAATGAGCGGTTTTTTAAATTATTATTTGATCTATGCTTGTGTCGAAAAAGTACGACGAATCATGCATCACCGGACTTGCGGGGGAGCGGATGGCTCTACCCCAAAGTAGTCATGTACCAACGCGTCTAGGGGCGCGGCGGCTCAAGGGAGCCTCAAACCTAGGCCTAGCGCGTTGATACGGAAAAACATCGTGAAGGAGACGACGCCTGAGGGGCTCTCTGATTATTAGTTTCGATTTTGATTCTGGCCGCGGCGGCGGCTGGCGGTTACCAGAAGGGCATTCTGCTAGGTGTAATCTAAATCCTTTGGCTGCTTTAATTGCATCAGTGATTTCCACGTCAGGTTCGGAAAGGACATGTTTGGGACGGCGGCGGCGGAATCGCGTAGTACGGTGCGGGAAATAGCCCGTACACTTTACTTACAACATAATAGGGATTTGGGAATGGGCGGGGTAGAATTCATTCAATTCATCACCTACTTTACATACCACTAGGTAAAGATGGTAAAAAAAGCTGTGCACTTTATAAAATAACATCAGTACTTAACTTAAATATAAATAGCATGTCAGCGTTACCTTTTATTTCATTTCTACATCTGTATGTAAGTGACCGTCAAAACAAACAAAATATGCGCCTCATCAAAGTATTGCACAAAATACAGGCAGAGTGAAAGATAGCATAGTTACAACGTAACTAGGCGGGCAATATAAACAATAAAAATAAAACAATTCTAATTTTTATATAAATTTAACCGACAGCGTTTTATGCACCCACTTTGATAATAATAAAGCTTTGTTAAATGAAGAGTTTATTCTCAATTGCTTGATGGAAACATTTTTATAAAATCTCTCTAAATAAGTAAACAATATTAAACTTCTTTATTGACGCCATGTCTGCGTATATACTTGTTTATATTGTGCCCTTAATAATTAGATGATGAAAAATTTCACAGCGTTCGCCATGCAGACAAGACAAATATAAAACTGTTACCCTTTTCAGCTTCATGCTAAGCGGTCAAGTGACAAAAGTAAAAGTCTTGTGGCAATAGAAAAACGTCGCCAGCGCGTCACGCTCTGCGTACAAAGTATGATAAAAACCAACTTTTGTAACAAATCGTTTATTCTGCAATGGCAGAGGGTTGTAGCAATAATAAATTCTATCTGAATTATTACAAAAGAAAAATGCGCGTAATGCGAGGCGTTCGTGGGGGCCTGTTTGATTAGGTTTAGTTTTTTTTTGTACTTTGACAATTATTATTTTTTACCTACACATCTCTAATCTGAGGTTCCTCTTCATCACAATTTTACCCAAAGAAACCTAGTATGTGGTCTAACTGGTCTATTCCCTTCTCGGTACCTTTAAGCTCTCGTCGAACGTCTAAATTATTATAGGGAATTTAATTCATATTCTCACGTAAGTTTGAATACGCACAATAACGCAACATTCACTACTGTTTGCATAGAAAAGACATCAACGCGTTACTAATTTATTTTATATATTTTTTTAAGGTTTGACGTGGTTTTACTTTATTATAATATCTACTAGTGTAGTTTTACCTCATTTATGTACCTAATCCTTATTTAAGGCTCCGCCTGCCTAACAGTTTTAAAGCTGTGTTAAAAGGTAGCCTATGATGAGTTATTCTGGTGTATAAGCTATATTATTATTATAGTTAAGGTTCATTAAAATCCATTTGCAGTTTTTGCGTGAAAGAGTAACTAACATCCATACATCCTCATCCATTCAACCTCACAAACTTTCACGTTTATAATATTAGTTATGGCGACTCAGTGCTTTGTATTAATAGATTATTTGGCAACTCAGTGCTAATAAACTATGACCTACGTTAAGGACAAAATCTGAGACTCTATTGGTGTGGCTGATGTTCATATTTTCCTTTGGAAACAAAAAATCTTGGCAAGGTATAATAAAAACGTCAGCGCATAATTATATTCACATTCAAAGTTAATTTCTTACACAAACGAGTTTTTATGTAATTTAGTTGTTGCTGTATTATTCGTATCGTGACTAAGAAATATTTTAGAAATAGGTATGCCGTCAGACTGTGGTTTTTCCTTGAAGAGTTTTTATTGTTTGGTCAAGTTGTGCACTTCCGATGTAGATAATTTCCAAAGATTGGGCTTATGATGTACCTATACAAAATGAATACTTATTACTGTATTTTTAGCGGTCCATACTCGAAAATAAAAATGGAAGCTTATAAAAACACTCTGTCGGTCCGTCTGTCCGTCTATCTGTCTGTCATGTAATGTCCGTAACCTTCAGCCAGGGAGGTGGGAAATATTGCCGTCCGTACATGATTTAATATACCAGAGAGCTTGGAGAGCCATTCTTCGCTTTAGTAGTATATTCCCACTTGTATGAAATAAGTATACTGTGTGACATGCAAAATGAAAGGGATTTTAAAGAGGTTTTTAAGCTCAATCGGCGAAGCAGCGTCTTTATCAAAATGCGTATAATTTTTTGCATTGCCGAAATTGGTTTGAAAACGTCAATGAAAAACACCATAATATCATTAAAATGTAGGTAGATTTCATCATCATCGTCGTTTCAGCCGAAAGACGTCCACAGCTAATTAAAGGCCTCCCCTATAGACCTCCACAACGATCGGTCTTGCTCTGCATGATCAAGCGTTTTCCCGCTACCCTCACCAGATCGTCAGTCCTCCTGTTTTAAATACAATGTTTTACTCACAATAGCCGTATATTCTTTCCAGCCAGCTTCAATGGCGGAGGCGGTAGAGGGGGGAGCGGCGTTGGCTTGGAGACTTCTGGCTACGCTGGAAGGAGGTTCGCTGCTTCTGGGCGGCGCTGCACTTCTGGCTTACACCGCACGAAGCCACTCCACCAGGCAATGTAGACCTGTGAAGACCGTCCTGGTTAGTACCAATATGAACACGTATTATTTTCCAGCTAGCATTATTGGTGTATTGAAAACCAATTTTTCCTATACACGAATGTGACTTTATTCCAACGACGTTTTAAAGACTTGCCTTTATCTGTTCGAAGCTTTATTCACAGAAAAAAGAGATGTCCGTCTTCTAGTACTAACAAAGTTTTATTAAATGTATTTTTTTACAATTTCAGGTGACAAACACAGCGAATGCTCTAGGCAGAGAACTCAAAGAACGATTTGAGTCACATGGGTGTATCGTGAGCACGTTGACAGACGGAGCGACAAGCGGAGAGGAGGTGGCAGCGGATACGGTCGACGCACTAGTGGTAGTCGGAGCGGAGCGACGGGTTAGCGGGTTAAATGACATCGCGGGATTGGTGGCTGAGGATATTTATGATAATTTAAAGGTAGGTTTTCTGATACGGAGAATTTAATTTTGTTTATAAATTACGATTACGAATTACATGATTCTTCAATCTATTTTGGTAGAACTTTAATTTAATAGTAGGGTCGGTCAGTGCAGGTTCTTATTTTTGTGAGTGCGAAGTTGTATAATGAAACTACTATTTTTTTTCAGCTTCTTGACAAGCTATCTCTATGTGTGCGTGCTGGTGGGTACTTGTCATGGGCGTGCGCGGGCTCCGCTAGCGGGGTGTTCAGTGCCGCTGCAGATGCCTTTGACGCTGCGCTCAAAGCTAGTTTAGAACACACAGCCAAAATGTATGTTCAGTGAAATTTTGCTCTTCTTCTTTTAGATTATTAGACAAATCATAGTGTTAGAATTGCTTATTTCAATTAATTCTTCACTATTTCAAAGATTAACTGTATAAAATTGTTATATACTTACTATTTTAACTTATTCATAAATTAACAACTGTTCCTTTTTGCAACTCCAGCCACTACCAATATAACAATTATTTTGTGACGAATACGATATTTTAGTTCACACTGCGAGGCGGTATGGGTGGGGCGATGCGAGTCAGCGGAGACGGCAGCGGAGCGAGTATTTGCGGCACTCATGCCCTGCACCACACAACAACAATCTAGATTCTCGCTCAGGTAACTTGACTGATTGATTAAATCAAATTGCAAAATCTATTACACCGTATAACGGTCAAATATAGCTGTCTATTTCTGGTTGATTATTGAAACCAAATGTAGCCTTAAGGCTAGTATCATCATCTCAGTCGAAAGACGTCTACTGCTGGACAATGGCCTCCCCCAAGGATCTCCACAATGATCGGTCCTGCGCTGTCCAAGGCTAGTATAGAAAAATAAAAAGTATTTTAATTACCTAATGAACTTCATCAACCTCCAAATACTTTTACAAATTATAAATCTCTTGATAATTTTTCAGGAATGCAGCCTACAAGATCAGTGGCTGCATCGGCAGGTGGCTGAAAATTGTAACGTAATGGATTCAATAGGGTACTTGACTGTATTCCGAATAAACTATTTTACTCTATGTAGAAAGAAAAACCGCCTGAAATCACTCATAAACAGCCGTTTATGGTGTAACTTTGTTACTATAATAAGTCCATTATACAGCCTAGTCTGTGGCAATTAACTACTTCATATTTATTATGGTAAATGGTACAGAAATCGCACAGAAATGGTCAATGAAAAGCTGTTTTTAACGTAATTTTTGCAATTCCAGTTTTCCCACCTCTCTGGCTGTAAAGAAGTTCATTTGAATAGCCATAATAAGGGTAAGGACTAGTCAGTCAAGTACCCAGTTAAAGATTAGTTCAAAATAAAAAAAAACCTCGCTGCATTGCGGAAATTTTATGGAATTAACTTTATAGTACCAAATTGTTAACATCTATTAAGTACTAAAGAAGAACATGACGTGCTGTATGTGAAAGAGCGATTTTTTTTCTGACCTGATTTCTAAATGCTACGAGTGGATATCGAATTGTAGTTACATGTTGCTTTGTGGAAAACGTCCCAGTTTTTAAAATTGCTATAGGATAGGTAACCGTGCGAAGTTATACTGGTAGGTACGATTAAGGGCAAGGTAAGCTGAGCACGCGCTCTTTCTTATTCAACGGACTTAAGAAGAGCATTAGGTAGCCGCGTAACCATAAACGACACGCGGGAAAGAGTGGGCTGCGAAACGGAATCCAAGTTGAATGCAGTCCGTCTCAAAAAAAGCGAGCACAATGAAAGACAAAGTCAAAAAGTATCTATTTTTATTAGTCGAGGCGAGTTCACAATTTGGTTGTCTTCTGTGGAGAAGAACTCGCCGGAAGAAACTCCACAGGCGATGCACTTGCAACTTTTCAAAATATTTTTACAAAATTATAAAATATTATTTTATACAATTTTATTAATATAACAAAGAGTTCAAACGATTATACAATACAGTTATAGTTACAGGCTGCATATAAACTCGGACTCCGTTCCGCAGCCCCCGCTTTCTTGCATTTGTGGGTTGGTGGGCCCAGTGTTCAGCTTAATGTGCTCGTGACTGTACGTACATGTTACTGCTTGCCTGTCAGGGTCAAAGCTTTATGACTTACCTAGTGTAAATATAGGACTTTTATTTACTTTATGAAATATTGTATGATAAATAAAGATTTTATTTTGAAATCCTTTTGTTGTTTTTTTATTATTATTAACCTGCTTGCTGATCGACTTACAAATACTGAAAGGATATTTTGATTTGAAACATCTATAGGCGAGGAGTAAAACTAAAACTGATTATTGGCGTGGCGACAGTGGCGAGCCGGCAACCGTGGCAAGCGGGCGTCGTCGGTCGCCACGCTATTTTTACTAAAGAAAACTATTCTCTAAGTACCACTACATCCTGTACTACGCTATCTAGCAGATAGGTACCTTTTATCTATAAAACAAATGCCGATCAAAGAACTTTTATATGACTCAAACTGTCAAATAAATAGGATCAAATATATGATCATATATATGATCAAAGATCTTTGATAATGTAATATGCCCCTATTATGACCGCACCTTTTCTTTTACAATAATTATTTGTCAAGGACTCTCGCGCAGTGTGTGGTCAGTTCAGTTCTCAACCGCCCGCGCTCTGGAAGGACGTATGTCCTTGCGTCGTACCGAGATTTTGCCGCGCTTTAATATTCCATTATTTTGTACATTCAGTTTCATAAAATAAACCGTTCTTCGTAATTGGAACAAGGACTTTTACATTTGCATCCCCAAGCCCCACTACATTTTATTTTATTTATTTACTATTTATTTTATTTATTTACTATTTATTTTATTTATTTACTATTTATTTGATTTATCTACTTATTTACTTTTTCACTATGCTCCCGGACTACATTGCTAACAATTTTTTCTTTGTTGTTGTTTTTTTAGGTTACCTTCATATTACTTAACTTTTTGATGCGATTTTAATGCGCCTGCTCCAGCGGCTAGTTCCTTTATCGGACATTAAAATAGATTTACATAAAACTAGAACGTGGATAACTATAATTGGCCTCGCAAATTGTAATCCTTGTATAAGTGTATGTATATTTAAGGTTGTTGTTAGCTCTAATACAATAAAATAAAATACCTGTAAAACCGCACAACACACACAACCGCGAAAATCTAAGAATGTTTACCTGTAAAACCACTTGAAGCAATCCCAAGCTAACATTAACTTGCGATGTTTCACATTAGCCAGGCGTCCCGTGACGGCTCACCATTTTTTCAGACAAAAGTTTTTTTAACCAATTTTCCCAAAGAAACCTTTTCCGGAAACTAAAGAAACTTCCTCACTTTGTAATTTTAATCGGATAACTTGTATGGAGAAGTGAATTTCTTTAGTTGTTTCCGAGAAAAGTTAAGTTTCTCAAAACCATTGGTTGAACATTATTTATTTAGCGCATCTATTTTGTTGTGGTAGTTTTTCGTAGAACGCCATCTCTTGTCGAGTAGAAAATCTATTTTTATTTTTTTTATTATAGATTAGGGTTCACGGTTTAAGCATTCGTGCACAAGCACAATCACCCACCACGCATGCACGGCCGGCACGGCACGCTGCACGAGTTGCATTTGCAATGCATTGCATTGCACGGCACCCACGCACGCACGCACGACACGCACGAAACCCATAATAATTTTTATAAGGCCGCATCCACACGCGGCGTGCCGTGTTTGCCAAACAGAGCAAGATGCAGTTATGCGTTAGATAGAATGAGGTACAAATCACCGCGCTTACTTTAACGCATAACTGCGTCTCGCTCTGTTCGGCATACAAAGCAGACGTATCAGACGTATGTAGCCTGTATAAGATAATGATTTTCGTCGATGGCAACACTATAAGGCAGGTATTTCACTGGCGACAGAAGACTAAATACGAAAGGGACGCAGTTATGCGCAAGAGTGAGCACGGTGTATTCATATCATATTCTAACGCATAACTGCGTCCCTTTCGTCTTTTGTCTTCTGTCGACCGACCGACAGTGAAATAGGTGCCTAATAAAAATGACACAGAAACAGAATGACACTTGAGAAAATG
Source organism: Teleiodes luculella (assembly GCA_948473455.1). NCBI lineage: Eukaryota > Metazoa > Arthropoda > Insecta > Lepidoptera > Gelechiidae > Teleiodes > Teleiodes luculella. The sequence continues at coordinate 17,054,454 of OX419583.1, forward strand.
GAGTGAGTGTCGGACGTGTCCGTAACAATAATATTCGCCCTTTTATTTTAAATGTAATGCTATAAGCGTTTTAATAGCTGTTTCAATCACCGCTTTCGATTATGTCCTTTTCGTGTGAAGTTTTTCGTTCAAATCTGCTAAAAAAATATGGAAGAGGTACGTATACGGTTTAGGTTAGTTTCAAAACCTTGCGTTTGTGTCACAATATTTTCGTGGTATTTTGTAATGTGTTGCCTTGCAGGAGCTTAATGACAATGAGCTGGAGGAACGGTTTTATTCTATGCTGCACTATGTAGACGACACACAGGCTAACGTAACCCCAAATCAGGATGCTTTAAAGTTTATTGAGAATGCGCCGCGGAGCACCTTGCGGCGCTATTGGCGGACGAGCGGCGACCACACCGCTGCTGCGCCCATCAACACTCCATTCCAGAAGGTTAACACCCCGAAAGAAGCTCCCAAACCGCCTATAGAGGAACCTAAACCCAAACAGGAGAAGACAAAACCTGTGGTTGAGACTTTGCCTAAACATCTGGCACTATTCAACTCCCCGGTTCCTAAAAATGTGAAGAAAACTATCGAGATCCTAGAAAATGATGACAGCAATGTTGTGGAGCTTGAATCAAGTGATGAGGATGAGGTTATTGAAGTGGCTTTACCACCAAAGCCAACAATAACCATTGAAAGTTCTGATGATGAAATTTCTATACATGACACCCCTACTAAGTCTAAGCGCACATTGGCACAGGAAAAAGGCTCTAATAATGGAGAAAGAGAGATATCAGCTAGTCCAGTGCCCTCCATTGTTTCTTCGGTCTCAGATGATTTCATCCGAGGCGACTGTATTGCTTTTAACATATCCTCCCGTCGCCCTGACAACAACAGCTTTGACTTCAGCCTACATGGAGCAGATATTCTAGACAGTACTCCATCGAAAAAAAAGAAAAAGAAGAAAAACAAAGAAAATGACAGTTCTACTCCAATCACTGTAGAATCCACACAAAACAAATCAATTGTTGTAGAAGAATGTTTTGCCACACCAAAAAGTAAAGTGAAAAATAAGAAGAAAAACAAGTCATATGTGGTTTCAGAGAAAAGTATTCCTAATGCTGATGTTTATGATTCAGACAGCAATCAATCCATTATTGAAGTGAATAAAAACCGTAAGTCACACTCTGTCAATGAAAAAAGCTTGCCATGTGTTGATGTGTATGATACTGATTCCAGTCCTACAAATACTACCAAATCTAAGTCAAAATCTACTGATCGTATTGAAACATCAGACAGTAGTATTTCACCTGAAAATTCTTTGATGGAACAGACTCTGACCTCAAAGAAAGATTTACCTCATACAACTGGAGGCACTATTGATCTAACTGAGACCACAGAAAATATTGAAGAAAACATTGTTATCGGTAACGTTACTGGCTTTACCGAGTCCGAAGACTACAATGATGAATGTAAGGACACAGTGTCTTCTAACAGTAATTCCAACACCAAATATGGGTCAACAAATGTGCCAGCAATTTTGTTTGAGAACCTTGACTTTGACAACTTAAAAGGCAAAGAAAAAGTGTGCAAGAACCGAAGGTATTCACTGACAACTCTTCGTGCTGAGATGGAAAAGTTTTACAATGAGAGCTGGGGAGGAGAAAACTTTAATCATCGTGAAATACAGCAGAATATGCCACGTAAGTAACAGTTTTATTCATGATACAAATGTATCAATTCATGATTTAAGTTTTTAGGCCATTCATCTGAAACATTTTTATAACTATTATTTATTTTATTTTTATTTATTAAGATACAGGATATTTACTATGAAAGTTTTAAAAAGTATAAAACATTTTTACTCATTTGGTGAGTTTTTCTAAGAGTAATTAATGGTATTATCCTGTGATGATGTTGATGATGATGATGATCTATTATATAGCAAATAATGAGAAAATGACATACATAAGTACTTATAATAATAATAATAATAATATGTGGGACATTATTAACATTATTGTCAGGAGTCAGGACCAGGTTAGTATGCAAAACACCTCATTCCTATAGGTAAAAGTAACTACACAGGATGGACCGCTAGTTAATAAATACAAACACCAGCGACTCATAGCATAATATTTACTAAGTTGTATTGTTTGATTTAGTTATGCATACTCACTAATGAGATCATTAAACTAATACCATGGAATAGAGATGTTGTTTAATTAGCTGCTGTTATGTAACCATTTTAAAATTATACTATTTTTTTCTCCTTTTTTAGGATGATATGATAGATGACTACAAGTGATGTCACATATAAATGTGAAACAAATATAAACCTAATAAATGTACTGTTAATACATGAGAGATAATTTTTATTTTATTAAGATTATATTTTACGTTGATATGTAGACTTGCACAGATGCTCTTGACCGAGATACATGCAACGTAACAGAGGGGAGGCTTTTGTCCACCGGAGTGGGGCATGAGATGGGCATAAATAAAAAATTGTTTTCATCAGCATCATCATCATTTCAGCCGAAAGACGTCCATTGCTGGACAAAGGCCTCCCCCAAGGATCTCCAAAAAAATTGTTTTACATCGATAATATTTTTATTGTTTGTTCCAGGCGACAAGAGTTTATGGGCAATAGATCCAAAAGACAAGATGGCACCATTCAATCGAAAGAAGTACAATGGTGTGACGTAAGTAGCAAAGATTATTATAATAATTTAAGAACACTTTATTGTTTTTGTCCAACCATCAAGCAAACTTTAGCAGAAACCTGCATAATATATAAAATTGTAAAAAAGTTAATCACAAATTCTCGAGAAGAATATACAGACCTACCGAATATCAGTTTTTCAAATTTAACGCATAATTTTTTTTAATTAAGGCTTGACCAGAAAAATAATAAACCTCGTTATATTGCGGAAATTCAATGAAACACATTTTGTAATGGGGACTGTTTCCATATAAAGCCCGACCAAAGAAATAAGAAGCCTCGCCATGTTGCGGAATTTCAATGGAACTAATTTTATAAGGGAAATTGTTGCCATAGTCGTAAAAATATACACGTGGCGCCCCCAGAGCAGGCTTCTTATTTCTTTGGTCACGCTTTAAATAAAAAACCTCTGCGGGCGCCACATGTATTTCTTGCAACAATTGATTCCTATTATATAATTAGTTCTATTGAGTCTCCGCAATATGGCGAGGTTTATTATTTTTCTGGTCAGGCTTTGAAATGGGTCAAACCGAAACAATAAAATTATGGAAAATTGTAAGCTGCCAATATGGTGTAAAAGTGTCAGATTAAATATAATTGTGATGATTAGTCCCAGAAAAGAAAAGTTTCATAACTTGACAACTAATTGACTCGGCGAAAAAGGAATAAAATGTATGGCACAAAGCTAAAAGCTAGCTACTACAAAAAAATAAGACTGGTACAAAACTATAAGCTAGTGCTATACAATAAAAACAATGTCATAGACAACCATGATAATAATAAAGCCTGTCTAAAAAAATAAAAAACCTCGCCATATTGCGGAATTTCAATGGAACTAATTTTACTATGGAAATTGTTGCCGTAAACATAAAAGTATACACGTGGCGCCCCCGGAGCAGGTTTTTTATTTTTCTGGTCAGGCTTTAATTAAAACTCAAGTCTGTTTTCTCATATTAATATGAATTTTGATTGAAATAAATCGTGCTTAAAAAATATAATACATTTTAGTGAACTGTTGTGTTAACTACAGGTTGTATATTTTTTGTATTGTAGATGTAACTACTGCAATCGGCAAGGACATCGTGACGATATGTGTCGTTTGAAGCCGCGGGTCTGCTTCATGTGCGGCAACACAGGCCACATGGAACCACGCTGCCCTAACAAAATTTGTGTTAACGTAAGTATCAAGCCTCGTATACTATGACTACACACTCTAGCTAGAACAAAGTAATCTAACTTTTATCCCTTTCTAAAATCCTACATAATAAAAAAAGAGAACAGATAACGTAATATTCGCTTTGATTTTAAAAAATACATAAGAATAGGCAGTGGTCGGAAAAAGGGGGCCGTTTTCTAACCTTGTCTTCTATGCACCGATATTTTCTTTTAATTTTCCTTTCTCCGAAAGACGATTTCCGGTATTACCGAAAAACTAAATCCGATAATTCAATGCCCTATCCATAGTCTTGATAATGTCAGCCCCCTGTCGAAGGCGCAAAACGCAGGGGGCGTTCCGATCTCTGCATAGCGGTCTGAATGTAGTGAGGTATCTCAATTTTTATATGTAAATTAATGTGACTTCGATAACAAACATTGGTTTTTGTTTGTAAAACTTATGTTTCCTTTTTAACTGTAAAGTCTGACCAGAAAAATAAAAAAAACCGGCTCTGGGGGGCACTTGTATATTTTTATGTAATAATTTGCAATATGACAAGGTTTTGTATTTTTTCTGGTCGAGCTTTAGTGATGAATGCCTTAGTATTTATATAATGCTCGGTATTTATTATTAAGTCTGACCACAAAAATAAAACAACCTGCTATGGGGGGCGCCACTGTATATTTTTATGGAAAATTTCCATTATATTATAATAACACTAAATTAAAAAATTTAGTGGCCCCCGACACAAAACCGTTACTTGATCATCTGTATTCTGTGCTTGATCCTTTCAACAAACAGAAAAGAGCAGATAATCTTCAAATAGCTAAAGATATTTCCTTGGCTCTTGATTGTGACACCTTGCAAACAAAAAAAAGCGGCCAAGTGCGAGTCGGAATCGCCCATGAAGGGTTCCATAGCAGCCAGTAACATAATATAAAAGTTTTTGAAGTTTGTTGTGACTTTGATCGATGTTTTAATAATAGTGAAAGGTAAATTGCGGTTTACGATTTATGACGTATTAAAAAAAAACTACTTACTAGATCTCGTTCAAACCAATTTTCGTTGGAAGTTTTAATGGTAATGCACATCATATATTTTTTTTAGTTTTATCATTCTCTTATTTTAGAAGTTAGAGGGGGGGGGGACACACATTTTTCCACTTTGGAAGCGTCTCTCGCGCAAACTATTCAGTTTAGAAAAAAATGTTATTAGAAACCTCTATGTATGGGGACCCCCTAAATTTATTGCTTTTTTTTTCTATTTTTGTAAAAAAATCTTAATGCGGTTCACAGAATACATATACTTACCAAGTTTCAACAGTATAGGTATTATAGTTTCAGAATAAAGTGGCTGTGACATACGGACGGACGGACAGACAGACAGACAGACATGACGAATCTATAAGGGTTCCGTTTTTTGCCATTTGGCTACGGAACCCTAAAAAACTAGATCAAAATCGGCGCATCCGTTGAGGAGCTACGATGCCACAGACAGACACGTCAAACTTATAAGGCTCAATTCACCGCCGTCATTGAAACCGCCGACGGATGCGCAGCGCCGCTGGTAGCCGCGCGACTCGTCGAAGCTTCAAGCGATACTAGTCTTTTTAATATGTAAATAAAGTTTAAAATTATTTCACACTGAAAGTGCTCGCCGCGTCGCTGCCGTCCCGGTGTGAATTGAGCCTAACACCCCTCTTTTTCTTCGGGGGTTAAAAATTAGTTTCATTGAAATTCCGCATAATATCGCGAATTTTTTTATTTTTCTGGTTAGTCTAATGGGCTCAATTCTGCGTGGCTGCTAAAATATCTAAATTTAAGTTGTTGGTCTCTTTCATTCATATGGGAATCGAAAAGGATGGGGGGCAGAATTGAGCCCAATGTCTTAGTTTCTCGTTACTAATTATACTTAGATTTTATATTTTGCAAAAATGTGTCAGTTTTAAATATAAAGGAGTGTGTTTGTTATAGTGCGGCGCCCCTAACCACATGTATTCGACGATGTGCCGCAACTGCCACAGCTGGGCGCGCCTGCGCTGCGCCGTGTGCGCGCAGCTAGGACACCCCGCCTCGCACTGCCCCGACCTGTGGCGCCGGTACCACAACACCGTACGTCCTATTGTCTACATATTAGTCACTATCATGGTCTAAGAAAACAAGGTCTAACCGTTAGACCACATGACTGACACAAGCCTACGTCATTTTGCTCTGTTCATCATTGTCTATTACACGCATTCGACAAGGATGAATAGGCAAAATGACGTAGGCTCGTGTCAGTCACTCACGGGGTCTAATGGTTAGACCTTGTTTTCTTAGACCATGGTCAGTATCTGTATTGATAACACTAAATAAAAAAAATAAAAACCCCCGACACAAAACCGTTACTTGATCCTTTCGACAACTAGAAGAGATGATAATCTTCAAATGGCTGGAGATATTTTCTTGGATCATAGCTAAGAACACTCTCGATTCTGACACCTTGCAAACAAAAAAAACTAGATCAAAATCGGCGCATCCGTTTAGGAGCTACGATTCCACAGACAGACAGACACACACGTCGGGGGTTAAAAAACAAAACTTTAAGCTTCCTAAAAAATAGTTTCGTTGAATTTTATTTATCACATACTATAAGATACTCGTTCTCCTTGAAGTTTGTATGTAGAATAACGAATACACATTTTTTCTCAGATTGACATCACTCAAAACTTGGAAGAGAATCATTTCAAGAAAAATTATAATGAGCAGTTCTGTAGCGGCTGCACGCGGCGCGGCCACCTCGCTCACGCCTGCCGACACTCGCTGCCCTACTCCGGCCTGCCTATCAATTCGCCCTACGTGCACGGCTACCGACCCATATACACCTCCCTACCTCTCAATAACGCTCCTTATCAACACCAAACCCCATCGCAGATCAACAACACCCAAGATAACAACTCTTCTGCTGCTACACCGTTCAAAAACTATCCGCATAAACGACCGTCTCAATCCCCGACCGTGCATGAAACGCACGTCAGTAAAAAGAGGAACATATCTTCGTCTGAAGTTACAAAACAAAACCCTAAGAGCCCTCTTCATCAAGGACATCAGAGAAAGAAGTCGGAGAGTAAAGAACCTGTTGAAGAAAGTGAGAATGTTTCTAAACATCTAGACGGAACTATCAAAGCTGTAGCTGTTGAAAATTCAGGCAGTGCACCTGATTTCATTCCAATAATATCTAACAATCACGACAAACAAGGACAAGTCATTCAAGACAACGAAGTTTCTGACACGAGTGATGTTGTCACTTCAGCTCGTGTTTACGTCACTGCTCAAGTGATTGAAAAACTCAAATCTAAAAATGGCATAAATTGGTTAAAAGAAACAACTGAAAAATTGCATGTTTCAGTCGAAACAGATAAAGCGTTTTTAAATGTTAAAGGAAAAGTGCAGGAACAAGAAGCTTTTCACGCTGCACTTAGGAACTGGGCTGCTGACAAACCAAGCCTTGAACAGAACAATGTGGACAATGAAGCTAAGAGCCCTGTGATCCAACAGTCTAATGATTGTCAACCCTCCGCGCCCGTCAACATCATACCTAAACAAAAGTGTGAAGCAATACGCTATCTGCAACAAGCATTGCAATCGTTGAATCAGAATTTAGGAGAACCCAATTTCCTTTATAAGAAATTCAACATGTTAAAAAAACAACAGCAAAGTATTCGAAATAGGAAAAATGTCAGTGATAAACAGCTAGCTAACAATTCTAAGAAAATGATGTCTGTTTTAAAGAAGCTTAATACTATACTCCTCGGTCAAGCGGGTCTTGCTGGCGGACATGAACATATAGACAATTTGTATAAGCTTCAGGAGAAACTGGTAAGCTGCAGAATGAACAAAATTTCTCCCGATTTGCGAGCAAGCATCAATCATCATTACCACAGAATATTCACAACTTCACCCAGAAATGATTATGCAGAACTCCTCAAATCGTATTACATGCAGAAGGATGCGAAAAATGTACGCAACATTAGATCTCGTCAACAGAAGAATAACACGATTTCAGCTCAGAATACCCAAAATGATTTTGGCAACAAGGTGCTTCATACAGGAAAACATAAGAACAACCTTGCAAATAACAGAAATAACGAAATATTGACTGATACAGAGAATACTGTGATGCGACTGGAGTTGTATCAATATCGGGTAACCAACACCCATACCTCTGATGTGGCACTGGAAAAAAAGCGACTCATGCTATTAAAGAGATTGTATGCTTCTATCCGCTTGCTGAGTATGCATCCTAATACAGAGTTAAAGACCCATAAGAAGATAAAAATGCTTGAAAGGCAAGCAAAAGTGTTCCTGAACACTGTATAATTTTAAGTGATGAACGGCACTCCAATCTAATGGGTGCGTTCAGAGTTATTGAGTGTGCTGTATGCGCCTCTTTCCCGGCAAGTTTAATGTAACCCTCGCAAGTTTGAGGGACTACTTGAATTGCCGGCTTGTAATGAGCACTCGTAATGTGCACATAAAATAAAAATATAATACTTAGTGTAAAGCATACTTTTGTCTTTTTTATTCCTTTTTCTTTGAGTTCCATGGTTGAAGTTCTCAATAATTGATAACCAAAGCCTGATTGAAATTATCCGCTAAACATCCATCCCACTCAAACCAAGCTTAATTTGTACATTTTGCATTTTGTGTGGTTTTGTACATTATACTCCGAAGGGAATTCACCTGTACCTACTCGCCCGCTCACTCTAGTCGTTGGCGTAAGATTCAAGTGGAATTATGGTCATCTCCTTAGAATTAGTACATAATTATTATACTTTAATACAGGCATGACATGGTGGAGTCTTTTGGTGTCCACCGTAGACCGTGGAGCGTGGTTGAGACTTTTTCAATGTCTGTCTTTGATACTCGATACTCATTCCCTCATACTAAGTAGCACGGTGGTAGTACCATTTGGTATTCTGTGGAATGTAATAAATAACTTAAAATACTTACCTATGTTTACCTATGTTGTAGTAAGCAAAGAGATAGAGATTTGAAAAGCCGCGCTTCCTGTTGGCACAGAATAAATATATTATACGTACCTGTTGGTAAGCGAGCTAGCACACTGGCGACAAACAAAGTCGTGCAAAAACGAAAAGGGACGCAGTTATGCGCATGAGTGAGCGCGATGTATTTGTGTCTCATTCTAACGCATAACTGCGTCCCTTTTCGTTTTTGCACAACTTTGTCTGTCGCCAGTGTGATAGCTCGCTTAGGCAGGTATTTCACTGGCGACAGCGACAAAAAACGAGAGGGACGCAGTTATGCGCAAGAGTGAGCGCGATGTATTTGTATCTCATTCTAATGCATAACTGCGTCTCTTTCATCTTTTGTCTTTGTCGCCAGTGAAATAGGTGCCTCAGTAGGTACTTATTTGTCTATGGTTGTGTAGGGTTGCCAGACTCACGAAAATTATGGAATCCTGTAGGCCTACTATGTAAGTAGTGACAGACAAGCTCGAGAAGCTGTCAAAGGCGACATATTGACAGAACTACTATGGCTCTAATGTCCCTCCTATGTCGCGTTTGACAGCTTCTCGAGACTGTCGCTACTTACATAGTAGGCCTACAGGGAGAACATTTAATATGAAAGTAAAGCCCTAACAGTAAAAATAAAAGATCTCGCTATATTGCGGAATTTCAATGAGACTAATATTATGGTACCTAATAGAACCAAGTTGTTCAAGCTTCGGGACGTATTTTTGAATTCATTTTAACGTTTTTAGTCACCACACCGAGCGAGCTACTCGGGCGGGCGATTGGTGTTTGTCGTTTTTCTTTGTCTCTATGCGCGTTAAATCTGCATTCCATTATTTCCGTCCGGTTTTTTCAGAACGTGGGGCAGGGGTTACTTACAGCGAAGGATAATATCGTGAGAAAAGGTTGTTGTATGTATGTGAGTGAAGTTGGCCAACCCGCATTGGGCCAGCGTGGTTGACTAAGGTTTACTGATTTCATTCAAGGCAGGCTAGGCTTGATCACCCGTTCGGTGAGAAATGGAGACATAATCGTTAACGGAATCATAATAATAATGGGTTAAATTCTGCCGCGGCCGCTAAAATCTCTAAATTTAAGTTGTTGGTCTCTTTCAATCATTTGGGAATCGAAAAAGGATGGGGAAATTAATGAATTTAATTTTGAATGAATTTTAATGTTTCTTTTATTTTTCTGTTCACAGCAGATCTTAACTTTCCTGCTCTGGCAAGCCAAAGTGTCATTCATTCATTGATAATTTGTGATATGATAAGAGCGAGGTTGGACTTGTTGACAACTTTTATCATAATCAATAAAATCACAACAAAGTATTATTTTAAGTAGGCATACGTAATTAAATATAATATATAAGAAAATCATGGACCTATTTAGCAAAGCAATGATGTTCTATATATTAGAAATCTTGCTCGTCCTGTCTTGTGTTTTAGACTGTGCGTTCGGACGAAGGGTGAGGAAACGTTTGAAAGATTATTAATTATGTTATTTATGTACGAAACTAACTAATCTGAGATTTTTACCCTACGCAGTTCGAAGGTTTTTACCCTGAAGGCTATTACGATCGTGAAGCACAGGAGAATAAAGTGAAGCTTGCCTTGGAGGCTTTGGGGCATGGTAAGTACCTGTTTCAGATATCTGTTTAGGCAATATTCATTCGGCAGCGTGGCTTAGTTGGTAATACGCATGCCGACGAAGTATGGAGTTGCAGGTTTGTTCAGGATAAATATTTTGTGTGATGTGATGATGAACACTTGTTTTTGCCTTTTGTCTGGATAATACTTAAATGTTTATATAATTGTTGTTGTGTTGTTGTCCTAAGGCTCCTTGGAGGTGCAGAAAACCTTTATATAATTACTATATAAATATTATTTACTTACAAGAGAACTTTGATTGCTTTGGGTCCATTGGCTTGACTGTGTTTGTCTGACATACCACTCATATTGATTTATTACATCTCTTTTGAGATTAGTGTGTAAAGTTATTTCTTACTTTGTGTACAGCTTAGTAAAGTATATTTCTCTTTACAGGCCCCGAATGGATGCCAAATTGGCCAGACCCCTCTGTGAAAATGGGCCAGGTGTCTGGCTTAGCACTCGACAACTCTGGCAACCTTTTAGTTTTCCAACGAGCGTCCAACGTTTGGGATGCCACAACATTCAATGACCATAATGTGTATCAAAATATTGGGGAGCCAGAGATTCCTCACCCAACAATTCTCATATTCAACGATACAGGCAATTTAATTGATATGTGGGGGGAAAATTTGTAAGTACCTGTTTTCCATTATTTTCTTGAGATAGAACAATGAAAAGAATAAAATAATAATTATAATTTTGATTTTTGCATATCATACTATCATACTAATATTAATATTAGATAGATGAAAGATTTGTATTTTTGTGTATGTTTGTAATGAATAAACTCAAAAACGACTGAAACAATTTCAATAATTCTTTCACCATTAGAATAGAAAACTACAGCTTGAGTAACATAGGCTACCTTTTACTGCGGGAAAATGCCTCATTCCCACAGGAAACACTGTTAACACGTGCGAAGCTGCGGCATAAAGCTAGTATAAATATATAGTTAGTAATCTTATCTTATAAAGAAATAAATATTTTCATCAAAAGTAGTATGTACACAGTTAAAATTTATTTCCCATCTTGCATATCTTGTAAGATAAACAGGAAAAAGTGTAAAATTGTTATTTTCTTTATACTAAAGACTGCATGTCTGTCTAGCATTGCTGTTTAACTTTTAGTAGATTTGTCTATGACAAGTTGGTGTATTTTATATATAGCTACAATTTTATAACAAACTTGATGACGTTTTTTTTTTAATGTTTAGTTCCCAGCTTGGATTGGACCAACCCAATTCATTCTGTGACAAAAGCTTGAATTACTTGTGCAATTAACTACTGCATTCCCAAATCTGCTTGCCAAGCATAGGAGTTATGATGACAACACCTCCCTGTTAGTTATACCACGTTTTCTTATCCAGGTTTCACATGCCTCATGGTATTACGGTGGACCAACAAGGCAATGTGTGGGTGACTGACGTTGCTATGCACCAAGTCTTTAAATTCACATCCAACCAGAGAAAAACTCCAGCTTTGGTATTAGGGGAAAAGTAAGTTATAGAACTAGTTATTTTATAGTTCCAGTTTCAGAACAATCAAGTTGAAGATATTTGTTAAAAATAAAAAAAATCTTGTTGATGCAAAATTGAAGCTTCACCAGACTGCTCACTGTAAATACTCATCCATCACCTTGTTTTTCAACGTACCTACCTTGAATTGTACGAGAGCATAGTAGAAAGACTGATAAGTAAGTTATCTTCATACTAACGCACCGAGCGCGGCTTATATGTGTGCGTCATAGTATCTATGCGTCGCCGCACGCACACTCAAACAAAATCTCGACCCGTTTCTCAGTGCGCCAGTCGAGATTTGGTTTGAGTGTGCGTGCGGCGACGCATAGATACTATGACGCACACATATAAGCCGCGCTCGGTGCGTTAGTATGAAGATAACTTACTTATCAGTCTTTCTACTATGACGAGAGCTTGTGATTTGTAGCTTCCTGTGAAACAGCCCTGAAGGGAAAATCAGAATGAGCTTTTCACGTCTATACTCTATACTTTCCTTTTAATCGAGGAAATTTCAACATGACGGCTTTCTCATAGCATTTTGGCAGTATTTTAAAGTATTTTATTTAGGCTCTTAAGTATTTTATGTTCTGTAGTTCAAAATTAAAACTCATTGGTCAGTCAGATCGAAGTCAAAACACACTAAGCCGAATTTACGCAACCGAAGTAATGCCCGTAATGCTATTTTGTTGAATTAATGACGACACACTGTTCGTGGCGAAATTTTTTGTGCAGCCGAACTTTGGTCGGGCGGACTCTGACGTAAGTTCGGCGGCAACTTATTCTATACAGCACACATTATTTTGCCGCGTAATTTCGGCGCTTATGGTGTGTCATATCAGCCGAATACGTCGGAACGTAAATTTACCCGCCGAACTTCGGTTGCGTTATTTCGGCATAGTATGTTTCTGTAATTAATGAAGCAAAATTCTAAAAAAGAAAATTGTTATTTCCATAGGTAAAGTTTGTTTTTCTTAGACACTTAAAGCAATTGTCAATTTCGTCAATGACCAGGTTCGTGCCAGGCAACTCCGACACTCACTTCTGCAAGCCGAGCGCGGTGGCCGTGCTCTCTACTGGAGATTTCTTCGTAGCCGACGGGTATTGCAACACGAGGATCATTAAATACGCCGCCGACGGTACCAGGCTGCTGCAGTGGGGGAGGGGTAAGTCATCATTTCAGGCAAAATAGTTTGCTTCCCAAAGGCGGCGTCTCCCAATTTTATTTTATTTATTGCAATATTCAAGCCTACCTTGAAACAAACTGCATAGATCTTTGTCGACCAGTGTGGCCCAGTGCAGGCTGGGTAATTTCACACACAACTTTTGATTTTCTTCGCTTTTTTTTTCCACATTGTGCGTCGAATAAACGTACGGATCGAAAACACATTAGTAAATGCTCATGGTCTAAAAAAACAAGGTCTTCTATTCCGACCACGTGACTCGACACAAGCCTACGTCATCATGCTGTTCATCCTTGTCGAATGCGTGTTAATCTACAAGGATAAACAGCATGATGACGTAGGCTTGTGTGGGTCGGAATAGAAGACCTTGTTTTTTAGACCATGTAAATGCTTAAATCCGCGATTTCCGAATGGAAGACAACGGCCCTAGCCACTTGGCCACTCTTCATAATAACTGAATTATTACTAATTAGCCCCTTCGCCATGGGGTCCAAGTCCGAAGGTCAGTGCCATTGCCATTACTCTTGTACCAAAATATTCGTCAATAAAATGACTGTTATTGTAACTTTAGAGGCGGGCGAATCTCCGTACGTATTCCGAGTGCCCCACGCGCTGACCCTGGCCGAGGATCAGGGCCTGGTGTGCGCGGCGGACAGGGAGAGGGGCCGCGTGGCTTGCTTCCGCCACGACAACGGGACCTACGCTGTGGGCTTCAGGTCGTGGCTCATAGGGTCCAGGCTCTTCAGCGTGGCGTACGCACCCGTCAACGGTGAGACTAACAATATTTGAACCATTTCAATCATTTATTTTTGCCAGTTTGTGAAGTAGGTTAACCTCGAATCGAAACCCTCACGGTAAACAAGAAAGCCACATAGGGTAAACCACCCTAATATTGACAACCCCCCAATTATTGACAACCTAAAGGTTAAATTAAAATTATAAGTTCTATTTAAAACATTCACTCTTACAGCAAAAACTTAACGAATCTTTATTTATTTTTCAATATAGGCAACACTGTCAAAGTTCTTTTTTTAAATTGGCGGCTTCTCACTGATCGCGTTTTTGTGAGAGCCCGATTATTTTTTGCAAAAAGCCTTATTTCCTGCAAAATTGATAGCGTGAGTAACTTACAGAAACCTCAACTTCATTATATTTTTGTTAATTTTACTAGGAAATTTGTTATTTTTTAGTTCATTTAATATATAAGAAACGATAACATAAACTCAGTATCATTATTTATAAATGTCTTAATGCAATAATACTAGTGTCAATAATTGGTGTTAATTTTGATGCTTTTGCCTAATATTGACAATAATTGAAACTAATAATGTGCTAATATTTTCTACATAAGTGTTAGTAAATTTACATTAGTTTTGACTAATTTTAGGGTAGAGAATAGCTTGACCTGAAAATAACAACTTCTTTTGCTGTTTTAGAAATATTGACACCATGTCGAAATTGGTTTTGTCCATATATTAACACCATGTCCATAATAGAATTTAAAAAGTGTATATTTAGATACCATTGACATTTTCATCGAACTATTAAACACCTAAGTGTAAATGATACGTGTATTATAATATTACTATCTACTTATTCACTTATTTCAGGCATATACCTACATCAGCTCTGGAATATACTATCGACATGACTTACTTGACTACTTCTGATTCGACTACTAAATATCCTGACGAGACACAAATTAACATTAGACATTGACAATTTGCTGTTTTTATTAGCTGATTCAAGCCAATTTTTTTTTAAATAGTTCACAATGTGTATATTCACGAACATACTACAAACAAAAACGACATTAAAGTTATAGCAACAACTAATCAGATATTCAAGCAAAATATTAACCAAGACTTTATGGACCAAATAGAAACATATCTACGCCCACAAAAATCCGTACACCATAATATGCTAATGATGGTAAAACAAAACAAGTCTGCAAAAATTATTCATCTGTCAGATCTGCAAAAAAAATTAAGCTGTTAACAAAGTTTAGTTAAAAACATTATTTAATGTTCTGGTTTTTGCTAAAACACCCATTAAAAAAGCAGTACGAAACGTAGAAAGAAGAGAGATTACTAACGTCGAAAAAATGGCAACAGGATGAGAGAACAAAGTTTGAAGAGACACAAAAAAATTGAACAGGTACAAAAAAGAAAACGAAAACAGAATGTTGAAGAAAATTAAGAAAACTGAGAAGTAATTGTACAAAAAAAAGAAAAATATACCTGAAACAAAAAAAAATATAATTCTGATTAAATCTTGTATGAAAAAGAAACGAAGAAAATTTCACCTGTAAAAAATGAGGAGACAGAAAAAGAAAGAACCCCTTGAAGAACTTGAAAAAGCGTAAAGTCACGACTTTTCTTTGACAGCAAAAAAAAAGAGATTGTTGAAAAGACAAATTCGTGAGTAACACAAGTATACATACTCGTATCTGTGTTAAAGAGTGATAACAATGCTGAATTAGTGACTAAACAAAAATAACTAAAGACAATATTAAAAACTATTAACATAAACTGCTGGATTAATTTTATAATTGAAAAATTTCTAGAAAAGAATAATTATTTTCATTAGAAAATTTTAATTATATAATTATTATGTTTTTAATTTTAATTTGATAATGTAGATAAGTGTGATTATTAAGTAAGCTGTTGTAAAATACAATATTTTATTTACCTTTTACATTACAAATTTGAATTTTAATACCCACTGAAACGTACTGTCAATAATTGGCGAATGCATTGTCAATATTAGGGTGAGATATGTCAATATTTGGGTGATGGACGCTTATTTGAATATAGTACTTTTATGATGAATAAATCATATATACCTATATGTTTACTTGTTTTCTATACTTTATATAGTATAAATTAACTTATTTGTCTATGTAAATTGGTAACTGCAAATTATTTTGATAAATAAATTGTCTGTTTTATAAACACATCGCTAAAACTGTCAATAATTGGGTGGTTTACCCTACTAAAATTAAAAACTTATTTGTTCATTATAGTAAACTTATTTTCCCTTAAAAATGACACCATATTAGATGTTAAGAAGTTTTGTACAAATCAAGATTGACTCTCGTGTCAAACGAATGTACAAGTCTACAATTCGGAGTGGGTAGTCTACAGAGCAAAATGACCACGTTGATAACACGACCGTAACGCAGTAAGTCATTGGAGCAAAACGTCCGCAATTTTAAAGTCTAAGCAATAAAAAAGAGATCAAAATCTAAAAGAGGCGATGCGATATCAGTTGTTCACAGAACTGGCAGGTTCGCGAAATGTGTGCGCTGCTGTGGAGAACAATCCAAAGAAGAAACTCCACAGGATCGCATACTTTGAATGTTATTAATTATAATACCTAATAGTCTTGTTTTAATATCACTACATAGTATAAAACAAAGTCGCTTTCTCTGTCCCTATGTCCCTATGTATGCTTAAATCTTTAAAACTACGCAACGGATGCGGCTTTTTTTAATAGATAGAGTGATTCAAGAGGAAGGATTTTATGTTTATAATACATGCATAATATACTTAAGGATAACCCACAATAACCTGTTTCCCGTGCGGAGCCGGGGCGGGTCGCTAGTTATTAATATAACAAAGAGTGCTAACGAAAATACAGTCAGAGGAAGGCAACCAGTCAATAGAAAAAATAAACTATCTAAAGCCTGACCAAAGAAATAAAAAACCTGCTCTGGGGGCGCCACGTGTAAATTTTTACGACTATGGCAACAATTTACCTTATAAAATTAGTAATATTTTCATACATAACTTTAAAAAAATATTGCCTTCAAATGTGTTTCAAAAAATATTGCCTTTAAATGTGTTTCTAGCATTGATAATCGGACATTTCACCGTATGTATAACATAACCAGAAACAAGACCATACCAAATTACCCGTGATGATCAATTTTACACCTAGTCACAGAAATTATCTACCGACCTTGTCTTTAAAATTGGCTTGCGTTGAAAACACGTTTTATTTTAATTTAAGTAAAACTGAGGATAATTATTCAATTATCTTCGTTATACTTCCCCACCGTGGTCGAGAGGTTCTAGCCTATCCTGAATTCACGATACAAACAAAACTTCACACACACATACTAGCTATAAATTTCTGGTTTGAGTGGGTGTTGTATGTCGCAAACTAAAGTTGTTCACTTCCATCTCAGGAGTTGCCAAGCCCGATCAGAAAAATAAAAGACGTCGCCAATTTCCGGAATTCTATAGGAACTAATTTTATAACGGCAACTGATATCAAAAACATTTCAAAAATAAATATATGGCGCCCTAAATAAATATATGGCGCCCCGGGCCTACAGGAGCTAAGTGGCGCCGCCACCCTTTAAAAAATAATAACTCAAAAAATAATCAATATTTCAAAAATCTAGAACGGCGAGGAACTAGACGATGTTCTGTAGGATATATAGAAGCCATTAACTTTATTTATTATATCTCGCTAGTAGTTAAAGATGGAAATATTGATTGTTTTTCGAGTTGTTATTTTTTAAAGGGTGGGGGCGCCACTTAGTTCCTGTAGGCCTCTTTATATTTTCTTTGACAGGCTTTACAATTTTTTATTTGAAACCGTGCCACCAATTTTGAACAGTCTTCCTCTCTCCTTAGGCGGTCGTCTGTACGTGGTGAACGGCCTAAACTCCGACGGCGTGCCAGTTAGAGGTTACGTCATCGACTTCACGAGCGGGCACCTCATACAATCCTTCACGGCCGACGAAGAGTTTACCATGCCGCACGATATAGTCGTTTCCCCTGACGGGTCCAAGGTCTACGTAGCTGAACTCAAGTCGTACAGAGCGCTCAAGTTCGTCGACGAGAGTCTGAGAAAAGAAGACGCTAAGCCGAAGGAGTTAAAGACGAATTTGACTGTGCCCGTCAAACCTACCGCTACTATTGGTAAGTTAATCATTACTTATTCTCCTTATCGCATTTTTTTACATCAATCATATGCAGCGATGACTTGACTTTTCAATGAGATTGGCTGTAGTGTGTGCGTTAGGTACTTTATCTTAATACCAATGGAACGGAGTGCTCGATTTTCCGTGCTATTATATGAAGCAAAAACCAAAATGCATATTATAGGTACCTACCGTTTTTTTATCATACTAAAATGTCGCAGTTTATTTGGTTGTAAAGCCCGACCAGAGAAATAAAAACCTCACCATATTGCGGAATTTTAATGGAAGTAATTTTATAAGGGAAATTGTTGCCATAGTCGTAAAAATATACACGTGGCACCCCCAGAGCAAGTTTTTTATTTCTTTGGTCAGGCTTTATTTTAGCAAAACTGGCGAGTTTTATTCTCGCGCATAGCAATCGCACTACTTTGTTGAAAACCAAACAGTATTTTTTGTTAATCGTTGAAGAATTTCGCATCTTCGTCAAAATCCTAATAGATGGCGTTGACGCTTTCTTTATTTCTGTGGTCGGTGATAGCTCCACTGACATCTCGTGAAAACTTTTGAACTGAAAAGGAACCCTTTTTAGAAGATCCCGATCAATTATATATATTCATTTTATATTCATTTTAGCATTTGTTTAGTAATATTAGCAATTCCTCTTTAAATATCTTTACAACAAACTTGTAATTATTAGGCTATGGCCTCAATGCCTTGGAACCCGTCCGACTGTCTTCGAAATCAGTGAAGGTGTGCAGTGTTTTGATATTTCCAACTGTAATAGCTTTAGCTTTAAATTTTATATAGTCTGTCTTATTGGTACGAGCACGTACAAGTATGATCCTTAAACCCCTTCACGAAAGACGAATTTCAGCAATAAAAGCTGAACCTACAATAATAACTAACTACAAATACATAAAAGCAAGAACTAACTCAATTTTAAATCTACTTTAGATGGAAAAAATAAATTGTGTTTTCGAATATTTTGATAAAAATAATAAATTATTTATACTTTAATATTAGCTAGGCCTTTGTCTTATTTACGAGTAATAAAATAAATTAGAAAGTTATTATAGAACTTGATTCCATTCGTTGCTTTGGTTTTTATTTCTAGTAGGTAGTAGTTTCTTTCTAGAAACATGTTACAATAGAGAGGTAAATCTCTTTTGTGGGACGCCACGTGCGCTAGTACGTTTGCTCCCTCTCACCTTAACCGCACATCTAGGGTGGCCGGGGCGGCAGCGGAAGCGGCCGCGCGCCTTAAGCACGCAAAATATGCAGAACTGGGGCGGACCTACAGTTTTGTGGCGTTTGCAGTGGAGACGGCTGGCCCGTGGTGCTCGGAAGCGATAGGGTTCATTAGGGACATTGGTCGCTTGCTGCGGGACAAGGGTTTAGACAAACGCTCAGGTTCGTTCCTGGTGCAGAGGTTGTCCGTGGCGATTCAACGCGGCAACGCGGCGAGTATCATAGGCACCTTTGCTCCGGGAACGAAGAGGGGTGGGCTTTTTGAAAACTGACTTTTTTTTTTTTATTTGTTGAATTATAATTGACTTTTATTTGTTACAATTCTATTTCATTTCTAACTTATATATATTATTCTTGTTTGGTCCTTTAATGTAAGTAACTTTAAAACTTGATTCCAGCTTCTGGTTCGCTTATGAGCACTATGTTTTTATCACCTTTATAAATATTAGGTACCTACATTATGACAAAACACTTAAAATGACTAAGTATTTCACTACAAGCAACCGCTACTAATTCTATTCTAACCTAACCGAAACACAAGATGGCAACACTGGCCATTGCACTAAAATAGCACGTAGCACGAAAGAGCGACCTACTTTTAAGCGAAAAAGCAGCGAACTAAACTGGGCTGTTTGCAATTAGAGATGGGCGGTCGGGTAAATACCCAATCTACCCACCCGGGTATTTACCGGGTAAATACCCACGCACCCGGTAAATACCCATATCTACCCAAATCAGTGGGTAGATTGAATTCAATAATTTGTTCTAGCATTATTTTGTTTGTTTATGCGCCGATTTCGATGAAACTCGGTTTGTAGCATTATTTTGGCAAGGAAAATAGAATGCAATAAAAATTTTTTACAAAAATCCAAGATGGCGGCCAATTTTTTAGTTTATAGACTGATTTCGATGAAACTCGGTTTGTGACACTATTTTGACAAGGAAATTAGAATGCTATGTGAAAATTATCATAAATCCAAGATGGCGGTCAACTTTTCTGTTTATGGACCGATATAGGTGAAACTCAGTTTGAAACATTATTTTAGCATATAAGTTAGAATAGAATGTCAAAATCTACAAAAATCCAAGATGACAGCTAACTTGCTTGTTTATGGACTGATTTTGATGAAACTTGGTTTGTTACAAGTATATTTTTTGACTAGAAACTGAATGCAATGTCAAAATTGTCAAAATTTCAAGATGTTGGTTAACTTTTTTGTTTATAAAGTGATTTAGATTAAACTTGGTTTATAACACTTTTTTCGCAAGGAAATTACAATCCAATGTCAAAATTGACAAAAATCCAAGATGGCGGCCAAATTTTTTGTTTACAGACTTATTTCGATGAAACTCTGTTTGTAACACAATTTTGTCGAGGGAATTAGAATGCAATGTCAAAATTGACAAAAATTCAAGATGGCTGCCAACTTTTTTTGTTTATAGACCGATTTCGATGAAACTCGGTTTGTGACACTATTTTGACAAGGAAATTAGGATGCTATGTAAAAATTGATAAAAATTCAAGATGGTGTCTAAATTTTTTGTTTATAGAGTGGACTTAGTTCAAACTTGGTTTATAACACTATTTTGACAAGGAAATTAGAATGCAATGTCAAAATTGCAAAAATCCAAGATTGTGGCTAACTTTTTTGTTTATTGACTGTTTTCGATAAAACTCGATTTGGAACACTATTTTGTCAAGGGAACTAGAATGCAACTTCAAAATTGACAAAAGTTCAAGATGATGGTTAACTTTTTTGTTTTAGGCTGATTTCGATGAAACTAGTTGTATCACTATTTTGTCAAGGGAATTTGAATGCAATGTAAAAATTTACAAAAATTCAAGATGGCGGCTAACCTTTTTGTTTATGGACTGATTTCAATGAAACTCGATTTGTAACATAATTTTGCCAAGGGAATTACAATGCAATGTCAATATCTATAAAAATCCATGATTTCAGCCTAACTTTGGCAATTTTGGTAAGAAATTTATAGGTAATGCAATTTTTTTTTATTGACCTATGCTTGAGTCGAAAAAGTACGACGGATCAAGCTTCATCGGACTTGCGGGGGAGCGGAAGACTCTAGCCCAAAAAAGTCATATACCAACGCGTCTAGGGGCAGCTCAAGGGAGCCTCGGACCACAGCCTAGCGCGTTGATATTGAAAAACATCGTGAAGGAGACGACGCCTGAGGGGGTCCGTCTCTGATTATCAATTCTGATTTTGGTGAAGGCTGCGCCCCCGCCGGCGGGTACGGGCGTTGTTACCTGAAGGGTATTTGCTACCAGAAGGGCAATCTGTAAGGTGTAATCTAAATTCTTTTGCTGCATTAACTCCATCAGTGATTTCGTCGTCAGGTTCGGAAAGGAGGTAATGCAATGTTAAAATTAACAAAAAAATCTGAGTATACAGCTTATGTTGTTTTTTGTTTGTTTATGTTTATGTTTACGGACTGATTTCTATTAATTTTGGTTTGTAGTACCTACTATTTTAGCTAGACAAAAATCTATATCGGCGGCAACAATTTTAGTTTTTAGACTGATTTCGAAGGAATTCGGTTTGTAACACTAATTTAACAAGAAAATGAGAAGAAGAATGTGTATTATCATTCAAAAGTTTGTGCTGAAATCTAACTTTGTTATTTCCCTGTATCCAAATCCAGAACTTTGGAATTCTAAATACCAGCCTTCTACAGTCCTCCTCAGACATGGTGCTTCATTGTTCAAGACATAATTATCTGAGCTCTTCGAAATACTGAAGCAAAGTTAGACCAACTTGTTAGGACTTTTTTTTTATTTTTGTTCTAAAATTGTGTTGTAAAACCGAGTTTCATCGAAATCAGAACATAAACAAAATGTTAGATGTCAACTTAGATATTTGTGAATTTTTACATTGCATTATACTTTTCTTCCCAAAATAGTGACGAGTTCCATCCGAATCCTTTCATAAACTTGAAAGATGGCTCTTATCTTCGATTTTTGACAATTTCGATATTCCATTCGAATTTTCTTTGTCAAAATAGTCTTACAAACAAAGTTTCATCTAAATCAGTTTATAAACAAAAAAGTTAGCCATTGTCTTGATTTTTTTTCAATTTTGAAGTTGCATTCTAATTCCCTTGGCAAAATAGTGTTCCAAATCGAATTCCATCGAAATCAGTCTATAAACAAAAAAGTTAGCCCCATCTTGGATTTTTGTCAATTTTGACATTGGATTCTAATTTCCTTGTCAAAATAGTGTTATAAACCAAGTTTGAACTAAATCACTCTATAAATAAAAAAGTTAGCCACAATCTTGGATTTTTGCAATTTTGACATTGCATTCTAATTTCCTTGTCAAAATAGTGTTATAAACCAAGTTTGAACTAAATCCACTCTATAAACAAAAAATTTAGACACCATCTTGAATTTTTATCAATTTTTACATAGCATCCTAATTTTCTTGTCAAAATAGTGTCACAAACCGAGTTTCATCGAAATCGGTCTATAAACAAAAAAAGTTGGCAGCCATCTTGAATTTTTGTCAATTTTGACATTGCATTCTAATTCCTTCGACAAAATTGTGTTACAAACAGAGTTTCATCGAAATAAGTCTGTAAACAAAAAATTTGGCCCCCCATCTTGGATTTTTGTCAATTTTGACATTGGATTGTAATTTCCTTGCGAAAATAGTGTAATAAACCAAGTTTAATCTAAATCACTTTACAAACAAAAAAGTTAACCACCACCTTGAATTTTTGACAATTTCGACATTGCATTCAGTTTCTAGTCAAAAATATACTTGTAACAAACCAAGTTTCATCAAAATCAGTCCATAAACAAGCAAGTTAGCTGTCATCTTGGATTTTTGTAGATTTTGACATTCTATTCTAACTTCTATGCTAAAATAATGTTTCAAACTGAGTTTTACCTAAATCGGTCCATAAACAGAAAAGTTGACCGCCATCTTGGATTTATGATAATTTTCACATAGCATTCTAATTTCCTTGTCAAAATAGTGTCACAAACCGAGTTTCATCGAAATCAGTCTACAAACTAAAAAGTTGGCCGCCATCTTGGATTTTTGTAAATTTCTTTATTGCATTCTATTTTCCTTGCCAAAATAGTGCTACAAACCGAGTTTCATCGAAATCGGCGCATAAACAAACAAAATAATGCTAGAACAAATTATTGAATTCAATCTACCCACTGATTTGGGTAGATATGGGTATTTACCGGGTAGATACGGGTATTTACCGGGTGGTTGGGTAAATACCTGGGTACGTGCCCATCTCTATTTGCAATAAGCACTTACTTGTAATATTAAATTAAACCAATACTTTCAGCACACAAAGGAACACACTAACGCAACTGTAACGTCAGCCTCTTTCATGAATAAAAAATTAAATTAAAAAATCTAAAAACCCGACTGCTTCAAAAGCGAACTAAAAAGATGAAAACAAGATGATGTAGGAACATATTAGCATGTATAATTGAAATCCTCTTTTTCTATAAATTAAAATAGTCATTATTGCAGTCGGAGGCATAAATGTAGCAGGAGTCTCAGCAAGTGAAATATGAATAATATGCCTCCGACTGCAATAATGACTATTTAAATTTATAGAAAAAGAGGATTTCAATTATACATGCTAATATGTTCCTACATCATCTTGTTTCATCTTTTAGTTCGCTTTTGAAGCAGTCGGGTTTTTAGATTTTTTAATTTAATTTTTATTGAAGACTTTTTTTGTTTTATGAAAAATGGTTTAAGGAACATCATCTTCATTTTGAAGGACCTATGTGCCACTTAAATGGTACACAAAAAATTGTTTATGAATATGCCTACCCCATTAGCAGCCGATTAGTACACGCAAAGTTGGTGGATACTCTAGATGACACTGGCCGAGTAATTACAGGCCGAAAAATTCTACTCAAAAACAGCTGTACCCCCTAGCTAGTGTTGCTGTGCCAGATGTTTACCCTAGGGTAAAGTACCCTAATACTTGCAGGCGCGAGGATTTAGTACAATATCTGTGGGTGGGTACTGCTCCTCGATCTAATCGCGCTAAATAGACACATCAAGAAAAAAAGGTAAAATAAATTCCTTGGAAGTGGCATCCTTTTATCTTGGGAACCAGAATTATTGTTTCGTCTTATTCGATGATTTTATTTTTTAAGACTTATTAAAAGAACTCTTTTATTTGTGATTTTGTGTAGGTATGGGTATGTTAATTTTTTTTCTGAAAGTCTAGTAATAGAGAAGTAGAAAGAAAATACAATAAAATGTGTATGAACAAAAAAAAAACGCCGATACCGAAATTACCGAAAATCGCGGGAAATCCCGGTTCGCATAGACCGGTACCAAAAATCCCAGTTCCCTTGTACGGTTCCGGTTCTCGATGCCCTAGTGTGCATGCGTGAGCAACCGAGTGGCGACGAAGTAACCCAAAAACCTTCAAAAAACGAGTATTAGAATGATCGGCAGTGCCGACTAGTCGGCCGATTAGTCGGCGGTTTCAAAACCGATTAGTCGGCTAGTCGGCTAGTCAGCAAATACCATAGTCGGCCCATCTCTATTTGAATCCTATCAATACATGATAAGATACTCACATCAAAGTGGTCTTCACAGAAATAAAGTGGTGAATTCGTGACTACGTTGTTCGGGTTTCGCCGTGCGAACTTGAACCATTTGTCTCTTATTATTTTCTTGTTTGGGACATGTACAATACAAACACCTTGTTGGGTGTTGTTATTGATGCGTTTTTATTACACTTTGGTACTGCACACCACTTAAACACTTTGGAATTCATTTTTATCACACGAAATTTATGCAATGTTTGTTTACTTTTCTCTGGCTACGCATAGACAGACAGTAGAGATGTGTAGGTAATGCGTATGATAATTAATATCACAAAAATAATATCACACATTACGCGGTTATTGTAACCAGTACACCAGTACACATCACACATTATCTTTTTTTTTAAAGAAAGGAAAATTAACTTTAGTCTGTCGGGTCAGTTAGTAAAAAGTAAAAACAAAAACCATTTTTTTGGGTGCTATCTATCTCGAGTAATGCGGTCGCGCGCAGGTAATGTTATGATAAAGTAATATGTGCTGACGGTACGGACGGAATACTACAGAGTATTTCTTCGTACTAAGAGACAAAGGAGACGTATAAAAGTGGTTTTTTATTCGGCCAAAATTGAACGGATAAGTAGTAGGTATACCTACTTAGAAAGGTAAGTGGGTTTCAGGATAACTAATCAAATTATTTTATCGATCCTCCGTCTTTTTTGTATTAAAATCTTCCAGCCAAGATTGTTTTAACCAACATTATTTTTATTTTTAGTACTTTTTTGCAGTAAATTATTAAAATAATTAATGAATAACTTGAGGCTCTTTCGTTTCATTTTTAGAAAAAGTAAACTAATAAAAAAAAGAGACTGTCAACGTGATGGACGACAGATATTCAACTGACAGGTATTCAAGTTAATGTCATATCAAGTTTTTTTTTAATCGATCTAATCCTAATAAAAAGTTAGAAAGAGACAACAGATCATTGTTATGTTATGCCTATCTCTTTCTTAAAAAGCATTTAAAGCGCAACGAAAAAATTGGTTTGAAAAAACTGCCAGAGGCATAATTGTATTGCCAGATTTTTCGTTAATTTTTCTATACAATATTCGAATCAATTTATAAAAAAAACGGAGTACCTATCCATTTTTGTTTTTTTCAAGTGATCCTGATAATCGTAATAATCTTTTATCCTATATGCGTAGAATACCCGTTAATTTTTTGAAATAATTTAAAACCACCTTCCATACAAATTTTGACGTGTCCTTTCATTCAACATTTCGGGTAATGTTTAGGGTGATGTGTAATAGTACGGGGTGATATCACCTTTTCGAAAGTAATGAGTAATGTGATATGTCATTAAAACGTACTGTTTTGCGCATGTCTAACAGACAGACACATTATTTTGCTGTGTTGCCATATGGTGAGGACGTGAAATCCGTATTTTTATTGAAAAAATCCGTATAAAATCCGTATTTACCAATATGAACAAAATTCCGTATAAAAATTAAACTCTGATTAGGTACCTATTTATATAGATGTATATTCATAATTATTAATTAATATTTAAGTCAAAACAGGGCGATTTCCCTAAAAGTTATTTGTATGTAGCAAGCCATACGTGGTAATGGTATTAAAAATTATATTAAATTATAATCGAAGCGAAAATTAAGATCATTGAGCTTGGGCAGGGACTTGAACCCGCATCTCCTGGGCTATCCGGGCCGTACAGGCGCACTAATAGTATAAAGTAACAGGCGTCATCTGTTGAAAAATCAATAAACTATTAAAAATTATAGTTCCGATCCGATTCGACAGATATACTTAATCCATGATTAATAATGATTATTACGAATAATAAATTGGAATATGCATTGTGCTGTAAATCCGTATAAATATCCGTATACATCAATTATCCGTACTGAACTTTTAAAATCCGTATAAATACGGACAAATCCGTATATATGGTAACACTGCATTTGATGTTTACCAAAGGGTAGTAATTAAACGAGTGACTGTAAATTATAGTTTTGAGTGTCAAAATTAATTAATTTGGGTTATAGAATTACTAAGTGAGCGACTGACTGCGAGCGACGAGAAATCAACAGAACAGCAACTTATAAACATTAATTTGAGTTACTTAAAATACAAAATGAGCAGCTTCATAATATTTGAGCGACCTAATATTAGTTTGAGTGTCAACTTTGAAAAAATTAAAACTCCGGCGGTCCCCGGCCGCTGCCGCGGCACGCTCGCTCCGCTCGCTCGGCTCCCTCCGCTCTGTTATTGACATCAGTCTAACCTAACCTAACCAACCGATTTGATTCTGGGTAGATGTAGGAACATATTAGCATGTATAATTGAAATCCTCTTTTTCTATAAATTGAAATAGTCATTATTGCAGTCGGAGGCATAAATGTAGCAGGAGTCTCAGCAAGTGAAATATGAATAATTACTTTTTTTAGCGGGGGGCTGTGCCCCCCGAGCCCCCCCTGTGCTGGGGGGCAAAGCCCCCCCGTCGCCCTGCTTCATTTAACGCCCTGACTACTATTATCAAAGCCAGTGACCTTCGTGTTGCTAGTTGCCCTCTCTGTATTTCCAGTCGCTCACTTAGTAATGTAGTCGCTCACTTGGTAATTTAGTCGCTCACTTAGTAGTTTAGTCGCTCACTTGGTAATTTTAATATCTGAAATGGATTATTCACTATGCACTTTTTGTAAGCTCGTTCTGGATTTTATTATTAATCAATATTCGTCGTTAATTTAGTTCATTTTTCGCTTACTCAAATTCATGCCGCTCAAGTTATTAAAACAGTATGTCAGTCATCATCAGTCGCAAAGTTGTTTTTTTATTCGCTCGTTTTATAATTCCCCTTTACCAAATGTTTATCTAAGCACACCCGACGCCATGACACTGCGAGCGAGCTGTTTTCGCGCCCTATTGAAAAAATATAGTAAATATAATAGTTAAATAATAAAACAAAACCTAGCCTATAACCATCGCTCGGTTCAGACGAATCGATAGACACCTCATTCTTTAAAATCCGTCCTGCCGTTTGGATGATTCGAGGGTATAAAGAATACCACATACATACACAGATACGCGTGAAAAACATAACCCTTCCTTTGCAGTCGGGTAAAAAGATAACAAAATAATATATTATTTAAATTGGCAGATTTATTTTGTTCTGGAGTTTTATGTTAAATCCCGACCAGAGAAATAAAAAGCCTCGCCATATTGCGGAATTTCAATGGAACTAATTTTATAATGGAAATTGTTGCCATAAACTTAAAAATATACACGTGGCGCCCACAGAGCAGGTTTTTTATTTTGATTGGTCCTGAGTCCTGACCAAACAGCACTTTTTTTGTCGACGTTGCTGTGCTCTATATTTCATCCAAGACACGCTAAAAGCTGCGCTGATTTAATTTTTTTTCTAAAATTTATTACATTTTTTCAGTTATAGTAACTCGTAAAGTGAAATAATTTTAGAGCGTTTCAAAAAGTAGGGTCAGGTGGTATACAGTGGCTCACTTTTTTTCCGAGGGCTGTAACTCTGCTTTTAAACATATTGTGGAAGTTTTAATTTGACAACTATATTGCTTGGTTATTCTAGTTTCATGCTGCTTAGTCACTTTTCTCGTATTACTTATGGAAAAATAGATAAATGTCATTTTCTAAAAACTTAGAAATGATCCATTGTGTACCTAGGGGTTCACACAGTGGCTCAGTACCGCATGTACAATGGATCGGGGTAGTACAGAGTGGTTACTAAGAATATATACTGACCTTTTGTCGAAAATTCATTTACAATTGACTGTTTTTAAAGTTAGAATGTTTATATTTATTATTTTTTATAACTTAAGAGATCGTTCTAGCAGTATCGTTTTATGTAAATTAAATAACTATGAAATTATAATCAGAATATTATTTATAGGTAATCGATGGGTAAAATCTACGTATTATTGGTATTTTTGTCTCTATAATATTGATATAATATTGATGATATTAAATAAAATTATACTAAACATAGTAAGTACTTAGAATTCAGGAACTCACAAAATGTATAAAATACGTAAAAGAACCTATTTACTAGTTCTTCGATACCTAACATTATATAGTATTATATTCAACTAGATTTTGAGAATTATACAACCATCTATTAATAAATCAAAACGATGATTTTTCCAGTGCTGTATTAAAAGTATGAAAATAGTACCTAGACAAAAATAATAAAGTGCACAGTGAACCATGATTCACTGTGTACTTACAAGTTTTGAGCCAGAGTGCACTCCACGGCCATTTTGAATTTAAATCTTCTTAAGAAAAAAAATATTCTGCATTTGCCCACGAATAAAGCACAAATATACTGGTAATTAGTCATAATACGCGAGAA
Source organism: Teleiodes luculella (assembly GCA_948473455.1). NCBI lineage: Eukaryota > Metazoa > Arthropoda > Insecta > Lepidoptera > Gelechiidae > Teleiodes > Teleiodes luculella. Next base: position 17,083,820 of record OX419583.1, read on the forward strand.
ATAAACAAATATATCCATTCACAAGACTGAAAATGAGGTGGAACAAATCAAATCTTATCAAAAATCTCAACTTTTTCCTACGAAAAAATTAAAACTTCTCTATAAAAAACAATATACAACATAGCCGCCACCCGATTGGTTTTGGTAAGTTTGCATACCAAACGCTCTTGGAATGTGAATAGGACAGATAGATATCATTCTTACTTCTTCGAAAACTGCCCCTGCGCCACTGTTTCTGCTATAGCCACTGTATGACAACTTACCCTACCCGTATTATTTCTTTATTTAAAGGTGTGAGACTCCCGCCAATGCCCGCCATATTGAAATTTTCTTTAATTCGATGTAAAGCCTGACCAAAGAAATAAGAAACCTGCAGCTCTGCGGGCGCCACGTGTATATTTTTACGAAAGTGGCAACAATTTCCCTTATAAAATTATTTCCATTGAAATTTCGCAATATGGCGAGGTTTCTTATTTCTTTGGTAGGGCTTTACCTAAGATTACGCGCAGACAGATTGCATAATATTGACTTGTATCACACCGCTTTCCGAATTTATGAGTTTCAACTTTTTAGGCGCGGGATAGAGCGATATCCGAGTTTATATGCAGTCTGTCGTCACATGAAACGCGGCTCGCAATCTGTGTTACAGGCTGTGTAATACTGCGTATAAACTCAATACTCAATATTTTATTTGCACTCGAATATCGCCCCGCTCCGTGGTCTAAGAAAACAATGTCTTGCGTTCGGACCATGTGACTTGACGCAAGTCTACATCATGCTGTTCATCCTGTCGAATGCGTGTTAAACAAGGATGAACAGCATGATGACGTATAGGCTTGTGTCAAGTCACGTGGTCCGAATGCAAGATTTTGTTTTCTTAGACCATGCCCCGCTCCCTTTACCGCGTCTTATTTAGGTTCGCACATTGAATCTGTTTGTAAATTACAGTCCAAAAATCCCACAAGTATTTGCAGAAATAAAACAGATAATGCGGTAAAGGTAAACAGAATCGTATTTTTTTTTTCTTTTTTCTTTTTTTATTTTGAATTGACCTATGCTTGTTTCGAAAAGGTACGACAAATCAAGCTTCACCGGACTTGCGGGGGAGTGGAAGACTCTACCCCAAAAAAAGTCGTATACCAACGCGTCTAGGGGCGGCTCGAGGGAGCCTCGGACCACGGCCTAGCGCGTTGATATTGAAAAACATCGTGAAGGAGACGACGCCTGAGTGCCTCCGTCTCTGATTTTACAAATTCACAAATTGACATATACTTTGCAAAAAAACATCTCATCACCGAGTTGTACAAAAACTAACAGCGCTATCTAGTGGCGAGAAGTGGAACTAAATTCCTTTCATACAAGCTAGTCTGAAGTAGTCTGAACTCAACTGAAATACGTGATTGTGTGCAGAGATAACTAACTCGACGCTATCGCCGGCGTCGTCGTGGGAGCAGTGGCGCGGCGCGGCGGGCGGGGCGGCGGGGGCGGCGGCGGCTGCCCTGCTCGCTCTGGCCGCGCTAGCCTTGCGCTCCGCCCGGAACAACGGTAAGGGGGCGGAGGCCGAACCGCTCATGTAACTACGACAGTATTCTTTCTGATAAAACCCCGGCCAAAAAATCTTAATTAGTTCAAATTAGCGGTTATTTCTTACATATGTAAAATAATTTATTTTGAATACAGTCAAGTACCTAATAAAATTGCATCAAGGACTAAAATATTTTTATGGCGCCCCCGAAACAGTTTTTTTAATGTCTTGACCAGCCCTTTCACAGTATTTTTTTTATAGCTGTAGCTCAAAATTCACATTTTATAGTTCGTAATAAGGCATAACAACGCTTTTGTTTTTCTTAAATCTGTGTCACCCACAGCGCCATCTTGTAGTAAAGATTATGTAATAGTATTATTTATTTTTATGTTTGGTAAAAATATTTTATGTTTTTACATAATATATTTTTTATAATGTACCTAACTGAATATGTTAATAATAGTATATTAGATATAATTGTTTTCCGAATATTTGATCTCATGCTATCAAACGACCGATCTGATTTTGTGATCTAACAAATTACGTAGGTACTCAATCTTATTATTTTTTTGAGTACCTATCAAACCCAAATTAATTTTGCCTTTAAATGCTGGAAAATATTAAGTAAAAAAGCGAAAAAAAAAAAAACAAGCACGCAACGAATCGCGTCTTAGAACAGAACGCTACAAAATAATATGTGAAAGTAAAATATTTGTTGCATTCTGGTTCAGCCACTATTCACTATCCCGCGACTAGCGTGCGGAAAGGAGACAAAATATCACAATATTTTGTCTCCTTTCCGCACGCTAGTCGCGGTTCTGTCTACATCATTTCTCACAGCTAGTTAGTAGACGTTAGTATCTTATTTAGTTTATCTAAGCATTCGGCTTTATTATAATTTATACTATGAGCATCTAAGTAAAATAAGAGATTAAATAGTACCTAGACAATGTTTCTTATTTGTGTTTTTTTTGTTGCTAAAGTTTATTATTCTGTTATTTTACCATTCCGGAATTGCATTTATTATATTTATACACTTTTTGGTTGTTTTCAAACAGTATTTTTGTAAAGCCTGACCAAAGAAGTAATATAAAACCTCGCCATATTGCGGAATTTTAATAGAACTAATTTTATAATGGACATTGTTGCCATAAACATAAAAATATACACGTGGCGCTAGGCACGTGGCCCCCCGTAGGCCTACTATGTAAGTAGCGACAGGCTCGAGAAGCTGTCAAACGCGACATAGTGACATTAGAGCCATAGTAGTTCTGTCAATATGTCGCGTTTGACAGCTTCTCGAGCCTGTCGCTAATTACATAGTAGGCCTAGCAGGTTTTTTATTTCTTTGGTCAGGCTTTAATGTATTTACTATGTTACGCTTGTGTATAGTGTTAGTCTTAAATGTGAAAATATTTATCGAAATATATTTATTGGAAGCAGCTTTGTATTTTTATTTTTTGCACCACAGCATGGCAGAGTTATACCGAGATGCGTCAATCGTGGTTTTGGCTCGATTTTTGTATAGTTTTGTATTATTCTTATTTTGATATAACAGTTGCGAACTGAAAGAACTTCTGCCGCGTCTCGGAAAGCGTCTTAAATAGTATAGATTTTCACAATTTTCAAGAATTGCACCAGTTCGCTTAAAAAAGTATTCTTTTTAAACCTTTCTTAGCGCACAGACAGCATGTTTCGATTGAGAATATTTCTAAAACAACACTAAAGTCTTACCTTATGTAGACTCACATTACTCACAAGTTTATTTTATGCTTATTCTCACAAATCAAATGATGTATGTGGACCACGTGTGGACGGAATATTTTTTTGTGAATGTTTAATTGTCAAGTTAGTGTGGTGAAATTAGTACAAATAACTTTTCGAGCAGCCCTGCTTCTACCCTAAAGGAACAGAGACCTTACTATAATCTCAGAACTGGAAGATAAATGTCGAAACCGATCGAAAAAGGGGAAACCGTTCTATCGACAAAGCCTTCTATTCTATACCCTAAGGTTGCCTGTGAGTTTTCACATTGTTGCTTTTTCTGTGTGCACAATAAAGTTCGTAAAGGTTTGGCACATAAAAGTAGACAGTGAAAAAACGCGGCAAATTTGAATTAAATCATCCTGGCAACACCTATTCTATGGATTTACCTAATTCGATTTTATTTTTTTATGTAACTTTGTTGCCAGTACAATGTTTTCCAGTTTCATCGATTGTCTAATTTCATATGTCAAATTCTATTTCATTACTATCTGAGAAGTCGTTGACCAGCATTTAAAAAGTAGGTGCAATGATGACGGCGAAAGGAAAGTGTTGAACTGGTAAAGCCCGACCAGAGAAATAAATAACCTCGCCATATTGCGGAATTTCAATGAAACTAATTATATAAGGGAAATTGTTGCCATAATAGTCGTAAAGATATACACGTGGCGCCCCCAGAGCAGGTTTTTTATTTTTTTGGTCAGGCTTTACAAGCAATAACTATAGGTAAAAAAACTAGAACCAGAGAGTAAAAAAAACTAAGATTTCGAACTTCGACCCACCTACCGACCTTTCTAGCTCTTTGACTAAACATCATATTACAGCAGAAGGCAATCGACGGCTAGCTAAACCACAGGCTATACGCTCTTTTGCAAATAGGTCGCAAAAACATCCCGCGGCGTCGCTGGGAGTACGGGTCGGGGGAATTCAAGCTGCGGCGTTTGCTGGAGCGCGGGGCTCGGCGGGGGGCGCGGGGCGCGCGGGGCCGCTTCACCAGGGTGCACTCCGACGACAGCGAGGACGAGCCCGCGCCCATGCTGCCGCCGCAGCCGCCCGCCAACGCCTGATCATCATCATAATTAATAGCTACCATGGTATAAACCTATAAAGCCCGACCAGAGAATAAGAAACCTCGTCATATTGCGGAATTTTGTGGAAATAATTTTATAAGGGAAATTGTTGCCATAGTCGTAAACATATACACGTGGCGGGCGCCCCGAGAGCAGGTTTCTTATTTCTTTGGTCAGGCTTTACCTAGTAGACTCAGTACAATGACGGATGTTTGACAGCTAAAAAGGAGAAAGTTTCAATTTCAATTCATTAGATGGCGTTAGTATAAGCCGGACTGGTGGGTTCCTTTTTAGGCTAGGAGTATAATTTAACATAAAAAAGATTTCACGACATAATAAGCCTCCTAATGTTATCAAATGAGATTTGATTTTAAAGCCTGACCAAAGAAATAAGAAGCCTGCTCTGGGGGCGTCACGTGTATATTTTTACGACTATGGCAAAAATTTCCCTTATAAAATTAGTTCCATTAAAATTCCGCAATATGGCGAGGCCTTCTTATTTCTTTGGTCGGGCTTTGTATTTTATTTTGTTAAGTGGTTTTATTGTTTTTTGTTACTTGTCAATAATCAAAAATAATAATTAAATCGGTGGGCCCGAAATGTACTAGCGCCATAATACATATTTTAACAACTCTTAAAAAAATCCTGATTCGCGCGAGAAATATGTCAAAATTCTGTGTTTAGAAATCTTCTAAAGTGAATTGTGCTGAGCCTACTTGTATTTTCTTAAGTCACATTATGCTGGAACATGCCTACGTCATCCATCATTCAAAGAGAAATATTTAAATTAAAGCACGACCACAAAAATAAAAAACCTAGCCATATTGCGGAATTTCAATGGAACTAATTTTATTATGGAAATTGTTGCCATAAACATAAGAATATAGGTACACGTGGCGCCCCCAGAGCAGGTCTAGTCAGATTATATCGCGCGTGCAAGCAGTATAAGAAAATTGTCAATCGATTTTTTGATGAAGTAGACTTGTTTCGGACTTAAGAGCTTATTTTCTTAAAATATTAATAAAACGACGACACTGGCAGTCTGATCTGTTTTACTTTGAGGTGCCACCGTAAAATTGACTCCACGTGACAGAAAGGGACGCAGCTACACAACAGAACATGAACAACGCTGCGGCTGAGTTACCAAAATAATCTTGGTAAAAGAACATAAAATTTTGCGGTGGGATCTTAACCTACTCGATATTTAGGTTTAGATTGAGACAGAATAAATGGTAGAGTAAATATTGTATAAAAAATTATTAAAATGTAAAGAAATATGGCAACACAAATTTTAATTTCTACTGCTTAACATAAACTCCAAAGAGTTATCTATTTTTAGAAGTTTAAGAAACTATAGCAAATCCAATATGCATTGAAATAATTTGTTGAAAACACATTTCCAAAATACAGATACTTTTTACTGTTTATGAGATACCGATCTTATAAATAGTTGAGTTCTTGAAAGACAAATGGCAAGTTAGTTAGGTAACATATTTTCAAAACGATTTAAAAAAGAAAAAGATGTCCAACAACAGATTTTGATGGTGCTTCTATAGCGACGTTATAGCTATTATGTAGTAACGCCATCTATGTACAAAATGAAAAGTATTATTATCTTACATCTGTGATTTCAGAAAGCTCCTATAATTTTATTACTATTTTATAACTGTAATTTTTTTCGTTCTTACTTTGAAATTAATTTTTTTTTTATTGAAACTTCCAGCACTATTATATATATATTGACGGATTACGCGAAATGTGGCTTACATGTACCTACCTAATTTAAAAATCTACTACGGCCTAGGCCGTATTAGCTAGCGGAACAAACTAAGAAACTACATCCCTGATCTGCGAGAAATTGGTATATTCTATCTAATACCGGTATGGCTGGTAAAATGTATTGTATTTCTAAGTATTATTTGAATCTATGGACTTGTATCATAATGTACGTACATATATACCTACCTATATCATTGAATTGTATGTACATACCCAAGCACTTACTTTAAAAATAAGAAATAGGTACCTGAAACTTTTAGAGTACTAAGCACAAAATGAGTATTATAAAAGTAACTTTTTAAAGACTTCAACCCTAGCGTACATGGAATGACATTAACGAATAACTAGCTCCAAAGGGCTTCGTACCCAAAGCCGTAAAATAGCCAAAAAATACATAATACAACTCGATGTACCTACATTGCATAGTAAATACCATTGTACTGCTTGTACAATATAAGAAAGTTTGTCAAATATCTGAACGTGATCAAGAGCCCGCTTTTTTTTGTCCAATTTGTCCATAATGGACAGGCTATATCTCTCGCCATACTGCCTATTCTTCTGCAATATCTTCAGTTAAATCAATTTTGTAATTCTTTCGTATACCTTTTGGCCACGTTCATTTAGACTTTGTCGGTCTGTATGGTTGGCACTTATCGGCTACGCAATAAGCATCAAATTACTGTACCTTATGGAACTGTTGCATCGAGTAACGTGATCTAGGTGTTTTTAACTTTACAATCTGTCAACTATTTCAGTATTAGTATTTTTTTAATGCAACAACTTACGAACAGCATTACTGCAACACCAATTTTCCTAGTAATATTGTCTATGTAACTATAATTAAGTATCAGAAATAATGTAAATCATATTTTTTGGAAATTTAAAATATTAATCAGTGATAGACTTTTCTACACTTGCTAGATTCCTGTATATTTCATAAATTACACTTTAAGAAGTTCAAATACATTACCATTATAGCATTAGTAAATAATTTCAATGTCTTCTTGCAATGATGATGTGGTTTCGAGGGGAAATCCTAGGATCGAATACAGGGTGAATCTCGCACGATAATCCTGAAAATAAAACAATATTTTGTTAAAATCCATGTCATTTTTAGTAAATAGAATCGATTTTTTTTGTCGACATTGAATATACTGCTATTAGGCTGCGTTTCCACCAGAGATGGGCGAAGATGCGTAGAGATGTTTGTAAAGAACCAATAGATTCGCTGTCGTGACCGCGAGGCGAGGTAAATGAAGCGATTCTATTGGTTACTACACTGTCATTCTCTGGGTTAAATAAAGCCCGAGCAGAAAAATTAAAATCCTCGCGACATTGCGTAATTTCAATAGAACTTATTTTACAATGGAAATTGTTGCGACAAATATGAAAATATATACGCGGCGCCCCCAGAGCTGTTTTTTTTTTCTAATCTGGCTTTACCTTTAGTTGCCAAATAAATACGACACCCACAGGACGAGTTGGGTGATTTGGTCTGATTAAGTGTTACATATCTGCCGAAAGTACGGCGCGGAACGTTCGGCTGAATCAGTGCCGTATGAGTCTTATAACACATCAGTCAAAGTTACATCAAGGCGAAAAACGTCAGGCGCTGGAATTTCGGCGCCGCCGTACTTCCAGGAGATGACGTGTTCTTACCCTAAGCAAGGAAAGGAACCACATGGGGTCGATTGGAAACGCAAAAAAATATTTTATTCTCACTGTCTAAATCCAAAATGAACAGAAATCTATGTCATAATTTACGTACTCGTATTTATCAGTGCCAAGACAGTGCCAAAGTATAATATCTAGTCATATAATAACATTAAAAGCCTAATCTAATCAATCAACAAAAGTATATTATGTTTTACCATGGCTAACACAATGTTTTAATATTGCAAAAGAAATTGAACACAAGGCTCTTTATTTCCTAGCAAATATCTTGGGAAATAAGGAGCCCTAACTAGCCTTGCTAATAGAATCATCGACTAAGTGATTATTATAACTACGTCTACGTAACGTTCATGAAATGCTGATAAAATAAAACCAGCATATAAAAGTTCGTCGATCAAACTTAGCCCTTAAGATTGCTTAGCGAAAATGTGCCTAAGTGTAACTAAATAGGCCAGTTCACTTTGAAATTAGATACAGACCTATCGAATTAGTCTGTATAAGGTATAACTTGTAAGTTGAATGAATGTAAATAAATGTATCATGTGTAAACTGTAAAGTGTTGACCGATAAATGTGTTTATTTTTCCCCTTTTTGTGATTAAATTTTAATGTCGTGTATTTAATGAAAATTTATGTTTTATTAATATTCTTAAATATTAAATCCATGTGTAAAGGGCGACAATTCATCCAGTCAGCGCAAGTTCCGACGACACGCTAGCTACGACTTGTCAACCGTAATTCATAAACGTTAAGGTATACTTTACTTTATTACTGTTCATTAATTAAAGTTTACATTACTTTGTATCAGTATGTCCACCGCGCCTCGCCAGGTGTGCGCTGGCCATATGTCTTACTCTTACCACACTATCCATAAAACTTAGCACCCTTTCTATAAGACTTAGCACCCTATCCCTAAGGGTTGCCTGGTAGAAATTGCTACCTTAGCAATAAGGCCGCCTTTTGTACACCTGTGTTGCTTTAATTATGTTTGTTGTATTCTCTTGTGTGCAATAAAGTATATTCTATTCTATTCTATTCTATTCATAAAACTTAGCACCCTATTCATAAAACTTAGCATCTACAATACAATATAAATATTCTTAATTGACACCAGAAATTAATAGTACTCACTCATACAATTTTAAAGAGTGAAACAAGAAGCCAATTGGCGGCCTTATTGTTAAAGTAGCAATCTCTTCCAGGCAACCAAGCAGTAACCTATCCATAAGACTTAGCACCCTAAAGTTTGGCTATTGAAAGTAGACAATCAATGAAATTGGAAAACATTGTACTGGCAACAAAGTTACATAGATAAAAAAAATATCAAATCAAATTAGGTAAATCCATAGAATTGGGGTTGCCACGTTGGTTTTTTTTTTTTCAAATATGCCGCGTTTTTTCACTGTATACTTTCAATAGCCAAACTATCTCCATCCATAGCAACAATTTAAAATGTAATGTGACTCAAATGTGAAGTCAAAATAACTTTGCAATTATATTGCAAGAAGTATCATGTAACGCAGCTCATATAACTCACCGTGCTCCAGTACATAAAGCACCCTGTCCAACAGCACTACGGTCTCCACGAGCGGTGCTAACAATAGCCTCAGTGAGTAGACGGTGACCACGCGCCGCCATTGCGATAAGTGCGCCTCCCCCTCAGACCACACGTCCGGTGAGGGGGGCGGTATGTGGACGCGGGACAGGGCGAGAGAGCAGTATCTGTTGATGATGTCATTTTTGACGTCAAAGAAGTAGAGAAAAGGATGTAAAATACATTACTATGCAAAAGGATATAAAATTATTAGATCTAAATAAAAAAACAAAATCAAAGTGGCTCTACTATTTATTATAGATAGTTCGAACTTATGTTCTTTCTTTTTAAAGTAATTTCATCATATATTTCAGCATAATAGAGGTGTTAATTGCTTATAATTAAATACTTACTTCTGAAAGTCCATGTCTTCAGTATGTTTTATATTTCGAACTGGAGAATGCTTTAACTTCGGGTCATAGTCTACCAATATCTTTTCTAATGCCGCTCTATATGCATGTACCTGAAAGAGCATATTAAAATAATACAACATTCTTTGTTAACTTGTTATAATAAGACTATGATGGATAAGCTAGTGCTGAATAGGAAAGATAGGCAAAAAACAATGCAACAGGGAAGAGTGAGGTATTAAATCTCATTGGACTTATTTACCTTTAAATCCCCATAAGTTCCTTTCTTCAGTTTATCACAGTACACCTCTATAGCATGACAAGCTATCTCCCGACTAACAAAAGATAGTTCACTATCTAATCCCTTAACAAACCCACTCATGGGATACCCAATATCAGTCAACTTCATAAAGCAACAACCAACTAAACAAATAAACTTCACTTGGTCATTGTTGACAAAATGTTCCAATAAGAATGGGCCAAGGTTACCACAAGGGTGTAGGCCTATCAATCCGTAATTACTCATAGTGTCAGGTAAAAGATTGCGGAGCTGGTCCTGGCATGTTAATGTCATGTTAAAATGTACTGGTCTACGGAGCTTAGACATTGCGTCCTTTGAAAGGTGTTTGTTGGCTGTGTATTCAAGCTCACTGTCTAATTTTCTGAAAAAAAAAATATTTTCAGAAGTTTCAGATTGACTTCCTATGTGACACAGGATTGAAATAGAAGGAAAATCATATGACCGCCTAATTAAATATGACTGTAAAAACTGTTTTATTGTAATTAAATGGATAGTCATAAGGGTGAATATACATACCAAAGAGTACAGACCTAGCTTCCTCGGTTAGTTGATTCTGACACTCTATACCAGCAGCATAAAGATTGTGTTTGTATGCCAGCATTCTCACTAAATGCCCCAGGCCAGAACCAAAGTCTATTACTGCTTCGCATTTACTTTTCGTGGCTGTTTGGCTTACAACCTCTGCCATCAAAGAAATTTCATGCCTCTTTTTTAATTTCACATGTTTTAAAAATAAGTTCTTAAGTCTTGGGTGGCCAGCGCAGGAATCTTTTTGTATACATGTTGCAGGACTAAATACTTGATTTTTAGAATTCTCTCGAGGTAAACTGAGAGCTTTAACAGCAGATATCAAAGCTAGAAACGATAAAGGAAGAACTTGTTTTGTAACTCCATGTGAAATAATTTCTCCTAAAATTTGGGGATCCATATTTATGAAGCACTCCCGCCATGTACTCGGCAACTTTTCCCAGTGGTCCTCAACAAAAAAGTCCTGAACACGACAGATAATATTGTTTCAAACATAAGACAAGACACTGGAAAAGAAAACAAGCTGTAGTTTCAAAACTTACCAGAACATATAAATCCAGTAGCCAGTCATACGTTCTAACAACTTTCAAAGACATCTTTATATAGCTTTTAACCGTTTCTTTCTGTGAACACATCGTTTTATTTAATGAAAATTAGAATTTTATTTTATAACAACCGTAATCCGTGTAACGTAAGCTTTGACTTGACAGGCAGTGTGACCAGATTTGAAATGAAAATTCTGCTGCTAGCTGCTCATCCAAAATCTGCCGAGTGTTTTTTTTTTTCATATATTTTTTACTTATTTTACGATGATGGGAAGTTTTCCAGTACCTAGCAAATAAAGAAAAAAATATCCTTGCAAAAGGATTAAACAGATGGCACTACTAAAAAGTGAGGTAATAAATAGGAAATTAAAAAAAAAACATTCAAATTAATCAAATATTATACAAGTAAAAAATCTGAATTTCTTTAAATACCTCTACTTACATTAAATTACATTTAAAAAATTCATAGAAGTACCTATGTTCCTGCTAATTTTCTGCACATGATTTTTAATTTTCTTCTTCTTGTACTTCTCAGATCTGATCTGCGCCACATTCTGCTAGAACATAAGGGATCTAATTTTGCTAAATTTGCAGAATTCTGCTTAATCTGACTGATCACACATTGTTGTAGTTTTTTCATTTTTCCCAAAGGGAAAGGCATTGGTACTGTTAGCACGCCATCTATGAGACGTCACTGCTAACAGTTAACAACTTACATAGGTTTAGGCTGTATTGCATGTTATCGTTCTATCATCGTGGTAGCTCAATTAAGTAAATAGTTTGACCTTAATTCAATAGATGGCGCTGCTCTGATTGTATGTATATTGTATATAAAGAATGTCATAACTGAAAAAACCCTCTTTCAAATAAAAAGTACCTGTCGATAACAGTTCTGTGTTAATTTGCTTGCCCATCCAAATTCCGCATCGAGAAATACAGGTACTAAGTGATACAGCCTAATCATATATTAAAAAGAAATAAGAAACCTGGCTCTGGGGGCGCCACGTTTATATTTTTACGGATATGGCAACAATTTCCCTTATAAAATTAGTTCTATTGAAATTCCGCAATATGGGGAGGTTTCTTATTTCTTTGGTCGGGCTTATCATAATAGTATTCATAGTCATACATATCATAGCCCCATAATTAGGGCCAGGCAGCGTAGAGGTGCAGTCTAGTCTTCATTTATTTTTAGACTAGGATGTTATTTATAATACTATTATCTATCGGCGGAGATTTTTCATTAGCATTGTACTAAACCATTATCAATAGGTACACACTATTTGTTATTCGTCTGTAAGTCTCCTAAGAAAATAAACCTAATGTACCTACCTTTGATTATATACAACTCCTACTTAGATAGAGCCTAAGATGTTCAAAAGCGTCTTAAAAAGGAGGTTGACTGTTAGTCGCACCTCGATTTTTCATCTGTCAGTCCAAATTGAGATGTCAAGCGAACCGCTAGTCCAAAGCGTAACAAGGCGACACTCTATCTAGGAGTTGTATATAATCAAAGGTACCTACCTAAAATATTCCTAATAATTGAATAGGCTCCAAAACCACTGGAACGAATGTGCACAAGACTTAGAGCCTTTTCACACGAGCGATTTTATTCGGCGATTTCTCGGCGGAGCGAGATCGCAGCGAGCACGCGGCGGCTCGCGGCGTGTACACAACCCTTAGAGCAACGCGGGCCTTCCGGAAGGCCGGCGTTGCTCTAAGGGGCATATTACATTATAAAAGATCTTTGACGCAAAGATTAGAAAGGGACGCAGTTATGCGTTAGAATGAGCGCGGTGTATTTGTATCTCATTCTAACGCATAACTGCGTCCGTTTCTAATCTTTGCGTCAAAGATCTTTTACAATGTAATATGCCCCTAAGACACAACCATATTGGTATTTGGTATCGCGGCGAGACGCGGCGGTTAATAAGCTCGCTCCGCCGAGAAATCGCCGAATAAAATCGCTCGTGTGAAAAGGCTCTTAGAACAGCGAATTTGATTTAACAGTAATTTTATAGGTAGGGTATACCTACATTACCTACTAGCTTTCCATCTGCAAGTTTTTCCCGTGGAAATGACGAAATTTTCCGCGGTAGCAAGGTAGCCTATGTCCTTCCCCAAGATTTATTCTTTCTTTGTATAGCGATATAAAATATTGTGTATGTTTAGCATTCAACAAAAACCATATAAGTATGAAACAAAACAGTATTTTATTTTTAAATCATTACAATTAAAAACAATTACATGATTATGATCGAGCGAGTCCCCACAAATTCTTATAATTTTTATTTATTGCTTATGAGACTACAAAAATTAAACCGGCGCGGCTTCACTGCGTCCATGGTCTAAGAAAACAAGGTTTTCCATTCGGACCACGTGACTGACACAAACCTACGTCATTTTGCGTTGTTCATCCTTGTCTATTAACACGCATTCGACAAGGATGAACAGCGCAAGATGACGTAGACTTGTGTCAATCACGTGGTCCGAATGGAAGACCTTGTTTTCTTAGACCATGGCTGCGCCACATTTTCTTCCCGTATCAGGGACATGATTTAAAGATTGCTTCAAAGCGCCATCTTACATTAATTATTGTAAGCTGGCTCGTAAAATCTCAAAATCCCTCCCTATATTTGACTTCGTCATGGCTTAACAAGGCGGCCAAAACATTTCAAGTTTAATCTTAAAATTAAAGTCATTTGGAATGGATACTTAAGTATGGCATTTACCTTTACATGTTTTAAACGTATGTAGGTAAAGTAATATAATATGTAGAATCGAGATTCTAAACTTCTATAAACATTAGGTAGGTACCTATGTGTAGCAATAATCTCGATAACTAAATAATTTTATTTTAAAAAATGTTATGCGGTCAGTAACCTATGCCGATGGCCCCCTGATGACGAAATTTGGAACCAAATGGCGGCGCTACAATAGGCATGTTGCCTCTTTATGCCTGTAAATAAAAGCTATTTTATCTATTTAGTAAATTCTAAGGACATAATTTTGTATAAGCTCCAATTTTCATATAAAACCTTTATAAACGACTGACTAGCTTTCTGCTAACTTGAGTTTGCAAAGCGAAAGCTGCTAATGAGAAAGATTGGGCTTTGGTTTCACAGTGTATACTCTCAAACAAAATCGCTTGAAAAAACACGAGATTCTTTGAAATATATTCAGATCTATAGCATGAGATTCGTTTTGTCTTAAACTACTATTACTTATACATAACTGATCACGATTATCAGGAAACTTTGGGAATGCTTCAGTGCAGAAATGCGGGTAATATGAAAAGTCTTCCTTAATATCTATATAGTAGTACTTCGATGCATACTCGCGTATTTTATGTTCTAAAGAACATGGCGACGCTAGATGAAATCTATACTTTTTCTTCTTTTCGTGCAATAACTGTTCTGATTCAGTCAAAATATCATCTATGTGATAGAATAAGTCGTTCATTGGCAACGAACCATATTTGTAAATGAAAGTAGACGGAGCAACTCTGTACTTGCGTCCAGACTTCTTGTCAGTCCAAAGCTTCGTAGTACTTTCAAGTTGCAGCAAAAACGTGGGTATGCTGTAACTATGCGTCGTAATTAAATGCGTGTGAACTCCATACCCTGCTTTTATTTCTCTGTGCAGAGCTCTAGTAAAAGGATATATACCGCCTTGATGTATGAAGCCGAAGAAAATGGTTAAAACTATATTGATGATGTACCAAAGGTACCTCAGAGTCTTTTTTAGATTTTTCAATTTAGTAGTATCACTCTCGTTTTCGTAGAGATGGTTTCCAAACATGTAGACTAGTGGTATCAGAATTGGGATGATGAACCTGGCTTCTTGGTGTGGGAACAAGGACAGGAGCGCAACTGGGACGACCAGAGAGAACAGCATCAGACCCGTGATGCTTTGTATTCGCGGCAACTTGCTGTATTGGCCACGAACAAACCTGAAAAGAGAAAGAGAAACAGGTTCCTTGTAGTACCAGAAGCAGAAACAGTTCACAGCCGAAATAAGGTCTTTTCTTGATGCTTGATTTCGAATTTCCGTCTGAAATCTATTCAGCTAGTCTAAACATACACATTACGGAGTAGTCACGCCCGTAAGGGCGGGGTGTTAACTAGGTTAAGAAGGACTTGAAATAGTACAGTTATAATAATCTTGTTAGAAGTCTTACGCACTTATCAATAGGTTATAGGCATTGTCTAATAAAACAAGGTCTTGCATTCGGACCAGATGACTGACACAAGCCTACGTCATCATGCGCTGTTCATCCTTGTCTATTAAAGAGATTCTTGATCGACAGGCAAGGAAACGGGACCTTTTTTTTTAATTGACCTATCGAAAAAGTACGACGGATCAAGCTTCACCGGACTTGCGGGGGAGCGGAAGACTCTACCCCACTAAACGGGACGATCTGGTAGTTTATGCAACCTGTAACACGATTGCGTCCACTAGTCCGCTTGTTATGTATGCGACAGGTTGCGTATCCACCAGGTCTAGAACTAGAACCCAGAATTTTACCAGCAGCGTGGATCTATGTAACCAACAATAACTACGATCCCGCAACGATTTCGAACCCAAGAAACGTGAGGATTATGGCAATAATATAAACCGTAGGAGAAAAATAATTCTAACACTACACTTCAGACCCACCGTACTCCTCGCTCTACCACTGGAGGTCATAGTACTTTTATGGTTGTATTTGCATGTCCTCAAGTGCAAGGTGAGCTGGACATGCGCACCGCAATTTTATTCTCTATTCAATGGAGATAAGAACGGTGCAAAGTCTTAAGTGTTCAGCTTAGCATACTCTTAATTTTGCTGCTCTACGTTCTTACAATAATAGGCTTACATAAATCTTAGTTACGTTACTTACGGCACAGTATAAATAATATTATGTGAGAAAACAACTTTTTACATTAGGATAGGAACAATGACCATTAATATTTTTTTTATTTAAAACATTAGCATTGTTTAGTGTTAGGTCTGTTGAGTAAGTGAATAAGAAGATTTTATACATATTCTGCATTTCGTGGAATCGTGGTACCGTGATATCGTGGTATCGTGTCCGAAGCTTCATCGCTCGAACCGCTCTTAGACTCGTTGTTAATCTATACTAATATTCTAAAGAGGAAAGACTTGATTGCTTTTTGTTTGCATTGAATAGGCTTTGAAACTACTGTACCGATTTTAATGAAACTTAGTATAAAGATAAATAAAATTGACCTTGGGGAAGGACATGGGCTACCTTTTACCGCGGGCAAATTCCGCATTCCCACGGGAAAAATGTTAACGCTGGCGAAGCCGCGGCGGGTTAGAAAGCTAGTGTTATTATTATAATAAGTTATTGTCTTGGGTATTTTTTTGGGAAATTTGAATAAACACCAGATTACAATAATTTACTAGGCAGAGTCTACTTTGGCCTTTCGCACCTCTGCAACTTTGATGAAGCTTGATACATTAATTAATGAGAAACAAAATGGCGCCATAGGGTTTGTTAAAATTAATTACAAATGGCTTGTCCACAGCACGAAACCCAGAAATGACAAGTGATAACTTGGGAAGTGTTGCTAGTTAGTACCTACTCTATATGGCTCCCTAACATTTGTTTGGGCAGATGTTAAGAAATATCTCTATAGATGAATTTTCATTTTCATTGTACACGTTCTTCGACATTCGCACTACGAATTTCACCCCTACATCTACGAAATACGGGCGCTCTCAAGGTCAACAAGTCCAGCCGCATGTGCTGCCTACTGTACAATGGTAAATGTACCTAAATATGACCACAATCAATAGTATATTTTGAATGTTGTCAAATAGCATATTGCATTTGAGGCACACTTAATTAATTCTTTGCTTCCTAAATGCCTGCTACTATCGTCCAATGGTTGCTTGGAAGAAATCGCTTAGAGCGATAAGGCCGCCATTTGCCTTCTCTCTTTTGTGTTTTGTTTGTACTGTACTTGTTTTTATTTTGTGCAATAAAGTATATTTTGATTTGAATTAAAAAAACGGTTAAGTACTCAATTTTTCTGCTCTGCTTACATCTTTCTTTATATTTTGTTATAAAAAAATTGAAATTATATTTTAAGATATAAAATACTTTGATAAATAAAACAAACTGCTTACCTATAAGTGTAGCCAGCTAAAGAAATAAACGCCAATACTCCGAGCACGTTGAACAGAAGTGGCACATTGACAACAAGATGCAGCCACCAGGGATGCAGGCCGTGTGCCTTTAGGTTCTTCGTATCAGCATTGTAGCGAAGGAAGTTTAATGGAGTCACCACCCAGTTGTCCAATGTTATCTTAAGGGACTCTATATCAGCACTTGTCACATAACCGTAATAAACAGAATCAACTAATATCAATATAAGTATTGAAGGAATAGTGCACAAAACTAATAAAAAAATACGGCAATGAAAATCTTTAAAGCCAATGACTTTTGACCCAAGACCGCGATGAAGCCAAAAGAATATGGGTGGAAATGCATACCCAACAAAAGTTGGACGGTTAAATATACCTACAGATACTAAAGTACCTAATATTAAAACTCTGTTCAAGGAATGTACAGGTAAATGTGTTCGCAACTTAAATAATTTAACTTTTTCTACTGGATTAGATGCCTTGTCATACTTATCTTGTAAGAACTCTTCATGATATATAATTTTGTCAGATCTAATCATACATTCAGCTACCAAATATAAAAGAATAGAAAAAAATATCATTTCAAAAGTATTCGAAAAACTTCTGGTGCAATAAACAAATACAACATAAGAACTAGCAAATATTTTGAGTCTGTTTCTAAAATTCTGACCATATATCACACATATCTTGTAAATACAGTAGTCATTAATAAGAGATAAGAAACAAATAAATAATCGCGGTATGACTAACAAAAAATATGGAGTTTTCAAATCTATATTGAAGTAAAATATGAAATATGGGTTTGCTATGCGGATAAAATGTATGGGGGGACCGAGAACTAGTTGAGGGACAAAAATATTGCGAATGGGAAACTTAGGATTAAACTCCCATGTTCTCGCGACTTCCACTGTGAGTATATCTCCTGAAAAATAACAATAAAAAGATAATAGTTTATTGATTTTTCGATAGATGACGCCTGTTGGCCTATAATATTAAATTATAATCAAAGCGAAAAATTAATATTTTAATTTTAATTATTTGTGTGCACTCTAAAGCACGTAGTAAAAATAGAAGCGTTAAATTATTTCGTTGGGCTTATACGGAGAGTTGGTGGTATGATTGGTAGTACGCCTTTACGGCCCAGATAGCCCAGGAGGTGGGGGTTCAAGTCCCTGCCCAAACTCAATAATCTTAATTTTTCGCTTCGATTATAATTTAATAAAAAGATAAATTAATAATTATCAATTTACTAGCAATACTTTTTTACCTGCGACAGAATATCTTACCTGCGATGATTTCGATATTTTGGAAGAACTCATCGGGATGGATGTAACCGCGCTGCGGCAAAACTGTGAGAAGAAATCTAACACAGACCAACAACCAGTACGAGAGCGGTAATTTCACGGGATTTTTAAATGTTATAGACTTAAAAATCTGACTTTTCAAAAACATGTTGGGTTATGTTATCAACGCTTTTCAGAAAACTTACGAGTCTAACTTGGCTAGCTACCTATAACCTTTGGATAAATAAATCTACAAGAACTTCCATTCTCACTTCGCCCTTTTTAACGAAAGAATGAGTTGCCAACTTAGTGTTGCGTGCGCATATGTGCGGATTTCTGCACGCACTGTTCGATTCGATATACAGAATGAACACTACACTATTAGAGACGTAAACATACGTAATATACCTACATGCAAATCTCAAACAGGGTAAAGAAAGCCTGACCATAGTGGCACAGTATAAATATAGTTATAGTGGCCATGGTCCAAGAAAACAAGGTCTTACAATTAGACCACGTAACTGACACCAGCCTACGTCATTTTGCGATGTTCAGTATTGTCTATTACACGCATTCGACAAGGATGAATGGGCAAAATGACGAAGAAATGACGTAGTGTCAGTCACGTGGTCTAATTGTAAGACCTTGTTTTCTTGGACCATGAGCCTAACCAAAAAATTAAGAAACCTGCTCTGGGGGCGCCACGTGTAGGTACATTTTTACGACTATGGCAACAATTTTCCTTATAAAATTAGTTCCATTGAAATTCCGCAATATGGCGAGGTTTCTTATTTCTTTTTCACGCTCAGATCTATCTGACTGACAGAGTTTTATGTAATCTAAATTTTATTAGATAAAGCAGTTCTTACAGTTAAAATTAAAATTGAGCATGTTGCGCATATGTGCACCCCCGCTTTAAAAAGATGAATTTTTCGATACGAGTGAGTGATTCGCGAATATACTAAATATAGACCCGTAAATATACAAAATAATGTGTACTAAGTGTCTCCTTCACGATATTTTTCAATATCAACGCGCTAGGCCGTGGTCCGAGGCTCCCTCGAGCCGCCCCTAGACGCGTTGGTATATGACTCTTTTTTTTGGGGTAGAGTCTTCCACTCCCCCGCAAGTCCGGTGAAGCTTGATTGGTCGTACCTTTTCGACACAAGCATAGGTCAATTAAAAAAAAAAAAAAATGTACTAAGCGCGAAAGCCTCAAACAAAGGAGTGAGTGAATATGATGAGATGACTAGCCGACCAAAAAAAAGCCTAAATCTGGCCAAAAATCAACTATTGCAAGTTGGCAGTACCTTTTTTGACAGCTATTTAAGCATGTTCGTTTTATTTTTCTAGTTCTCCACAGAATTTTTATTTTAAAAACTCTCCCAGAAAAGAAAATGTTTTGAATTATCTGTCACAGTATTCAGTATAAAATATAGTAAGTAATGTACCTACTACGGTGTCTAAGTGGTAGGCTCGAGCCCCTCGGTGGGGTGGGAATAATAATATGAGCTGTTAACGAACGAACGGAGTGGTGAGGTGAATAATCTAAAAGTTAAAAATAAAATTCTTTGAACTGTAAAATAACAATAAAAAAATAAATAATTTTAACGTGATTCGGACAAAATGCCTAATTACAGGAGATATTGTTCCGTGTATGGTATTGATGTTTAAATTCAATGATAAATAAGTTTATAATTTTCTAAAGGGGCATTATAAAACGAGCGAATAAAAAAACAACTTTACAACTGATAACTTGAGCGGCATGAATTTGAGTAAGCGAAAAATTAACTAAACTAACGACGAATATTGATTAATAATAAAATCCAGAACGATCTTACAAAAAGTGCATTGTGAATAATCTATTTCAGATATTAAAATTACCAAGTGAGCGACTGGAAATACAGGGAGGGCAACTGGGCAGGCAACACGAAGATCACTGGCTTTGATAATAGAAGTCAGGGCGTTAAACGAAGCGGGGGGACGGGGGGCGTACCCCCCACTACAGGGGGGGCTCGGGGGGCGCAGCCCCCCGTTAAAAAAAAAACAAATCTACCCAGAATCAAATCAGTTGGTTAAGTTAGGTTAGACTGATGTCAATAACATAGCGGAGGGAACCGAGCGAGCGGAGCGAGCGTGCCGCGGCAGCGGCCGGCGACCTTCGGAGTTTTAATTTTTTCAAAGTTGTTTTTGTGTTCGAAACACTTCATTTAAGATAAAATGATGCTCAGTATAAAAAAATACATTTGCCAGTTGAAAAAAAATGCAGGACGTAACGTTGACACTCAATTACTATTTTAGGTAACTCAAATTAATGTTTGTAAGTTGCTGTTCTGTTGATTTCTCGTCGCTCGCAGTCAGTCGCTCACTTAGTAATTCTATAACCCAAATTAATTAATTTTGATTTAATTTACAGTCACTCGTAAATTAGCTCGCTCGCAAAGAGTAGACTAATGGCTGGTTTACACGTATTAAGTGACGAAGTAATTAACTAAATTTTAACTTGATTTTAACTTAATTCTTGCGTGTAAACAACCACTTAAGAGCTCTTTAGTCACAAGTGGTAAGTAAACGATTTAGTGGTTAAGTGAACAAGTGAAATAGAATCTAGTCTATTTTTGATTAAGTAGCCGCGCCTCCCGCACCGCTTGCATTCCCCGGTAGGCGTGGCTTTCTACTAAACTGTCATTTAGTTACGTGTGAACTCAACAATTTAGTGAAGTACTTAAGTAGTACAGTGAACTAAAGAGTGCATAAGTTAGACAAGCGTGTAAACGATCGGTTACTTAAAATTAAGTTAATTTTAACTAAAAATTTAGTTAACTACTTAACAACTTAATACGTGTAAACCAGCCATAATACAATTACCATACCTCCGATTCCGATAGGTTTTACGCGGGAATCAAGAAGGAATGGCGGGTTCATTGTTTCGTCCTTTTTAAAATTAGTTTTTTATGGTACCTAATTGTTGTGTTAAATTAGTGCAATAATATGCCTCTAAAGAAGAGCTATTTAATGAAAGTGAGAAATAATGTGTGGTTAGCTGTTTCTGGTTTGATACCCCGCGTTAAACTCCAGTATCACTGGAATGTAAGAACCACCCTTAATTTCAATGACGATGTTACGGAAACAAGAAATGAAACTACTGAAGACGTTTAACATGGATGCAAGGAATGACCAAAGACGACGAAATGAAACTGAAGAGAACATGAAGACATTAAACTTGGATAATGCAAGAAACTACTAAAGACTAGGCTGTATGGGCTTAGATCCCTTTGCCTTTCCCATAAGGGATAAAAAAAACACCGATTCATTTCCTTCCTAGTGTTCTGTGATTCCGCCGTCCGATATAATAAGATTAGGCTTCTTGTTGCTCCGCCTGTTTTGCCCTATTTTGTATATAACGAACGTATTTAGTGTGATCTAATTCATACCTCATTAGTGAATAAACCGAACAGGTACGTATTTAAACACCTATAAAGTTCCTTTTTAAAATAATTATGTACTTTTTTCGAAAACAACTTAATTTAGTCAACACACACAACCACTCCGTCTAATAACCGATGACGTCATGTCATGATCTTCTCTTGAAATAGGACTTTAGAATGCGCTTTAAGACTTTAGAATAGACTTTAGAAATAAAAACCAAGAGTAAACTTATTCCGAATATTTATTTAAGTATTAGTTTGCCGGTCAAGTTGGTTAGGTTAAAGTTTAACGTTACCGTTAGGGACTACTATTTGGTATTCTGTGACGTTCGTTAAAAGGCTTTACCTAACCACAGTATAAATATAATATGTACTACGTACATTACAGTAGGATAACTTCGCGGTTTTCTGGGATTGAACGAATGAATGAATGACATGCTGTAGGGTTGAACACTGCTTGTTTTTCTTGACCACTTGTTAAGTTTGCAAATAATTACTTAAAGTAAAGCCTGGCCAAATAAATAATAACCTGCTCTGGGGGCGTCACATTTATATTTTTATGACTATGGCAACTATTTCTCTTATAAAATTAGTTCCGTTAAAATTCAGGTATATGGCGAGGTTTTCTATTTTTTTGGTTGGCCTTTATTAAAACGATTTAATTTGAATATAACAGCATTGAAAGAGACTATATTTTAATCCCCCGTGCTTTATAGAAGAGAGATATATACCGCGTGTTTACTAAATGTACCTTGTGGAGACTCCCCATGGGGTTTTGGTCGGGTATATTTAGCACGGCGCTTTCAAAATATTCGAACTACTAAATATACCCGAGTTGCGGTGTCATGATCGGGTATATTTAGGAGTGAATGATGCGCGCCATGTGTTTACAAATGTACCTTGTGGAGATTCCCTGTAGAGTTTTGGTCGGGTATACTTAGTACAGCGCTTCCAAAATATTTTTACTACTAAGTATACCCGAGTTGTGATATCATAATCGGGTATGCTTAAGAGTGAATAGTATTTTGAATGCCAGCATCGTATGTCTACAAAATGTACCTCCCCATAGGATTTTGGTCGAGAATAAATAGCATGATAAAATATTTGAACTACTAAGTGCACCCGATTTAGAATACCATTAAGGGATATGTTTAGTAATCAATTGTTAATTGATACTTAAACACTCAGTATATGTGGTTGTGATATGATGAGATGGACGGCCCCATAGGCTATTTGGTAGTACTTCTGCTTTAGAAGCACAGGGTCGTGGGTTCGAATCCCTGCCAGGGCAAACATTCGTGTGATGAGCACTTGTGTTTGCCTTGTGTCTGGATGCTATATAATTATATACTCGTATATTAGTTATCTGACACCCATAGTACCTACAGGCTCCGCCTAGTTAAGGGTCAGATGGCCGTGTGTGAGATGTCCCCACATATTTATTATAATTTTATTATTATAGTTAGATATTAAAAAAAAATACTCTTGATACAGTGAACATAAATTTAATACAATCAAATAGTACATCAATCACTTTATTTAGCAGTTAATACAAATTTTGGTGTCAAAACTTACGATTCACTAAGTTTATAGTTATACAAATCATTTAAACCACGAAAAACCAATAAACTTGAAGAAAAAAATGTTTAATATCGTTAACCTACACGGCAGCTATCGAAACTAAGTCAAATGTCATTTAAAGTAAACAAACAAATAAAGAAGGAAAAAAATAGAACGCGAAGCCGGTGCGCGACAGAGACGATTAGAGTAACGAAAGCTACGAATTATATTCGGGTATAGATAGTAGCTACCAATAAAAAAAGTGCAGTCCTAACTATACCCGATCAAAGCCAAGCAAGGCTCTTGTAACCTAAGCAGGGTATGTTTAGTAACGGTTTATTTTTAAATAGTGCTACTAACTATACCCGATGTAGGTCGAGTCGGCGTGTCTTGCAGAGGTATATTTAGTAGTAGACACTTTGAAAGTTGTTCCTCCTAACTGTACCCGAAGATAGACAAGCTCGTGACGTCACTGGCGTCTCCACAAGGTACATTTAGTAAACACGCTTATATGTATACCTACTGAGTCCGATTACTTTAATAATAGCTCAAGGTCACGAACGACTACCTGTACTACAAGAGAAGTAGGTAGAAACATTCTTATTTACCAGTTACTACGTTTAAAAAAACCTCAAAACACTAATATACAAATTGTAAAGAATAATCTTAATAATAATCTTAATCTACTTACCTCATTGACACACTTGGTAATTTAAAATATTAATTTCTTGATTACTTAATTTAAACATCCATACACGGAACAATATTTCATGTTATTTGGCATTGCTTTTATTATTTGTTTCTCTAAATGACGCAAAAAAAAATATATTTTGATTTTACGCCCGTTCGGGAGAGTGGCACTGCCCTGGCTGTTGCAGCCCGAAGTACCCCGAGATTTCGAAGCGCGCCAAAATGACACTTTTGTATGGAGTTACACTACGGTATACGGTGACCTAACTACGTACTGTCACAGTATAAATATAGTATGTGTATGTACTGTTAAGGTTAAGGCACAGAAAATAAATAATACCGAGACACCGCATACCGTAGTAGTGTAACTCCGTACAAAAGTGCCATTTTGGCGCGTTTTGAAATCTCTGGTTACTTCGGGTTAGAACAGTCAGGGTTGTGCCGCTCTTTCGAACGGGCGTAAAATAAATATATTTCATTTTTTTTTGGGCGATTTAGACATTTTAGACAAACAAATAAGAAAAGCAATGCCGAATTACATGAGATATTGTTCCTAGTATGGATGTGTAAGAAATTAATATTTTTTTAATTACCAAGTGAGTCAGTGAGTTATGTAAATTAAGATATTGTTTACAATTTGTGTATTAGTGTTTTGAGGTTTTTTTAAACGTAGTAACTGGTAAATAAGAATGTCCCTACCTACTTCTCTTGTAGTACACAACGCAGGTAGTCGTGACCTTGAGCTATTATTAAAGTAATCGGTGTCAGAAGGTAGGTACATATTTATCTTCTATAAAGCGCGAGGGATTGAAATATTGTGTTTCTTAATGCGCTGTATATGAATTTCAATAAAACTAATTTTATAAGGGAAATTGTTGCCATAGTCATAAAAATATACACGTGGCGCCCACAGAGTAGGTTTTTTATTTCTATGGTCAGGCCCTAGAAAGAATGCGGGCAAGCCACGGCAAGCGTGTAAACCAGCAAGACTTTTCCGAGACCTACTAATAGTGATTGACTATTGACTGACCCCGTTAACCTTGCTGCATGGTTAATGGGGTCGAAGAAGAAGTGAATTAGCGTTTTTTGGTCAATCTGCAATTGACCTTCGACATTGCCACTATAATACGAATGATAATGATCGATCGTGACGACTGTCTTAACATATTATATTGCCACTATAATACGAATGATAATGATCGATCGTGACGACTGTCTTAACATATTATTTTTAATTTATTTCAGGTATTACACATCAACCACAGATTCTAGATACCCAAGCCGCTGCAAGCACACACGCATCGCGCGCGCTGCACGCTTTATCTTCGTACATCATAGAAAGAAATGATTTATTTGTCAGTATTCATGTTTACTTAAAAACTAGGTAAACAGTCCGATTAACCAGTCTGTTTGCAGACGTGCAAATCATATAGACCATTCAAGTTTGTGTCTCAAAATTAATATTAAAGTATTCTCTTACGCTATAGAAACATCAATCCGCCAGCACAGTGTCAAGGCTTTAGATAAATAATACCTCCAAAAGAACAACAAATACGCTGTGAATGTAACGAGATATTTCTTTGATATTAACAATGTCACAAACAGATACACAGCCAGACAGCCGCGTTAAACTTAAATCACCTGACTCTTTTAGGCGAGGCTTAAAAATGATACTTACTGGAAATACTATTGGTGAAAGACAAAAAGATCTTTCCTTAAAAATAAATGATGCTGTGGCAAAAAATATCCCTTTAGAAGAATATAGCCAAGATAATGACAGTTCAGACGGGAATATATTGTTCAAAATTGGTTTAGCTGCCAAATATAAGAACGTCGATTATATAATTGAAATATTGAAGTCTGGCGATGGCTTTCACATTTCGAAAGCAATAAAAACCCTTTGGCTTTATGATGCTGAGTATCAGGAATTTATCAATCCTAAGTACTTGAGCCTCAATGTTTTTCCGTTTATGTCGCCGAGGATGCGGATGAAGTTCTTGAGGACGATTTGTAAACACGTTAAGAATGAAAGTCAAGTCATCCAATTCTACGAACACTACATCGCTGACGATCTACAGCATATTGCTTTTAAATTTCTTATAAACACGTCCAATGAGTTTAAAAAGAACATGATTAAAGATAATTTTATCTTTTTACATTCAATGATACAGAATAATTATGGTACAGACTTACCATCTTTTCTGGGTAAGAATTTCACATTGGCTGAACTTTACCAGGACCAAGCTGTAAAGGCTGGACATGTTTTTCAAATATTAAATACTTGGAGGATACTTAATTATTTGTACACAGTTGACGCCGAAAAATATCTAGATAAATTGGAAGAATATTTTGACTACGATATAAACCTAACGCATTTTTTATATAGAAATCCGTGCGGAAACTTTGGAACAAAATTATCTAAGGACATTATGTCCAAACACAAAACCAGAGTACGGAAACATTTTGTATCCTATTATAAATTACTCAAACCGAATATATTTTGTAAATACACTACTATAGAGGAGGCAAAGAGGTATTTGGTAAATTTGTTACCCAAATCAGTAAAAGATTTTTGGGATGATTATCAACATGAATGTTTCATGAGGTATTGCGCACCCCTTATAAATCTAATTCCTACTGAGGAAAAATATATTTATTTTAAAAGCATTTTCGAAGACAAGTACCCAGGTTGCGAGTTTGAAATGTCTGAGCAATTTTACAATGTTCGATTCTACGAATTAATGACTGTGAAGGAAAGAGAAGAGTGGGCTTTCCGTCATTTAGCAAATCCTAACAAAAGCTTCTTGAGCCAAGATGAAGACAAAGAGTATCTATGGTATAGATTTGTCAACTTTGATGACGCCTTACCAGAAATAAAGAAATATATACGAATTTCTTCCGATTCCTACAAAAGGTTAGAATTGACGAATATTCTAATAGAATCTTTAAGGAACCAAGAGCATATAGCAAAACTTTTGCAGTACTTCTATGAAAGACATGTAAATGAAAAAATATATCATAAACAACAATTTTTGGATAAAATTATGATAAAGTATCCTGTATGGGAATTCAATGAAAGATGTTGGGAAATATTTAACAAATTGTTGTATAGCTGTAAAATGTATGACGTAGGTTATTATGATATATCTTATTTATGGCCGGCGTTTTTATATTATTGTATTAACAAAAAAGATTTCCCCGAAGGATTACAAAAGTTTATACAGTGTGAAAAATTTTTTGACATGTATTTGTCAACACGTCATTTAGATAGGTTAAGCACTCAAGAACAAAAAGAACAAATATTTCAATATCTGAAGCAACTATGTGTTGATAAAATTAAAAGTTGGTCCGATAGCAAAGAAGCAGATGACGAGATAAAGAGGGAAACAAAACAAAAAAGGAATGTTTTAATCAATTTCGTTAAAGACCTTTTAACTTATTTTAAAAAGTCAAATGATGATCTTCATGAACTAGTGTCAGAATATTCCGAAATTGAACAAACTGAAGAATTATATAAAAAATCTTTGATAACACTTTTAAAAGTGGATGCTAAATTAATTTTGACCAAACTGCATTTATTGAAAGATATGTTTAATCGTTATTACGAGAATCCTGATTCTTTTTTTAAACTGTTAAAAAACCACTTTCATGGAGACCTAGGACAAGACTTTTTAAATTATTTTCTACAGATAATAGAAGGCCCATATGACTATTACGATATGAGTGTTTTCAACGCTGCAGTTCAAGCTATATTTGTTTTATCGGACAGGCCGTTTCAAATCGAATTTATGCTTAAATATGCGCCTACAAGTCCTAAAATTCAACACGATCAGATCGATGAGAAACTATTGCGGATTCAGGAGGCAATATGCCGCTTTGCTTGCTACTCACGGCCACCTGTCCCTGCTGAAAATATTTCTGTGTACATTACTGGCGATTATGTTCATTTCTGTTTGCCAATGTTTGGCATGTATGCAGTTAGCCTTCCTCCACAAGATTATATAAAGTTTGTAAACGCATTGCTCGATAAACCGGTATCGGCACAAAAGCATGGTCTGAGAGGGGCATTTAAATGTTTTGAAATTTACGAATTACAAAAACTTATGTTGAATGTTTGGAGGCGGTCAAAGAATATTACACTGCGAACAGTAATATATACTAAACTCTATGCTCTAATATTAAAGACGAAAGACAAAAACCAGTCCTATGACCTGTTCGAAATCCTTTTAAAATTTACGTTAGATCTAAATAAAGACGACGAAGATGTCATTTGGGATATTGCGATCAATGATAATCATCGTCACACATTGCCTGTTCCACTAAAAAATAAATTATTTGAAACTGCCTGGACAACGATCAGAAAGTTTCCCAACGAAGTTGAACTCATAAAACGTGGAGCTTCCGCTATTCAAAACGTAATTCGAAATATTGAAATCTACGACTACAGTATAATTCACAAAATCGTTAATGACTATCTGGATGACATGTTTACAAAAAATTACATACTACCAAGTAAGGATAGACGAAATCTCAAGGATCTCTATCAGATGCAATTTAAGCTAACGGCGGCTTTTATCGTCAATTACTACAGTGACGTAGAAAATATGAAATTGATTTCAGAAATGATGCAACTTATCATAAGCAAGTGTACAGAAATGTGGAATTATTCATTCAAATTGGAACCTTCAAATATCGATGATGAAACTGAAGATATTGCTAAGTATTACGCTCGTGCTTATTGCGTTGAATTTGTACACACTTTAGAAGATTGCAATTTTCAGAAGACCAAAAACTTTAGTACAATAAATTTATTATTGGAAAATATTGCAAAGAGCTTTCAAGATAATATACCGAACCATCAAGTTTATTTACTTATATGGGAGCTACGGGTGTTTTTGATTACTAATACTGTTTTAGATAGAATTTCGGAACTTGGTGAAGGAGAAGTAACCACAACCGTTATTCAAATATTTGCATCCCAAATTGTCATACTTATCAAAGAATATGTTGATCGACGACAATTCTATCTCGCTCTTCTAAATGATATTTGCGAAATATTGGAACGTTTTGTTGAAAGATTGAGGTGTATTGATCCTCGAGATATCACTGGATGTGATGCTAAAACATTAACAGCAATGGAGTTTGTCAAACACAAGACGGTAGAGACAATGTTAATTAGCATTAAAATATTACCTGACCGACCTTCTATGAAAACGAAAAAGGAACATGAATATACTATTAAAAATCTAGAGATGTTTGAAAACGTTGAAGTGAAAACGTTATTCTATGAAAAAATTATCAAACCTAATGTAGTGCCATCTTACCATGATATTTAACTTATACTTTTTTGTTATGACGATGTGAAGCCTGATTAGAAAAGTAAAAAAACCTGCGCTGGGGGCGCGACAAGTAGGTATATTTTTATGTTTATGGCAACAAATTCCATTATAAAATTAGTTATACTGAACTCCTCAATGTGGCGAGGTTTTTTTTCGTGAGTATACCTAAATGAGCTGTTAATTACTACATTACCTACTCTATTAAGTGTCTATTTCTATCCACTCTTTTGGTTGGGAATAATTTAGTTCGGAAAGAGTAGCTCAGGTAAAATTGGCTGTAAAATTGTATCTCCGTCAAGATGTGCAGTGCAGACTAACTAATAACGCCAGCTCCCTTTAAACCCAATCGTGACAAGGTTTATACCCTGGGGGAGTTTTTATTATAAATATAGGTATATATAAAAAAAAACTAAACATTATTCATAAGCTAATATATTTTTACTAACATTGCTTTTGATAAAACAATATATTATTAACGAAACTAAAATATTTTACTCTTAAGATTCCATTGTATTTAGTGATAAGTATTTCTATAGATTATATTAAATTAAGATTTATTTTTGAATGTACATGTCCTTTAAACCGTTAAACGAAGCGAACTGTTTGTTTTTTCGATCAAGTACCTAAAGAAAGATTCTAACTTGCGTTAAACCACCGTATAACATACTATATTTATACTGTGGTTAAACATTGAAACTACTGTAGGTAACTAGTATCTATCCAGTAGTAGTCTATCCACCCTTTTGGTTGGGAATAATTTAGTTCGGAAAGATTAGCTCAGGTAAAATTGGCTGTAAAATTGTATCTCCGTCAAGATGTGCAGTGCAGACTAACTAATAACGCCAGCTCCCTTTAAACCCAATCGTGACAAGGTTTATACCCTGGGGGAGTTATTATTATAAATATATATAAAAAAAAACTAAACATTATTCATATAAGCGAATATATTTTTACTAACATTGCTTTTGATAAAACAATATATTATTAACGAAACAAAAATATTTTACTCTTAAGATTCCATTGTATTTAGTGATAAGTATTTCTATAGATTATATTAAATTAAGATTTATTTTTGAATGTACATGTCCGTTAAACTGTTAAACGAAGCGAACTGTTTGTTTTTTCGATCAAGTACCTAAAGAAAGATTCTAACTTGCGTTAAACATTGAAACTACTGTAGGTAACTAGTAACTGCAAAAAAGTACTACGTAATAATTCAATGGCGTCGGACTGTATTTTACTGAAAAATTAGAACACCACTTTTTTAATGTTATGCATAATATTATGGTGCTCACACTCTACTTGTTTTGTTTCTAGATTATGTTGTTAACCGCTGTGCTAAGCACAAAATATGTTTTTTTTTCTTTAAATATATATACGATTCGTTAACTGCGTGTATTTTATTTTATAAATCCTGAAATATAAAAATCCACGCTGGGGGCGCCACATGTATTTTTTTTGTTATGGTACCAATTATTTCTTCCACTATAAAAGTAGTTTAAGTACCTATTTATTTTACTTTCGTTTTCTTCCATTGTAATATGGCAAGGTTTTCTTAACGAGGTTGGTTAACTTATTAACTACTTTTGCGGTAGAAAGAAAGAAGAGCCCTCTGGCACCCTCTGGTCCTTCACCTTGAACTTTGATACGTGTGCGTGCGACAAACGCGCTTCGCTTTGAGTGAGAGAGAGCACCGTATACCGTAGTCCCGTAGTGTAACTCCATACAAAAGTGTCATTTTGGCAAGCTTCGAAATCTTGGGTTACTTCGGGCGCAACAGCATGTGTTGCGGTCTTTTGTACGGGCGTAAAATCAATCTCACCAAAAACATTCTGTAAAAAACTAGCCAACTCTCGATGGAGCTGCTTGTTTATCACTAAAAAGTAATGAAATCTAGACAAAGTCGTACCAAGTCTAAGGTTCATTACTGCGATTTCTTTATTATTATAGTTAATTTTGTGTGACTTGGCCGTTGAAACGAAAAACTGTTTGTTTGAGGCTCGCCTATATATAAGTTTAGTATTATTGAAATACGCAGCTTTATCAAACCTACAATTGACTGGTTATTGAATCAACGTTTTCCAAGTGGTAAAGTTTTTCGTTTTTCAACGGCCAAGTGACACATAATTAACTATAAAACTAAAGAAATCGCAGTAATGAACCTTAGACTTGGTACGACTTTGTCTAGATTTCATTACTTTTTAGTGATAAACAAGCAGCTCCATCGAGAGTTGGCTAGTTTTTTACAGAATGTTTTTGGTGAGATTTCACTTCTTTTTGTAGAAACGTGGGTATATTGATTTATTTTATTAGATTTTCTTATTTCACATAGTTTTATTCTTTTTTTCTTTTTTTTGTCGATTTTTTTAAATACCAATTGCAGAATTGTGCCTTAGGTACCATATCTCTAATACAGCTGAAACCAGCCGAGGGTTCTTCATCAGATACTTCAGGCCTTCGATTTTTGACATCAAATGAAGCGGCCTATTAAGTTGAATATTTTTTGTAAAGGCGGTATGTCTCGATCTCTAATAGTTTGGTTGGGCTCTTGTGTTTTCTAATCAGGGTCACCAGGTACTACAGATCTTCGATTATCTTAGTTTTTATAGTTTTCCCTTTATGTAGCCATTAAACCCTAACTCTGTACCAAATTTCAGGTCGCTGAGTTTATGGGAAGTACTAGTTCTATTTTGATGATCATGAGTGAGTGTCGAAAATGCGAAACTTTGCTTTCGCTTAACTTCGGAACTAAATGACCTACAGACTTGTAAATTTGGATTTTAAGTATGTGATTATAGCTTACTGGATGACGAAAATTTCTGCTTTCTAGTCTTATCCAGAGGTTCTCAAATAGAGGCCTGAAAATGTGGCGAAATGGTTCCTGTAAAGATGGTACGGCAGTGTTTGCTTCGCGCTCGACTTGGCGGGGGCACTGGCCGTGCCCCCAGATACATATAATAAAACAGTAGAACCCCGTTTGTCTGTACATTGAAATTAATTGACTAAAATGGAGTCAGGGCGATAGAAGAAGACCAACAGAACACAAATATAAGTTTTTAGAATTTTTTGTCTGTCTGTCTGTCTGTCTGTCTGTCTGTCTGTTTGTTCGAGCACATCTTCGTAACCACTGGATGGATTTTAATGCGGTTTTCACTAATTGATTTGACATATTTCAGGGCAGTGTATAGGCTTTATTTCATCAAAATCGGTGAAGTAGAAAAAAAGTTATCGTTGATTTTAATATTTAAGAGGTTATATTTTCATTCCAATTCAAACCTACTTTATAACTTGCACCGATTTTGATGAGACTTTTTTATTCAACTCAGAGTTACTCGGGTTTACAATAAGGATACCCAAAATCACGCTACCCCACTTAGGGGTTAGGCAGGAAATTTAAATTGGGTTGTTTCTTAACCGATTTTGATCAATCATTTTTTATTTAACTGAATGTTATATAGGCAGAAACGTAGGAAATACAAGTAGGCATCTCTCATCTTCCTAGCCTTTTCCCGTATCTCAAAGGGGTTGGCTACCTAATGTCAGGGATTTGACGAGTATGCTGATTTTTACACAAAGCGATTGCCATCTGACCTTTGCGACCTCTGGGTTCCCGGATCCAATCCTAGATTAGGATCAGTAACGACCAGCAGATAGTGACTGGGACCAACGGCTTAACGTGCCCTCCGAAGCACGGAATGATCTTTCTTTTCGGACAATCAGGTGATTCACTCTGCAATGTCCTAACCAACTGGGTAAACACTTAAAAAGTGTTTTTTTTACCCCCCGGAGATTGAACCCAGGACCTCAGTATTGTGAGCGAAACGCTCTAATCACTACACCACAGGGGCAGTTAATACAAAAAATACACATAGTACCTAGGTACATTATTACGAGGAACAATTAATGAATAATGAATGCAGAAAAAAGGTGACCTTATTGCTAATTTGCAAAATCTCTTTCGTCCATGTCCAACAGAAACTACAAATGCTCGGATTGTGGTTAAATAAAAGTTAAATTAAGTCATAATTAAAGTACCTAATAGATTTTTTGAAATAATATTTAAATTTAGTACTCATAAATTCCCATAGATATCGCTGTTCAATATTAAAACGCGATATCGTTGTGCTGTCTGATCGTTTGGGATGAATGTACAATGGCAAACAAAAAAGCCATTGAAGCTGTGGACAGAACGCTCGAGACATTCTGCGAGATGAAAGGCCAATGGGGAACGTCACACTGCTCTTTTCTGGAGATTTTCGGCAAACACTTCAAAGTCAAAGTCAAAGTCAAAGTCAAGATCGGTGGTAATTCAAATGCCCAAGAATTTTCAAACGTCTTATTAAAATTTGGAGAGGGAACTCTCCCTGAAGAAGACGGTCGGATTACGCTACCAGAAATACTTGGCAGAGTGGTTTCATCAGAAGATGAACTCATAAGTTCTGTATTCGGTGACCTGTCAAGTATTTCAAATCAGGAAAATTATTGGTTATGTAATCGTGCCATACCACGGTGCCATACTCACTCCTAGGAATGACCAGGCCGCTGATATTAATAAAAAAAAATAACCGATTTAGTTGGGGATGAAGTGGTTTATACATCGTATAACAGTGTTCTTAACCAAGAAGATGCCACACATTATCCAGTTGAGTTTTTGAGCTGGCTTTCTGCAAGTGGTCTTCCTGCGCACAAAATTGCGCTTAAAGTCGGTGTACCGATATGCTGCTGAGGAACCTTAATCCCCCTAAATTATGTAACGGAACCCGACTAAAGGTGACGGCGGCGCTACAAAGAAATATAATCCAAGCTCAGATTCTCACTGGCTTCGGCTCAGGAGAAACTATTTTCATTCCCCGCATACCACTCATCCCCAATAATTTCCCATTTGAATTTAAGCGCACGCAGTTTCCAGTAGCCGTTTGCTTCGCCATGACAATAAACAAATCCCAAGGTTAGACCCTGAAGGCTGCTGGTGTCGACTTAAGGTCTGACTGTTTTTCCCATGGCCAGCTATATGTAGCTTGCTCGTGGGCAAGTAACCCAAACAACCTGTTTATCCTAGCAGAAGGCGGAAAAACGGTTAATGTCGTTTATAAAGAAATTCTTTTAATTTCAAAGTCGACGCGGACGAAGTCGCAAGCATCAGCTAGTATACAGGAAATATTGTGATTACCTACTAGTAGTAGGTACTCATACCCTGGGGTAAATAGGCCTTAGTAGACCACAGCAAATAAGTACCTACCTGAATAAATTATCCTATCTTTTAAAAATTATGCAAATACAGCATGTCATTCATTCATTCATTTCTTCAATCCCAGAAAACCGCGATTACGTAGTACATACTAAAGCCCGACCAAAGAAATATGACACCTCGCCATATTGCGGAATTTCAGACGAACTAATTTTATAAAGGAAATTGTTGCCATAGTCGTAAAAATATACACGTGGCGCCCCCAGAGCAGGTGTCATATTTCTTTGGTCAGGCTTTATATAGTATGTGTACGTAGTAAAATACATACTATATTTATACTGTGATACTATATTAATTATACTGTGCTTAAGATCAAAGAGAAAAAATAATTAATACTGTGGCATTGGTCATGCCATCTCTACGATAATTAAAGATTTTGCCTTATTCTTAAAAGAGATAATATAGTTTTGTTTGGCTGGTATTTATTTCACCAAAGAGTATTTCACTGGCGACAAAGACAAAAAACGAAGGAGATGCAGTTATGCGCAAGAGTGAGCGCGGTGTATTTGTTTCTCATTCTAACGCATAACTGCGTCCCTTTCGTCATCTGTTCTGTCTTCTGTCGCCAGTGAAATAAGGCCCCTTTTACTTTTTTGTTTACTTTCTGTCTGTGATTTTTTTAGGTTAACATACCGGATTTCATTATTTTTCTTTGTATTTAGATCGGTTAAGTATTAATATGGATAGTTGCTTTGTAGACGTTACAATAGAATTTTTGTCAGTAGCTTTCCACAATATACTGTTCTACGCATCTGTTTACCCAAAAAGTATCTTTGAACCTAGAAAGAAGTACAGCGTAGTTGTCCACCGGTCTACTCATCCCGAAGTTAACCAGTACGTTGATTTGTGTTTGAAGAGCATCGCAGAATACTTGAAAAGTGGCCAGTTAAGTCGCGTCGAGTTTTCAGTAACAGACAGTGCTTACAAACCAATGATAAAGTTTGTATTTGAATTGGACAAGAATGAACATTTTGATGAAACTACGGACGCCTATCTCGTTCAGGTTGAGCAAAATCTTCGTGCTTTCTGCTTAAGTTTATCGTCTATGGGTACCAAGTTCACAAACTTACCTGAAGATCGTAGTTTCACCATCCACCTCCATACAAACGAGTCTACTGCAGTTGCACTTACTTCCAATCCTGATTTAGAAGATTTCCCCTTGGTGGAAGTGGAAGATAGTAGTGAGGGAACTGACTACATATTACCTCTGCGACGTTTCTCAATGAGGAACTACAGTATAGATAGCTATGTTGAAATTAGTGAGTTAAGGGAATAGTAATTTTTAAATAAATTTTTACCATTATTTAATGTTTTTTATACAGTATGATAATATGAATGTGATATAATTAATTACTTATAAGATAGAGAATACAGTTATTATTATAAAATGCATGATCTTTGATTATTTCACAGAATATTATTACAGCCCATTAATATTTTTCAACTTTGCTTTCAGGCACCTCAGTCTGGAATAAATTTCATCCCAATCAACATAAGCACCAATGAGTTTCCTCACATTTCTATTGGAGTCTTCATAAGCATTTCTGCCATGCAATAATCTTATATTATCAAATGTCAAGATATCACCTGGAACTGTCTTAAATCGAGCTGCAAACTTATGGTTCAAATCATAGAACAGTTTATGGGCCCTATACCATGGTTTCACATCTTCTAATGCAACTGGAAGATGGCTACCTCTTTGTGGTATGGAGAAGTTTATCCTTGTGATGGCACCATGTTTATTCAGACAAATGACTGGTGATCTGTGAAGTTTGAAGAACTCATTTCCATCTTCTATTCCAATGTCACTCCATTCTACTTCCATTTCTGTGAGTAGCTTATAATCTTTTGGATGGTTTTCTTTCATGTAGCTTGAAGTAAAATGACAATCTGATAGCAAATTTTCGCCTCCGCTGCTTTGAGTTTGGACTAAACAGTGAAGCATGTTCACACCAGGACAATATTCATAATATGGCAGATCAGTATGCATTTGCAAGTTGTTAGATAAATAGGCAACATTACTTGTGTTGGCAACATGCTGTACTATGAATTTTACTCCATAATGTGTTCTTCTAGTAAACCCAATCTTTTCTACAACACTGTCTATGGCTTTTTCATTATCTGGGGTATTCTGTATTAGTGCTACTCCATATGAGGAGAGATTCTCTAGCCAGTCATGTAAAGCTTGATCAGATTTTACTATATCATTATAATCATGTTTGGTGCAAATCTTAGAAAATTCATCACCACTCCAAGTCACCTTCTTTGGTTTGTAAATAGTATCCATGTAATTCTTTTGCTGTTCTTCTGTGAAGGATCTGAACTTTAACCAGTTCAAACCAAATTGAGATTTGTGTCCATCTTCCCATGTAATTTGGATAGTTTTATCACTTTGAGATATGTGTTTAGGCTTGACATTAAGGTCGAATTTACTCCAATCAATTGTTCGACTTTTTGCTGAGGAATGGAAACAGTTTTCACATTGACAGTTGTCTCGAAGCCACTCATGGGGAAACATGTAACTTTCACCATTGATGTTTACATTCAAATAACCATCTCTCTTCTTTTGGAATATGGTTTCAGAACTATGTATATGACGGAGAATTTTCACTGTTTCTATAAAAGCTAATTTAAACTGTTTATTACTAGTTAGTAAGTTCCGTGAACTTTGAATCCGCCTAATAAAGATCATGTTGTTAGTGATCTCACTTACGCGGCGCGGCGCTCGCAAATGAACGATAACAGATGTTGACATTCAGTTTGTGCGCTGCTGATAATGAAGTACCTTATTAAATAAATGAGTTATAGTTACGTTGTAATGTTAGATGATAAAGAAAATAATTTCATAATCTATCTGTCTCTTGAGTATAAGGTAAGCATGACTCTTTGTGAAGTGTGGCTTTTTCTCACCTCTAATAAGAGTACTTATTGCCTTGTAAAAAGGATTATTGCTATCTGCATTAATTATAATTATGTGCACCTAAAAGTATTTTTCATATTTAAATTAAAACTCATTATTATTGATTTATCTATAACATATATTTTAATTGCATTTATGAAAAGTAAATTAACAAAATATAAGGTCCTAATTCATTATTTATTACAGACATAAATAAACAATCTTAACAATTGTTGAAATAACAACAAAATTAAAAATAATTTTTATCTTATCACAAGTTTATTATGCTATAGTAAAAATACTTATTTCTGATATCTAAAAGAACATTGCATTTTGTAATATTACACATCTAATAAAGAGTTTTGAAACATAAAATTTATTTTGATAATAAAAACATTATAAAACAACAGTAACTTATTATGCAAACAAATCAACATATTATTTCATTCCAAATGCAAACTGATCTGTACTAACATGATGACATTGATGACTAATAAATTATGATTGTAATTTATTTATTTTAATAGTTAATCAGAGCAGTGAGATATATTATACTCGTAGTTGGAGTGAATTGTTGGAGTAATATTATTATGTTTTTACGATGTCAAGTCAAAAACGTGCGTCACTTGTTTTTTTTTGTTTGTTGTCATGTTATTATATAGGTCACTTTTTGCCATGGTCGAGTTTGACAGTGATTTTATTGTAGGCGTTGCTGAGAATGCCGCGTATGTTCCAGATGTGCTCAAACGACTCAGGCTGCGTGTTGAAGTTGCTATCTGTCGCTTTTACCCATAGCTCCACCTGGAGGGAAATAAATGAGATAGTCAAATCGATTTAACCCGATCAAGAATAATAAATTCGAAGACGTTTTTTAGCTCAAAAAAAATTGTAAGGATAGTGCTCCCTGTAACTCAGGCAACGGAAAAATAAATCGTAGGTTTATCCACATTCAGCTTGAAACAAACTTTCTGAAAAATAATTATCGAGAACTCATTTCTCATTTTCTCTCTCTTTCTCATTACATTTTCATCCTTGCGAATGCAAGAGCGTCTTAGCTTGGTCGGTATAGCAGTGATGTCATTGTTAATAGTAATTATAGTGTCATAGACTACTTCATCCTTTCATGTTTCGCACGGTAATAACTTTTGGCACATGACATTGGCGGATTTGTATAGACACAAAAGCCACAAACCAACAAAAAAAGAAGTTATTTAAAAGTATTGTTATAATAGAATAAAATATATATATATTTAAATTATTGTATTATACTATATTTTGTATAATAGAAAATGTATTTTAATTAACACACTTTTCCTACTTTAGATTTATAATGTTTTTCGAATCAAAGGTTTTTCGTATCGATAAGTTTCCCTACCTTTTGTCTGTAAATAAAACTAATAACTCGACACTGGCACAAAGAACAAAATATCTAGAGCCATAAAGAAAAAAAAAAAAAAAAAAAAAAAGAAGTTACTCGTGGTATTTAACCCTTTATAAGGCAAAACAACTTTATAAAATGCATTCGTTTTCGACTTTATGTTGAGGGTATAAGGTTAAAATGAAGGTGGCAATATAGGTTGAACTGACCTGTGTCTGTTGTTTGGTGACGGGCACGGCGCAGCTCCAGAGCGTCCAGGCGTAGTGCGCGGAGGGGGGCGCGCGGTCGGCGGCGGTGACGTCACACTGCAGCCACGACGCGCCCCCGTCCGCGCTCACGTCCACGCGCAGGATCTTGGCGCCGCCGCCCGAGTACGCGTACCCTACACATACAACACATTGCTATGGCACACAACAAAATAATAGTACTAACCCGTACAGAAAGGACACTCTCCTCCCTAGAGTGGCGCAATACGCGAGAGAGAGAGAGATGCAGCAACTACTTCTTTTCGCCTAGCGCCGTGCGATCTGAACGTGGGAGTGACCGCCCAGTGGTTACGGACACTTTCATTAACACCTCTTAAGATGTCTCCACCAAAGCGCCTACCGTAAAATCAGGGTGAATACTAAATAGGCCTTAGTCAACCATGCTGGCCCAGGGCGAGTTGGTCGACTTCACATCACATAAAAACCTTTTAAAGCCTGACCAAAGAAATAAAAAACCTGCTTTGGGGGTGCCACGTATATATTTTTACGACTATGACAAGAATTCCTTTATAAAATTAGTTCTATTGAAATTCCGCAATATGGCGAGGTTTTTTATTTCTCTGGTCGGGCTTTAATTAGTTTGTAGGCTATTTTCGTGATGATTTCCTTCATTGTTAGAGCGTCAAATAAACGTTAATGAATACGAAAAACGAAAATACAGTGGCCACCGATGCTTTATTGGAGGCTTTAAAGTGAAATTTTTGTATATTTAATGTTTATTTTCTTGAATTTATTTTTGAATCTATTCCAATCCGACCATTCTAAAGTTTCATCTCTAAAGGAAAGGCAAAGACAACTAAGCTCATACAGCCTAGTCTTTAGTTTGTAAATATTATACTACAAAATATATATTTTTTTGAATTGACCTATGCTTGTGTCGAAAAGGTACGACCAATCAAGCTTCACCGGACTTGCGGGGGAGCGGAAGACTACTACAAAGCGGAAGACTTTACCCCAGTACAAAAATCGTCAAGATAGGAGAGTAGTATGTTTACCTTTGACATGCACAGCGCCGCCTACGACAGGCACGGTGTCCCCGTCCACGGGGTCGCAGAAGGCCGAGGTCACGGGCAGGCTGTACACGGGCGGAGCGCTGGAGAAGTCCGCCGTCTCCCAGCTCGTCGAAGGGTTGAACGCTCGGTAATCCTTCTGGTGCCAGTGGGATGGACTCTCCTCTTCGGATACGATTATTGTTTCTGAGAAATAAAAATGATAAATAAATACAAGTCCGGTGAAGCTTGATCCGTCGTACTTTTAAGACTCAACATAGGTCAATTTAAAAAAAAGTTAATTAAATATTAGTAATTGGTAAAAAAATATCTATTAATTAAATAACGCAAAGCTTCAAAAAGGTTGCCTGGAGGAAATCGCTTAAAGCGATAAAGCCGCCAATTTTTATTTTCTGTACCTATATGTTCTACGTGCAGTAAAGTGTATTTGAATATTTGAACTTCTCGGGTAATGACAGGACAGGACACATAGCCCGAAAACATGGCTCGTGGGGTAAAGCTGTCTTGGAGTGCAGACCCTGGGGTGAGAGGAAGACCGCAGATGCGTTGGAAGGATGACGTGGGGAACACTGCGGGAAATAATTGGATGGACGTGGCACCAAATAGAAACAGATGGCGTATTTTGAAGGAGGTCTACACCGAAATTGTGTAGGGAATGGTAAACACGACTGAGAAGAAGAAGAAGAATTACTCAGGTCAGGAAACTGAAAAACTTTTGTTCTAGAAGATTTCTGAAATCGAATTTTTTACTCCTTGTACAAATCATTTAGTTCGCCAAATCAATTAATTTAATCAACACGTTGTAGTAAACATAAACCTTAATATCAAATTACACTGACTTTTTTACGGGTGGAGTTTTCCACATTAAAACCTGACCAAAGAAATAAGAAAAATGCTCTGGGGGCGCCACGTGTATATTTTTACGACTATGGCAACAATTTCCCTTATAAAATTAGTTCCATTGAAATTCCGCAATATGGCGAGGTTTCTAATTTCTTTGGTCGGGCTTTAAGTCCATCTCGCAAGCTATTCAGGACACTTTCAAATACCACTTTTCGACATTAAAGCATTAAAAACCAAGGACCAGAGCTACCCATGGTGGCCAACTTAAGCTTCAAAGTAGAGATGATTGTCTTTTTTTAGAAGTATAGATAGAGACGTAATATAAGGCAAGGCGACCCGATTTTGTCAACAACTCAGTAATTTGTCACTGAGATATCTTTGTTTTTCGTCAGTTTCGACCAATATAAAATACCTGCTGCCTTTCGGAGCAATCACAACCCCCGCACCTCAGCTAGTTGACAGAAATGTTTTCTTTAAGATTTGCATGTGTTATGTCTCCATCATGGTCTAAGAAAACAAGGTCTATTAACACGCATTCGACAAGGATGAAGAGCGCAAGATGACGTAGGTTTGTGTCAGTCACGTGGTCTAATGGTTAGACTTTGTTTTCTTGGACCATGGTGTCTATAGTGTTCAATACAGTGTGTGTGTGTGTTATGTTCGCCTGGTACTCACGCAGCCACTTGACGCTCCTGATGGCGGGGGCGCCGGGCACCACCACCCGCAGGGGGCGGCCGTGGTCGGGGGGCAATGGCGCCCCGTTCATGTGGGTCGCCAACAACACCTTGCCCGTCGGAGACATCGCCTGGTGCAGCGGGATCGATGTACTGAAGTTCACTCCTGTCGCGTCTACGTCCGACCCTTCGAACTGGAAATTGAATAGAAAACGTATTTTATATTTTAAATGGCAATTGCTGATTTATAGTTAGAGTAATTTTTGACTAAAACCGAATTTAACCTATTCTAACTTATAACTTTTTTCTTTCATTTCAAATAATTCGAAATATTAGAATAAGGACACTTCAATAATGCTTGCTTCTCAATCTGAAATAATGAGGTTATTATGTTGTTTTTCGTTAATGACATTTTATTCCTCATCTGCAACAACAATTTGATGTTTTATAAAATAATGAAAAAAATGCAAGTCAAAAGGTAAGAAGTAAGATTTTATATCCTATCCACCGCGTTGCTTAAGTGTGTGTACTCACGATGACGTGTAGGTTGGCGCCCTCGCCGGGGTCGACCCCGCAGC
The DNA here is from genome assembly GCA_948473455.1 of Teleiodes luculella. Taxonomy (NCBI): domain Eukaryota; kingdom Metazoa; phylum Arthropoda; class Insecta; order Lepidoptera; family Gelechiidae; genus Teleiodes; species Teleiodes luculella. The sequence goes on from OX419583.1 coordinate 17,126,301, forward strand.
GCGCGAGCACGTCCCGCAGCAGCACGCCGCCCCACACCGCGTTGCCGATGGCGCCCCCTGGCAGCTGATGGCTGTGTGTGTGTGTGTGTGTGTACTCACGATGACGTGTAGGTTGGCGCCCTCGCCGGGGTCGACCCCGCAGCGCGCGAGCACGTCCCGCAGCAGCACGCCGCCCCACACCACGTTGCCGATGGCGCCCCCTGCCAGCTGATGGCTGTGTGTGTGTGTGTGTGTGTGTGTGTGTGTGTGTGTACTCACGATGACGTGTAGGTTGGCGCCCTCGCCGGGGTCGACCCCGCAGCGCGCGAGCACGTCCCGCAGCAGCACGCCGCCCCACACCACGTTGCCGATGGCGCCCCCTGCCAGCTGATGGCTGTGTGTGTGTGTGTGTGTGTGTGTGTGTGTGTGTGTACTCACGATGACGTGTAGGTTGGCGCCCTCGCCGGGGTCGACCCCGCAGCGCGCGAGCACGTCCCGCAGCAGCACGCCGCCCCACACCACGTTGCCGATGGCGCCCCCTGCCAGCTGATGGCTGTGTGTGTGTGTGTGTGTGTGTGTGTGTACTCACGATGACGTGTAGGTTGGCGCCCTCGCCGGGGTCGACCCCGCAGCGCGCGAGCACGTCCCGCAGCAGCACGCCGCCCCACACCACGTTGCCGATGGCGCCCCCTGCCAGCTGATGGCTGTGTGTGTGTGTGTGTGTGTGTGTGTGTACTCACGATGACGTGTAGGTTGGCGCCCTCGCCGGGGTCGACCCCGCAGCGCGCGAGCACGTCCCGCAGCAGCACGCCGCCCCACACCGCGTTGCCGATGGCGCCCCCTGGCAGCTGATGGCTGTGTGTGTGTGTGTACTCACGATGACGTGTAGGTTGGCGCCCTCGCCGGGGTCGACCCCGCAGCGCGCGAGCACGTCCCGCAGCAGCACGCCGCCCCACACCGCGTTGCCGATGGCGCCCCCTGGCAGCTGATGGCTGTGTGTGTGTGTGTGTGTGTACTCACGATGACGTGTAGGTTGGCGCCCTCGCCGGGGTCGACCCCGCAGCGCGCGAGCACGTCCCGCAGCAGCACGCCGCCCCACACCGCGTTGCCGATGGCGCCCCCTGGCAGCTGATGGCTGTGTGTGTGTGTGTGTGTGTACTCACGATGACGTGTAGGTTGGCGCCCTCGCCGGGGTCGACCCCGCAGCGCGCGAGCACGTCCCGCAGCAGCACGCCGCCCCACACCGCGTTGCCGATGGCGCCCCCTGGCAGCTGATGGCTGTGTGTGTGTGTGTGTGTGTACTCACGATGACGTGTAGGTTGGCGCCCTCGCCGGGGTCGACCCCGCAGCGCGCGAGCACGTCCCGCAGCAGCACGCCGCCCCACACCACGTTGCCGATGGCGCCCCCTGCCAGCTGATGGCTGTGTGTGTGTGTGTGTGTGTGTGTGTGTGTGTGTGTACTCACGATGACGTGTAGGTTGGCGCCCTCGCCGGGGTCGACCCCGCAGCGCGCGAGCACGTCCCGCAGCAGCACGCCGCCCCACACCACGTTGCCGATGGCGCCCCCTGCCAGCTGATGGCTGTGTGTGTGTGTGTGTGTGTGTGTGTGTGTACTCACGATGACGTGTAGGTTGGCGCCCTCGCCGGGGTCGACCCCGCAGCGCGCGAGCACGTCCCGCAGCAGCACGCCGCCCCACACCGCGTTGCCGATGGCGCCCCCTGGCAGCTGATGGCTGTGTGTGTGTGTGTACTCACGATGACGTGTAGGTTGGCGCCCTCGCCGGGGTCGACCCCGCAGCGCGCGAGCACGTCCCGCAGCAGCACGCCGCCCCACACCGCGTTGCCGATGGCGCCCCCTGGCAGCTGATGGCTGTGTGTGTGTGTGTGTGTGTACTCACGATGACGTGTAGGTTGGCGCCCTCGCCGGGGTCGACCCCGCAGCGCGCGAGCACGTCCCGCAGCAGCACGCCGCCCCACACCACGTTGCCGATGGCGCCCCCTGCCAGCTGATGGCTGTGTGTGTGTGTGTGTGTGTGTGTGTGTGTACTCACGATGACGTGTAGGTTGGCGCCCTCGCCGGGGTCGACCCCGCAGCGCGCGAGCACGTCCCGCAGCAGCACGCCGCCCCACACCGCGTTGCCGATGGCGCCCCCTGGCAGCTGATGGCTGTGTGTGTGTGTGTACTCACGATGACGTGTAGGTTGGCGCCCTCGCCGGGGTCGACCCCGCAGCGCGCGAGCACGTCCCGCAGCAGCACGCCGCCCCACACCGCGTTGCCGATGGCGCCCCCTGGCAGCTGATGGCTGTGTGTGTGTGTGTGTGTGTACTCACGATGACGTGTAGGTTGGCGCCCTCGCCGGGGTCGACCCCGCAGCGCGCGAGCACGTCCCGCAGCAGCACGCCGCCCCACACCGCGTTGCCGATGGCGCCCCCCTGCCAGCTGATGCCTTTCACTGGCTTCACCTGCTTAAATTACACAAAATTTATTATGTAATCGGTAAATGACCGATATTTAACTACCGCTGTCTGACGTTAATGCTAAGAAATATAATTAATTTTAAAGATAAATCCATCACTATTAGAATATAATTTATATATGGCATATTGTTTTGCATACAGCCAGAAGCTATGTAAATGTCGCAGGGAAATAAGGAAATCAGGGATTTCACGACATGAAATCACGGAAGATGACGAACTTTCTTGTTCAGTTCTTACTGAAAATGTTCGATAACATGTCATATGAAAAAGTGGGTCCCCGGTAATCTCTGGTTTCTTCATTTTGCTGCAGCATATATATTTTTGGAAGCATAAGCAGCAGTAAACAAAAGAAAAACCAAACAGTTAAACAGAAAAGTTCAAAAACCTTGTTCATCTCAGTGCGCCTATTGCCAGCGCACATGAGCGTGGCGCGGACCTCAGTCCTCTTAAACTGGTCGAGTTGTTGGAGCGAGAAGCGCGTGACCGAAGCAGGCTGTCCCTTTCTATGCACGATGACAGTTAGCGAGTGAGTGCTCGCGTCCAACTCTGGAACAGGCATGTGTTGGCGCACGTAAAATAACGAGCTGGAAAGAAGATACACTATAAGGTTGCTTTTGCACAACGAACGCGCGTTTACACTTCTATCTAAATATCTAAACACACTGTGCCGAAGATACGCAACCGAACTCTCTGCGTCTGCAATGCTGTTTCAATTTACTAGCAACGTGTTTGCCGAAATGACGTCGCGTTATCACTATCACTACATAGTATAATTCAAAATCGCTTTCTTTGTCCCTATATTCCTATGTATGCTTCAATCTTTAAAACTACGCAACGGATTTTGATGCGGTTTCTTTTAGTAGTAATAGTAATAGATAGAGTGATTCAAGAGAATAACCTAACCTAACCCATGGTCCAAGAAAACAAGGTCTAACCGTTAGACCACGTGACTGACACAAGCCTACGTCATTTTGCGCTGTTCATCCTTGTCTATTACACGCATTCGACAAGGATGAATAGGCAAAATGACGTAGGCTCGTGTCAGTCACGTAGTTTAATGGGAAGACCTTGTTTTCTTAGACCATGACCTAACCTAACCTAACCCAACAATTAATTTGACCGACAGTTTTCAAACATATTCCCACTTTTAAAAACCTATCGTAAGTGGTACTTAATGCAAAGGGCTTTATAAGCCGGTTCAAAAATATACTAAATCATCACTTTTCAATCACCTGTTTAAAAAAAATCCATGAAATATTTTCTAAGCTCAAGTTTAGGTAGGAAACGGCTCAGTATTTTTTTTTGTAAATATACGCCAAATGTTTTATAATACTACCTATGAACACATTTAAAGTCAAAATGGCAAATTGAAAAAATATTTATTATGACCTATTTTTTTTATCAAGTTAAGATAAATAAAAAAAAAAAGTAAATATAAATATTCCAGATCCAGATCATTTCAGTAGTAACCGTTGGATGCAACACAGCTATACTACAATAATGCTGCTAGCTAGTGAGTACGTTAAGCATCGTAAGTGTTAGAGTAATTTATTTATAACATGTTGTAGCATGGTCTAAGAAAACAAGGTCTTGTATTCGGACCGCGTGACTTGACACAAGCCTACGTCATCATGCTGTTTATCCTTGTCGAATGCGTGTTAATAGACAAGGATAAACAGCATGATGACTTTACGTAGTCCAAATGCAAGACCTTGTTTTCTTAGACCTCGGGTTGTAGATTCAGCGCGACCGCGTTGTACAATAATGCATCAAAAACTTGGGACTGTTAGACAAATATGTGTAATCTTATAATTACAACCTTATTCTTTCTTATTGCGGTCGTATATTCGTTGCGGTAACGTTACACTGTGGAATCAAAATGTGTTATGCTGGTTTCTAAATTAAACCGTATTCTTTCTTATTACGGTCGCATTTTCAGTGTGATAACTTAGTACTTGAGCACCACATTGGCGTCCCAATTTTGAGGGCGTTTTTAAATGACTTATCCCTTTCCCTCTACTTGTTTGTTCCAAGTGCCGAGGAAACGCCCATGATATCGACAACGTAAAATTTGCTTCAGCTAACACCCCCCTCACACTAGCGTCTTTCGAGCGTCGTCGTCGTGTGTAACGCGTACAATCATCCGCGTCCGTCTTTTGTATCACTAGTATTACTCCCTATGGTTCTATGAGCGATGACGTCAAATCTCCTGTCAATAGGTGGTGTAGTTTCAATTTCATACAAAATCGCGTTTACGCACTTTGTTTGTTTGTGTACAATAAAGGTAACAAATGGGCGCTTTCACATTGGACGATAACTGTAACGACACGATAACTACACGACAGAGGGCTCAGACGACAACGATATCGTTACGTGGTTTTTTTTTTTTTTAATTGACCTATGCTTGTGTCGAAAAGGTACGACCAATCAAGCTTCACCGGACTTGAGTTATGTGGCATACCACAACCAGCAGCTTGTTATACTGTTTGTCACCGCCTCTGCTCCTCCCCCCGCGATCCTGCTTCACCCCGCACGGTTGCCTTACGACAAATATGTCGCCGACGATAACGTTGGCGACAACGACACAGTGTGAAAGCGTTTAGTATAGTCTGTCAAATAAATGTGTTTACATGGGAGATTATTGGGAACTTTTGAAACTCGTTACTGGCATCACTGTCATTAATTTACAGTATAGTAAAGTAAAGTAAATTAGTGGTAGGTACTGTAAAATAATAACAGTGCTGCAGTAACGAGTTCAAAATTCAAAATGTGTTTCATCGAAGTAAGATTTTACAAATCACTTTCCGAAGTTGAGGAGAGTTCACGATTTGGCTGTCTTCTGTGGAGAAGAGCTCTCCGGAAGAAACTCCACAGGCGTTGCATCTTTTCAAAATATTTTTACATAATTATTATTTTATACAATTTGATTAATATAACAAAGAGTGCAAACGAAATATGAAATTAGAGGAAGGCAACCAGTCAAAGTAGAAAAACCAAATTATATAGCCAATAAAACAACTGGCAATCGACTAGAGCAGACCAGGTTCACGGGTTTGACGTATAGGTATTAAAAGTTCCCAATAATCTCCCATGTAAACACATGTATTCGACAGACTATAGTAAAGCCCAACCAAAGAAATAAGAAACCTCGTTATATTGCGGAATTTCAATGGAACTAATTTTATAAGGGAAATTGTTGCCATAGTCGTAAAAATATACACGTGGCGCCCGGTGGCGCCCCCAGAGCAGGTTTCTTATTTATTGGGTCAGGCTTTATGTATTTGTATCAAACAGTGCGACGATATCGTGTCGTTACAGTTATCGTTCAATGTGAAAGCGCCCAATGTATGGCAGTGGTACTGACTTGGGCGTGTCGAAGTGCAGTATCTGTTGTTTGGGCGGTGTCTCCGCGTTGAAGGGCTGGCGCGTCTTGACGATGAGCTGCGGGTCGCGCGCCGGCTCGCGCACCCACAAGTCTTCCTCCTCTTCACCGGTGTACTGAATCACATCCTCATCGTGGAGGTTCCCTAGCCACGCAAACAAACTCTATAATGTGACATCATACTTCATATTCATACTAATATTATAAAGAGGAAACATTTGTATTTTCGTGTGTATGTTTGTAATTAATAAACTCAAAAACTACTTAACCGATTTCAAAATTTCTTTTACCATTGAAAAACTACGTTCACTCTGAGTAACATAGGCTACCTTTTACCGCGGGAAAATGCCTCATTCCCACGGGAAAATCTGTCGGGAAGCTAGTCTAAAATAAAAATTATAGTTATACTCGTACTTCGTAGAGGCAGAGTTCCTCAGGCGGCTTTTCCTTCATAGTCTTCCCTATAATGCGGGTTCGAAATTCGAATCCCGTCTACGGCAAACATAATTATGTGTGATAAGCACTTTTGTTTGCTTTCGGATGTTGTAAATACATTTATACAAGTTATGTAGTAGTCTATACATATATGTATGTACCTATATCAGCCATCTGACATCCATCGTACAGGCTCTCCTAGTTTTTTGGGTCAAAATGTTGTGTGAGATGTCCCTCCATAATTTATAATATCCCCTTTTCCAAAATTATCTGTTTTACACAAAAACATGAATAAAAATAAACTCAAATGTTGAACAAAACGATAATGATGTATCTACAAAGGCGTTCTTATCTCTACATACCAAACAATTATTAATTATTATTGCAAAACAACGACTTTCATTTCTACTTCACGTTATGGTTATGTTCTATGGGGCATAATTTAGCAGGCAATATCGCTAGCTAATATTTACCTCATCAGTCAAAACAATAGGTAATAAAAAAAAACTTAGTACAATGTGAAATTGCGTTATGATAAGGATCTGGTCAACTGTACTGAAAAATACTACTGAATGATAAAAACTTTTGTGTAAGAAAAAATAAACCTTTTTTGATTTTGATTTTCGGTATTTCTTACGCGGCTGAAAGCATATTTTTGGCTTGTAAGTTATAGCAATATTTTATACAGCAGTTTTTAAAGAAGTAATAATATAATAATAATAAAATATTTTATTTCTCTTATCTTATTATATCTATGAACAACGTCCAGACAAAGCAAACACAAGTACTCATCAAGCTCATGCCCTGGGCGGGATTCGAAGCCGCGACCCTATCTTAGAAGCCAGGTGTAGTACCAACTAGGCTACGGGGCTGTCAAATTGATTTTTATCTGTATCACATACCTATCCGGAAGCTCTCAAGCAGTTTGAAGACTTCTGGAGTCTTGTGCATGCCATACACGTTCCAGAAGGGTTCTACGCTGAGTCCAGCCGCGTTTAGGATCTGCTCACCCCCCGGGTGCGACGCCAGGAATGACGTCACATCGTACACTCCGTGCTTGTATGTCACCCAAAAACTGCTTCTGGAAAGTCACAATAGGTCGTGTAGTTCCCAGCTAATCTGTAAAAGTATGTAAGAAAGAAGTAGGTTCCGGTATGGTTTGTCGCTGCGGGACGATGGTACAGATAGGTGCAGGATATCCAACATATAGAAACAGGTAATTTAGTCTTTATTGACCATCATTGCGCCGAGTTCGTCGAATATTCAAGCCCGTATGAGCCAGTCCAGGCAGTCAGTATCGACAAGTGCCTATTTATTTCTTTCGAGCAAAAACACTACAATTGCTTTAGAGCCTGGCCAGAGTTTCTTTCTGACTACGCGCAAACGGCGAAGTTATGTTATGTTCCAGCTCTCGCGAATTCGCTCTATGCTCTTCGCGGGCGCTTCAATGTTCGCGTCGCGGGTAGCTGTGGCATGCTTCATACAATAGGGAATATGCAAGGAAAAAAACCTAAAGATTCAGATCGACTCATTTTCGAAAAATATTTTAAATTATAATAATAACAATAGTGAAAACTGTAACAAACTCGACTGAAAAATTTTTTTTTTTTTTTTTTTAAGTCAAATTTTTTATTGAGGCTTTTGACGCTCTTGGCGACAATGCCAGCCTCATAGTTTTGGACGATGGTTTGGAGAACCTTTAACGGTTCTTAACCGACATATTATAAAACAAATACAACAACCTCGCATCTCTCGACGATGAAGAACTTAATAGCACATTTACCTGCCCACCATGCAGACCCAGAGGGAACATCCTGTTTCTAAGGTCACGATTCCGATCACACTCCACCAACAAGTGGAAGATATCTTCTATAACATTACAATAAGCACACAAAGGTGACTCTCTCCTTCTGATCATGTGATAAAACTTGTTGAGTGGAACATGACCGGAACGTAACCTCATCGCTGTGACTAATAAATCTCTAGAAAGGCTGGCATCGTCAAACCAAGGCGTCAAATTAGGCTCGCTATTTAAGGTTTGATACCATATGCCCTTTGTGGCAGAGTGTTCAACAAAATGTTTCTTCCACCTTTCAATACAAATACTTTTAGCAATTTGAAACACCTCAGAAAAGTAAGGCTCACAGGTTACAACCTGACCATCACAAACTGCTTCACGAGCCAATCGATCCGCAGCCTCATTACCACTCAACCCGACGTGCGAAGGTATCCATTGCAATCTTACATTGCAACCCATCTTGTCAAGAACATTAAGTACATTAAGGATTTGATATGCAATGGGAATACCTCGCACACCCGTCACACAACGAACCAGATGCTGCAGAGCACTTTTTGAATCCGTCAAAACAACCACTTTGCGGTATCGACTAGACTGCACATAGTCATAAAAATAAAACAAAAAAAAAATAAAAAAACAATTAAATTAAATTATTTGATATACATATGTGCATTTAATAAGTTAATCGATACGTCTCTTTCTGCAAAACTACTTTTTCTATGAAAATAATATTGTGGAGTGACGTCATCTCACTTATTAGAACTCTCTAACTTACTTTCGTAAAAGAATTTGTATAAAAAAAATCATATTCAGACAAGAACACTTCTCATTGCTCGTTTGTTTTCTTCGTTCTTCGCACTGCAGTTCTAGCCGCCAAGAACTGGTGCCAGAGCATTAGAAATCAAGATTGAAAGTGTGAATTGTGGACTAACTTGTCGTCATGTTGTCGCACCTCATCGGCTCTGAAGGTGGGCAGGTCGGCCCTCTTCCCCCCCGCCTCGAAGGACTCACTCCCCCCCTTCTGAGACTTGCTCGGCTTCTCTTTGTTTTTCACTTTTTTCTTATTATCGAATGAGTCTGCGGACAAGTTATTGCATATTGAAATAAAAATAAAGCTAGTTGATTAAAAAATACATTAAATGTATATTTGAAAAAAAGAAAAAAACTATTTTTTTTTTTTTTTTTTTTTTTTTTTTTTTTTTTGAATTGACCTATGCTTGTGTCGAAAAGGTACGACAAATCAAGCTTCACCGGACTGGAAAAAACTATTTAAACAAAAAAATCTATAAAATCTTGTATGTACCTATTAGTAGTAAATAATAAACTAATTTAATAATAATAAACTTTTATTAAGGGGCTCTACCATGCTAAGTGGCGCCCCCAACCTTTAAAAAATAATAACTTGGAAAATGGGGGCGCCACTTAGCATGGTAGAGCCCCTTAACGAAAATTTGTACATCAAAACAGCTCCAAGTACAAGAACATTATATAATTTTTCACTTTTAGTGAACAGAACATGCATGAAGAAAATTAAGTTGAAGTTAATATTCATAATCATTTATTCAATGCACATAAGTAAAGTTTTAACTATTAATGCACCCTGTTAGATGAGACTGTAACAAATATGAAACATTAAAGTTCTTAAACAAAATATAATAAACGAAACGCTATTAGTTTTTTTACCTTTCGGTGCAGTTTCCCATAGGAAAGAGATATGTAAAAAGTATCTAAGGTGTTGACAGCGGATATAATTTCATTGAAATCGGCCCAACAGTTCCAGAGATTAGCCCGTACACTGTACTGAGCCGTGTATAAATTACTACAGTTTTTAAATTATCCCATGGGTTTTCTTTAATTTCCTGACATAATAAGTATCTAAGATGTTGACCGGGAATATAAGTAACCACCATACAAAATTTCATTTAAATTGGTTCAGTAGTTTCGGAGAATAGCCCGTACAAACAGAGAAGCAAACAATTTGAATAAAATCTGGATATGTTCTACACCACTTCTTACATCTCCCTGAATCAACTTTTAGAATTTTTCAATGTACAGATTTTTGACATCTACATTTATTATAGAGATTGAAGTTCTGCATTACCTATAGATTGTAGATAAGATAAAATTAAATTATTCTGTTCAATAATAGCCTATAAATAAGTTAAAATTTATATTTACTGCCTAGAATATAAATTTTAATAATAAAAATGCATATAGAGGCAAAATAAAAATAAATCAAGCAATAATGAAATACCTATCACTATTTCATATCATATCAATCACTATGTTTCAAAAGGAAATAAAACAATATAAGATAAAAAATGCACAACTTCTTATCTATCTTTTGTTACCTGTGATGCCAGATCCAATAAGCACCGAGCTAAACAATACAGCAGTTCCAATTTTACCATATTTTTTGCTTGCATCTTCAAACTTCCTGTCAGACCTTTCATAATGCGCTCCTCTTACAGTGAGCGGGACAAATGTGATGAATTTATTCTGACGAATAAATGTCCTGAAATTAAAAAGTTTTTAATATTTCTTTTTTAGTATTTACTAGCAACCCGCCCCGGCTCCGCACGGGAAAATGGTTATTGTGGGTTATTCTTAAGTATATTATGCATGTATTATACATATAAACCTTCCTCTTGAATCCCTCTATCTATTAAAAAAAACCGCATCAAAATCCGTTGCATAGTTTTAAAGATTTAAGCGTACAAAGGGAGGGACATAGGGAGGGACATAGCGACAGAGAAAGCGACTTTGTTTTATACTATGTAGTGATCACAAATATATACAGAACAGGTGAATTGTGGAATAAATGCTAAAGCCTGGATAGATAAATAATGCTCTTCTAAATCTGGGCTACCCATGTTCCAATTTGTTCTCTAAGCACAGTGTTCACCGTGGTGTTCACACATATCAGGGAAAATTGCATCAGCGTAGGCTATTTTGGTGGCTGATTAACCCAGTGTCCTTGTTTAATATAGAAGAATTTTATTGCAATACTTACTATTTGTGACAATGAGATCGACCTGAAGTTGACTCTATGACCAACTAATTTAGCCAGCCACAAAATGAGCAGATATTAATTTCCAAATGTAATAAGTGTATTGATTTTACAATATTTGCACGCATTCAAAGAAGCGCAGCACACGAAATACCGTTACATTCCGTTCCTACTTTCTCTCAGGTTTCACAAAAAGTACGTAGCTATAGAAATTTTCGATCAGTGTCAACTTCAGTTTCTCTCATTCAAATATCCATGAAAATATTCGTATCATACAAAGAACAGAAGGAAAATAAATGCGAACGTAAATAAAATCTAATAAATATCGCACACACCTGAAAAGTGTCCTCGTTACCGACATGCCGGCAGCTGGGTTTATTGAAGACAATGATCACACAAATTACAGTATTACATGATAGATAACCCATAAAACTACGTAAAAACAATGCACGTAATCAAGAATGAAAAGATATAACTTGACTTGACCTTGTTTTGATAATCAGCAAAAATATTTTCGTTCGATCAATCGTCAACAACAGTCAAGTCAACAACAAACATTTTTTTTTTTTTTTAGTTTCTTCCTCCCTTGTGGGAAAGGCAAAGGGATCTAAGCCCATACAGCCTAGTCTTTAGTAGTTTATTATCCAAGTTTAATGTCTTCAGTCATTATTTCTTCAGTTTCATTTCGTCGTCTGGTTTACCTCGAACTCGTTTTTTTTTTTAGTTTCTTTTTCCCTTATGGGAAAGGCAAAGGGATCTAAGCCCATACAGCCTAGTCTTTAGTAGTTTCTTGCAGTATCCAAGTTTAAATAATGTTTTTATCTTCAGTCATTATTTCTTCAGTTTCATTCATTTCGTCGTCTTTAGTCATTTCTTGCATCCATGTTAAACGTCTTCAGTAGTTTCACCTCTTGTTACGGGATCATTGAAATGCAAGGGTGGTTCTTACATTCCAATGATACTGAAGTTTAACGCGGGGTATCAAACCAGAAACAGCTAACCACTCATTATTTTTCACTTTCATTGAATAGTTCTTCTTTAATGGCACATTATCGCACTAATTCCACCATATTAACACCACAATTACTATGAAAAACTAATTTTAAAAAGGACGAAACAATGAACCCGCCATTTCCTCTCGATTCCCGCGTAAAACCCCCTCAACAACAAACAGAAAGACAGTGAGTGACTGAGACAGACACCAAACTGTTAGACTTGGGTGATAAATAACGTCACAGTGAAAAAGTCACAGTGATCAGGTGCCTGCAAAAGTCACTGTGACTTTTTAGAAAATAACAACGTTCCAAAATAACGTTGTTACTTCGCGGCTTCCAAGTCGTTCCGAGCGCGACCGCGCCGCGCGTTATTTGTCACGGTTGGCGCCAAGCGGCCGCGCTCCCGCCCGGTCCGCGGCGGCGGCGGCGACCAATCATCGGTAGGTAGATTCGGCGATATAACCAATATGGCGATTATTGCAAGCGCGCGACGACGACAGAGCAACAAGTTTATTAGACACGGAAACTATAAAAAAATGTCTTATTTGATTATTATTTTTTTCGATACTTATAGGATAATGTAACAAATATTTAGTAATTACGGAACTTGTCAACTGTTCAGTCAGTCACTCTCGCCCGCGCTCAACTATAATCGACTATCGTTATGATTCCAAGTTCCAACCGTTCCACCTAGTTATCTAAGTTCCAAGCCCAATGTCGTTCCATGTAACCGACAAGTAACGATGTGACAAAGTCACGGTGATTTTTCACAGTGATTTTTTTGGAACTGGAACGACAGTCACGGTGATCGCAAAATAACGACTTAGCCCATGTCTACAAACTGTCAGTCAAGCAAGTGTCAACTGTCAACTAAAAAGTGAAGCAAAAGGGTCAAAAGGAACAAAAAAAAAGTGTCAGTCAAAAGGCACCTATTTCACTAGCGGCGAAGACAATAGATAAAAGGGACGCAGTTATGCGTTAGAATGAGATACAAATATACCGCGCTCACTCTTGCGCATAACTGCGTCCCTTTTATTTTTTGTCGCTGTCGCCAGTGAAATAAAGAGAGAGCTCTTTCATTCATTAGGTTTAGTAAAAAAAATTTTACTCAAGTGCCATCTACACAAAAGATTATGTTAAAGGCCTTAGGAGTAGGTATATTTTAGCCGAAGGCCTTTATGAAGGAGTAGGTATTTTAGCTCGGAGAATTAAATTATTATCACCTTGATTTAATTTTACACACAAAAACTGAATTCATTATATAAAGCAGTTTTCGAATGTTGAATAGCAAAGCAACCAGATTTGTACGCACTTTTCCTAGAACACGAATATCGAACAATGGTAGGTTAAGGAATCAAAATATTATTCCATAAAAAAATCTGTACAATAAGTACGAAACAGATAAAACATGCAATAATAGTTCAATTAAAGGTCAACTTCATGGATAACACTGTACGCTTCATAGGTCCCCTGTCTATAAGATTCACACAGATAGAATTGAATCCGTTCAACGTCGGTTTTTGCGCTCTCTATGTGCAAGACTAGCACCCGTTTGCACTAAATTTAAGAATCGCTTAAGTTGATGCCTAAAGTATTAGGTGAGATTTGGTGAACATTTTGTTTGCTAGTCACCTTCAGACTGTTTTTAATTTGCTTAGTTTCTGCCTACCTTTATGAGCCCAATTAGACTGTTAGCACAGAAGAAAATAATAGTACTAACCCGTACAGAAAGGACACTCACCCCCCGCGCTAAAATCAGTTCCCCGCCCGATATAGCGTCCCACGCCCACACCCCGCAGGCGCCGCGGGACTCCGCCGATGGTGTTCGGGGGTGTTTTACATAGCGCCTAGCGCCATTGACTTGTAGTTGATGTGCAGTTGTTATTCAAAAAGAAGTAGCTTGTCAAAACGCGTTTTCTGTACGGAGTGACCGCCCAGTGCTGTTAGTGAAAACCAATTACTTTTTAAAGCTTTAGTTAGCTTAGGTCTTTCTTAACTACGAAAATCCTAAGACAAGGTTAGTGCAAACGAGTGTAGGACTTAGACGCAAAATCACAACGTATGATGCCCGATTGCACAAATTTGGCTTAGAGAGCCTCGCCAATCGTAGATGGATAGCGGACATTTGCACATTACATAAGATTGCTAGGGGTAGGTATATTCGGCGACTAACTCCTCTAAAAGTTGAACTTTAAAATACCTACTTACACGATCAGTTGCGTGTTTAGCAAATGTTTTTTTATTTCCTCGTCTTCAAATAACGTCACGAAAAGCAGTCCCCTGCTCAGAATGTGTAAATGCTACAACGAAGTCTGCTCTCACCATGACATATTCAACTGTAGAATATATTTACAAAACGATGAGAAAAATTTCAACATCTGGAAATAAGAAAAAAGAACAAGTCAAATATATAGCTCAATAGATGGCCCTACAGGCCGGGCCAGGATAAGTTTACAAAATCAGCAAACGAAAAAAATTATAGAATTTATAAAAACATATAGGTACTCTTTAATATCTTTAAAATAACATATTTGACTAGGCAGCGTTAGACACAGCGTTAACACAATGGTATACCGTATACGCAAATCAAAATGTTAAATACGCATTTGTTTTTTCACTCATAATAACACAGCTCGCTCGGCTTATACCAACGCCGCCAAAAGCCTTTAAATTTTTTTATGTCTGGAAAACCCTTATTGATAGAAAATGTCTAAACTCCTTGAGAATAAGTAGGTGCACCGGGTTCTAATAGTTCGACAGAAACATGAAAGATGTCGCTACAGACTTCTATATGAAATATCTTTGTTATGCTTTGTATTTTGATTCTGTGGATACGATGGTAAATACAAACATCATAATGCGGTATGTTCGTTTTATAGTTTCTAGAACCTTACTTTGGTATTTATTGAGATTTTTTGAGTTTGATGGCACCCAATGTTTTTGAAGACCTTAGATTTTTAACCTATTAAAGCCTGACCAAAGAAATAAGAAGCATGCTCTGGGGGCGCCACGAGTATATTTTTACGACTATGGCAACAATAATGAGGGATTTTCAAAATGGCATTTAAGGGGCTCCCCTATGCTAAGTGGCGCCGCCATCCGTTAAAAAATAATTACTCTATGAGTAAACAGTTTTTCAAAAATCCGGTAGGTCATTTTAAAGATTTGGTGTTTTAGGATATATAGAAGCCATCAACTCTGTTAGTTTGAGTTCGATGAAGTTACAGATAGAAAATTTGCCAAAAGTGGCCGTTTTTAGCAAATTTTCTATCTGTAACTACAGCGGACTATAATAAATACAGTGGCCGCTATATATACTATAGCACGCCAGCTTGAAAATGACCTACCGGATTTTATAAAAAATGTAAACTTCGCGAGTTATTATTTTTTAACAGACGGCGGCGCCACTTAGCATAGGGGAGCCCCTTAAGATATCGGAACCGGAAAAAGCCAGGTTAATTCCATTGCGCACATTGCGAGCGTAGAGTAAGCGAGACGGGCGCCGCACGGTGGGCTGAAAATCTGCTTTCATAGACTTCGGGATTTTGATTTTCAAGAGTCGATTTTCTTTTGCGGATGTTGCTTCTATTAACCATTAAGATGCACAAAAATGACACCCAATGAAGGAATAATATGTTTTTTACGAAAAAATTGTATGAAGCTAGTATGAAAAATCTGGTTTTCTCCGAAACGGCAAGGAAATCCGTAATATCCTTACAGGTAGTTATAGTACATACTAATTTATTTATGATTTTTTGACATAGGTACCTACTTCATGTAACGGTTTTAGTTTAAATTTTGTTTATTTTTAAATTAGTTTCGGTTCTTTTTGGTGTCAAAGTTAATAAAAATTTTATTATGAAAGGTTTTTACTGAAACATTAAATATTTTATCATTAAAATAGTAAAGATGAAGATTATAATAAGTAGTAAAATTTCAGTTATTAAAGAACATAAAAATATCTTAGAAAATAAACATAATAACATTTAAATATTCTTATTTATTATTTGCTTCTAAATACAATAATACAAAATATTTCAAAACTAAATAATAGAACTGGAACATATCGTGGTAAAATACGTCATACCCGCGGGAAAAATAGTAGTGCGGGCTGAATATTTTTATGAAACTTTGTAGAGGGATATAAAAAAATTTGGGTATGTAAAGGCTTAAAATTCAGGCTGAAAAACATCTCATTCCCACGGGAAAAGTAGAAAAATTAACGCGGGCGTAGCCGCGAGCTATCTAAATTGTAATAAATATTCTACTTATTGGAATAGTAATGTATAGTCTACAACTTGATCTTATCAAGAAGGAACCCTAAAATATATTTAAGTATTTCAAACTTTCTATCAAAATCTTGGATACAATCATGAAGGAAAAAAAAATCCACGCCCATAAATTGGGCGCGTAAATTTTTTTCTTCCTTCATGGATACAATGCATTGACAACGCTGACAACCCTTAATGATCAAATAAAGATTTGATTTTAATTTAACCATTTTATTAACATCGTAAACTAGGTATTGTAATATGAAACATTTTCCTACCTTCTCGTACGACACAAGACGAATAAATTAGACTTTCATGTTGCAGCCTGATGAGATTTTAAAGACCTGGTGCATTAGTTTAACTTACCCAGTGGCCTGTTTTCCATGAATGATTGCATGCAATGTAAACTCAAAGGGCAAATGGCAGAATAAACTCCAATGACATTAAGTAAAAAAATGTAAAGAACCCTCACACAGTCAGATGAACCCAAACACTTTATCTGTTTGATGAGGATTTCAACAGCTTCCGGAGGTTTCGCGTTCGAATCACGGTGGGACACTCGTCAAACAAACAAACATTACTTTGTGAGACTTTTCTTAGTGTTTGGTCAGTTTACATTACAAGCTGAATTACCTGATTATCCGAACATAATAAGAAAGATTACTAGTGCAGTGGCGGATATACACATTTGCCGCTAGTAGGCTATTAAAATTTTGCCTCCCCACCAGAATTCACCTGATCTCTATCTAACCGATGTCAGTATAAGGTTAATTTCAGCGTAGGGATAGGCTCCTTGCGAATCACTATTTTCAAATGCCAATAGATTTTTGTATTTAGGTGAAGAAAGAAGGCAAAAGGGGGTAAGGTACGCAGATAACTTGACACTAGGCGAAACCAAGCATCAGTGGTATTGAAAATATACTCGACCCGACTCTGTATGTATGAACAAAAAAATAATTACTTACTCCTAATTTGCGGCCCCTTAAAAAACCGAGGCTCTTTGTTATCATGGACCTCGGAGGGGGCCTCCTGCAGGTGCCAACATTGTCATTGGAGAAACACGGATTGAGATAGGGCCCCAGAATCTACCTTCCTAGGCTTCAGCCTACTCAGCCTGTTGGTAAATCTGCCACTGAAGATTACTGCTTGATTCGGAAGACACGTAAAGCGTTGGTCTCGGTTTAACATATTAGGTATGATCTAAACGGCTAACTGTCTACGGAAGCTTTAGTTAGCCCACGTTAGGCGACTCAATAATTCTGACACCAAGGTTTGTGAGGTGCCTGCCAATTCTGTTCAATTATTATCGCATCGCCTCTAGTTTTTTATCGTTGTTTAGACTTGTCGATTAATTTCTGACCAAAATTTGAACTTTTGAGCCAGTTTGAGTTGGCTAATAATTAGTTAATATTATCATTCCCGCCCGGCAAAAGATTTTAGACGAGACGACTCCTGTCGTACTTGTTTACTACAGACTCCGTTAAATGAATGGACTGTATTGACCAATCAATCTCTTCCCCATGAGGTGTAACCCAGGAAATGAATTACTATTCATTTCCTGGGTTATACCTCATGGCGTTCAGCCGTATAACCGACTTCAACTAGGGACTACTATTTTATACTAGGTATTCTCTACTGAAACTATGATCATCAAGTCCTAGCCACTTGCTAAACAGGAACGAAGGCGATTGCTGATCAGAACAATAGTCCCTTTGTGGAAATAATGGTCAAGCGCACCAAATATGTTTTGGTTTTTAAGTACTAACATAGTTTTTAAGTGTGTAACTAACGACTTTATGGACTCACTCAGTAATTGTTTGTTTAAAATTAACATTATTATTATTATAAAGGTTCCGCAGTCGGCTCTTTGCCGATTTTCCGAGTATGTTTCTTCAACATTTTTGCAGTTTTAGTATATTAGTATATTATATGATATTACAATATGATACAATACAAAATACTCTATTGTCCACTAGAAAAGTCAGTACAGTAAAATTCGAACCGGTATTAAATAAAAGAATATAACATAATTTACCTATTTCAATCTCTTAAATCAGATTTGTTATTAACTATTGTGATTGTTTAAAACCATTTCGTTTAAGACGTTTTCAAAGTATCTAAGTAGTTTACTACTAAACAAACAAAACAACCATAAACCGAACTTTAGATAAAAGAAGAAAAAGAGTATTAAAACAGTGTTGTTATTGTACTGTACTCCATCGATGAAACCATTACACGCTCTAATGGAGGTCGTAAAAGAAAAATTAAGAAAGTCATAAAACGCGGGCAAACGAAAATTCGTTTTTGTTGTACGGAATGCCTTGATTTATTTTACAATTTATACTTACAGATGCTGAAAATTCCATTACCTTGAAGTGAGAAAAAACTTGTTTTTTTAAAAGGTATTAGTTAGATAAGCAAATACCTTTCTAGTCGTGGATACGGCGCCATTATAATTAAAGTTTTCTGAGTATGACATTCTCCTGCCTGATTTAATTATCGCTCTGTAGAAACTTTGTCATCCATAAAGTTATTGTAAACCACGTATAACAAACCTCGACTAAATCGGTCTATCAGCCCGGCTGATTCAACCGGCCTAACATGAAACAGAAAGGCAAAGAAGGCAGTCGCCTATTCGATTGAAAAAATTATCGACAAATAACAATAAACATCTAAAAAGAAATTAACAAATCGTGTCTTGAAAAGTTGCAACTGCTTACAATATTTTGAAAGTATGTATTTCGTAGCTATAACTCCTTCGTAGCGTATTCTACGACGTAGCAAATGACTACGCTGCGTAGCAAGACCGCGTAGCAAAGGGAAGAAAGCAGAAAGGTTAGAAAGCCGCGCTTCGCTTATTCGTTATTCTGAGGAAGAAAGTAATCAATGAATTTAATCTACTAAGTACTATCGCAAACTAAAATTGCATAGTAGCAATAATATATAATCGTACCTATTAATATTGGAATATTGTTTGACGGAGTGATAATAAACTGCAGAAAAGCCTTGTCTTCTTATTAGATAAAAATTCCTTTGTAAATAGTAAAATGTAACCCTTTCGCCAATGCCATCCGTGTCTTCCTTAGGAAGAGTTGCCTAATGTCTACCCTTTAAGACTTCTCGAATGCTTGTAGCAAAAAAATAATTTTTGATTTTACATCGAAAATGGGAGAGATTTATTTTGTTTATATACACCGTGCTTTTTTAACCGTCTTACAAACGAAGCCCAATGTATAATGCCCGTGATATAGAATATCTTGGCAATGTTTTTTTTTTTTTAAGAAAAAAAGTCTAGGATTTTTTCAATAAAATAATCGATCGAGAGATCGAAAAATGTGTTTATCTCATATTTTTCTTTTGTTTTCCCATTATTTACGATTCTCACGCATGCGCAAATTGTTACTAAATTGTAAATATTATGTACAGGTTGATTCAAAAATATTTTGCATTATTTTATTTTACTTCACGGTTTTATTATTTTATTGATAAAAAAAAAATAACATTGCCAATATATTCTATATCACGGGCATATACATTGGGCTTCGTTTGTAAGACGGTTAAAAAAGCACGGTGTATATACGAGCACAACTTTAACAGCAAAACCCCCTTATTGTAAGGTTCCTTGGGAAGGCGCCCGCGCCCGAGGTGTCCCGTGGCTTGTTAAGGCCCTCATTAGACGGCCGGGACGCGCAGCCTTCGCCAGACAAATATGTGACGAGAATATTATTCAAGATTTTTACAGAAATTCGCCTTCATATCGGTTAATATAGTATTATATTTAAAACATGGTGAGATCTGACATATTTCGCCAGTGTTTAGAACGTTGTAGGATTAGTTTAAGTATTTTCTTGAAATAGCATAAAATATCGTTTAAAAAATAAAAATAATACTGTTAGGAACTTTATACCATTTAAAACCAGAAAAATATTTACGCGGGCGAACCACGAGGCGGAAGTTAGTACTGCAAAAACTAGTCAAAAGATTTTAAAGCGCTTTTCATTAGCTTCAGTGCAAGTTTTGAACTCCTTTAGTGCGTGTGTGGCAGGAAATTCTATACAATATTTTGAGGCGCTCCGCCGCCGGTAATCATGTTATAACTTTGCAAGAGCACTGAGTCTATACGCGAAACTTCGTCAAAGATCTATTAACATGCTTGGTTCAAGATTAGTGACTTGTACAGGCTTATTCAGAAATAGGTATCCATCATCATCATCATCTCAGCCGAAAGACGTCCACTGCTGGACAAAGGCCTCCCCCAAGGATCTCCACAATGATCGGTCCTGCGCTGCCCGCATCCAGCGGCTTCCCGCGACCCTCACCAGATCGTCGGTCCACCTCGTGGTGGGCCTGCCCACACTACGTCTTCCGGCGCGCGGTCGCCATTCGAGAACCTTTTTGCCCCAACGGCCATCGGTTCTACGCGCAATGTGCTCAGCCCACTGCCACTTAAGTTTAGCGATTGTTCGGGCTATGTCGGTGACTCTGGTTCGCCTACGGATCTCATCATTTGTGATTCGATCACGCAAGGAAACTCCAAGCATAGCCCTCTCCATCGCTCTTTGGGTGAATGAATAGGTATCCACCCCGGCAAAATTCCCTTCGGCCACATTCGAAACCAAAGTTCGAAACCAGTGCCAGAATGTTCACGTCGACCTGTACTACCTACTCACTATTTGTTCAACATGTGAATAGTGCATATGACTGTCTTTAAATATAGTTTATATTTTGTACATGCTATTAAGATAGAGTTTGTACACAATTGATAATATGCCTATAAATAAACCAAGGAGTACCTAGTAAATTCGGGCAAGTAAGAGATCTTTTCCCAAGTAGCCCTCTACCCCTTGTCACAATGACAAAACTTATGGAAAAATAAGTTGAATGTCCTTCTTTTCTGTTTGTTGATTATCTATCACGATCTATTTGAAAAGACTCTAAGATCTCTTTCATAATTCCTTTCAGTAATGATTAAATTAGGTATCAACCAGTAAAAATCTTAATCCTTTTTTGCGAGTTCAATGTCGAATCGTATTTACTTTCACAAAATAAACGAGGCGATAGCATCACTATTTACTCGCCACAGAGCTGTTTATCTTGTCATCTCTCGAGTTCCAACCACCTCTCTGTACATATAGATAGGGTTCGTTTTAGCAATACGAAAGTATTCATAAAGGTGTGACCACAACGAGAGTCTTCACTATTTAACGTAGCCCAGTAGTAAAACGCTAGAGTCACATTGCGGAGGTTCTGGGTTCGAATCTCGGTGGGGTACCTTCCTGGGGCACCTTTGCACCTTCGAACAAAAGATCGCTTTGTAAAATTTTCCCTAGTTAGGTTATGGACCTGACCGACCTGGAAAGACGATTCTGTGCTTCGGAAAGCACGATAAACTGTTGGTTCCGGCTGGTATCTATGGAGGCAGTAAATATAGGTAATCAATAAAGATAAAAAGATGTCTACCTTACAGACCAAAGATCCGTTCCGTTTTTTTTTCGTAGTTGAGTAAAGATTGGATAACATTAGTACTTGCATTTGACATCTATAGTATTTTAGTGTAATTATGTTGTTATATAGGGGCAATGTACCTAAAGCTGACCACCACGAAAAAAATATATTTTAATTCACAAGGTTAAGTATTGTATGTTAGTGTTTATCATTGATCGTGAAGTCGCTTCCTATTGGGTTAAAGAAAGTCATTCATATATTACATTTTAGTTTTTTCATGTTAGATATCAAATTCTGTACCCATGTGAAAGTCATTAACATAAATATTCACAAAGACAGTTTCAACAGATAAATTAGTTGTCACGAGGCAAAACTTGACGTCGATTTGTAAACAATTACAATTTCTTTAATTTTTTATAGTTTGAAATCCGCTTGAATGGTCAACTATTGGTACATCAACTGTATTAGCATTGCTTGAAACTTAAGTACTTTTCCGTTTGGGAAACACCCTTACTTGTGAAATGTCGTAATCGCGGCGGTAATAGTGAAAGTACTTACAAATCAAATATTTGCATCGCTGTTAGTTAGATTAATTACTGTTTACCTAGCCAAATACGATTTTTGTTTGATCTATTAATTTATTTGGAACTGAAACGCATTATTCGTAATAGAACTATCCGATAAACAAAATAAGGTGATTAATTTTATTTTTTGAAACTTGTCTACGAGCCCAACTGAATCAATGCTTTCTGGCATAGGTGTCTAATAATTTTATACCGAGAAACATACGAATCTTCTCTTCTATCTTCTTCTTTTATCTATCTATCTTCTTCTATCTATACTATACTAACCTATCTATACTATAATAAAACTTGTAAAATATGTTCTTTCCCAAGGTCTATTCTATCTTTGTACCAAGTATCACCAAAATCGGTTCAGTAGTTTCTGAGTCTATTCGATGCAAGTAAGCATGTTTGCTTGCATCGAATACCGTGTTATCTATACTAATAGATAGAATAATATACTTGAGGTAGGTAGGTAGGTACCCATATGTTCTATCTAACTTTACCTTATTTAAATCCGAACAATGCTACTGTCAGGTGTGGCGTGACATCACACTGAAACGGGTCTTTTAATAACGAAAAGTTTCAACATTTCAGCGGGTATCGATGGCAGGTAGAACCTACTCTGTGGAGGTTATCTTGTATTGTATTTTTGTTGAAAATTTCTAATTATTCCTTTCTATACCGTTACCCTTCCTTTTTTCTCCAAGCGTAATTTCTAACACGAAGCGAGCAGATTTTCTGATCATTTAAAATGCGTAGTACCTACCTACCATATTATCTGTCAAATAGTCCTACCGTTTAAGTTTGTAGGCCAACCAACTTCATATTGAAGTCATTTTGTATTTCCATTTTTCTATGCATGTTTTTTAAAACTTTTTAAACTTAAATAAGTGATGTAAATAACCAAAAGATAAAAAGTTAATTATCTGTACAGTATTGTGCAAGATCTTTCAGTTTTTTTGGAAATATTCAAGTTCTCAAGTTGTATTTCACATGGCGGCGGCATTGCATGAATATGAAAATTCAAGTAAAAGTCCACTTCGCATCATTACAGCGATGTAAAATGTTTTTCTGAATAAACTCAAAAAGTACTGAACCGATTTCAAAAATTCTTTCACCTTTAATTTAGAAAGCTACATTCACCTTGAGTAACCTATGCTTCCTTTTACCGCGCGAAAATGTCTCCTTCCCAGGGGAAAATCTGTTGACGCGGGCAGAGCCGCGGCGGAAAGCTAGTTGTTTAATAATATAATATAATAATATAATAATATAATAATATAATAATATAATAATATAATAATATAATAATATAATAATATAATAATATAATAATATAATAATAATTGTATTGTTGAAATATCTAGTGGCATGCAACGTGTATTACATCGCGTTATTGCGCAAAATTTTGTGCTGTTGCGTTTATTCAAAATTTTGTTAATACAAGTTTACTCCACTTAAGTGCAGTAATTGACGTCTTAGCTAAGCTACAGCTAACCTGCTTAACCGCGGTTTCCTTAGCAACCTTGATGTTCATAAATGCAAAAAGTACTGAATCTGTAATCGATTATGGCACATTATAGGTAATTACTTCCTTGTTATTATTATAAACGCGAAAGTAACTGTCTGTCTGTACAGCGATAGAATTTATAAACGTTGGGGAAAGATAAAGGCTACCTTTTACCGCGAGAAAATACGTCGTTCCCACGGGAAAAACTGTTAACGCTGGCGGAGCAGTGAGGCAGAAAGCTAACAATAATTAAAGGAGAGAATTGTAATAGGTATGCATGTTTAGCTTCATCGAACACGTTTTCGGCGATATGTGGCGATATTTACCTAGTACTTTAGAAACTTAATAAAGCCTGACCAGATTAATAAAAAATGTGCTCTGGGGGCGCCACGTGTATATTCTTATGTTTCAGGCAACAATTTCCATTGTAAAATTAGTTCTGTTGAAATTCCGCATTATGGTTTTTTTTTTCTGGTCGGGTCTTAGATATTCGGTACTTAAATTCTTATCTTATCTTATCTTGGCCACAAATATGAGACATTACTAGTCGTACTATAGTGTTCTTTTTATTTTTCCATGGGACCATGGAAGTAATTATGGGTCTATACTCGTATTACCAAGGTTTGTAAATACGCTGCTCGTTTCTATAGAACCTTTGAAATTTCTCCGATTAATTAGTAAAGTTCCCACAATCTCCGAAAACGGAATTCGGAACTTGGGTTTTACTAAAAAGTTATTAAGAAGTACTTGCTGAACTCTGAAACGATGTTATTAATTAAATTACTCACAGTTAATTAGCTTCAGGGACTTTTTATTAGATAGGTAGCCAAATTAATACAAAGCCTTGTTGGATCCCATAGGATAAAAGTTTGTCTCCGAAACTGTAGGACCGATTAAAATGAAATTTTGCATGATGGTACCATATATGACTGGTCAGGTCAACATCTTAGATAGTTTTTACCGCGGGAAAATATCTCATTCCTACGGGAAACGGGCTAAAAAACTAAAATATTTTTATTTTTTAAATGAAATTTTCTATGATGGTTAGTGGTTACCAAGGACGACGTTAGAATTTAGTAATATAATGGTGGTTCCTTATATCCTTGTTAAATATCTTAGGTAAGTTTTACCAGGGGAAAATATCTCATTCCTACGGGAAAGTAAAAGAAAATAACTACGCGGGAGTAGCCGCGGGCATACAGCTAGTTTAATAATATGATAAATAGCTTATCCGAAAAGTAGTACTTATCCATACTTTTGCTAACATCTGCATTAAGATTAAGATAAGGAGCGTGTCTGAAAATAAGCTGATTAGCTGAGGCACCTTCCAATTTATTATTAAGGATTTGTGTATGTCTCTTGGTATAATTTGTACAGAAGCCAGCACATGCGGATGGTCATTTGCACTACGAAATTCGCCACTACCACTACGGAATACGGGCGCTCTCAAGGTCAACATGTCCAGCCACATGTGCTGGTTACTGTACCTTATGGCGGGTTTTAGTATAAAGATAATCTTTTTGTACTTGAATAACTTATTAGTTGCTGATTACAGGGATATGCGTAACTCAATACCGACCATAGGGTACCTTTGCACGTGGAACGTCACATTTGTAAATCTCGGGAATAAATTAACTATTAATATATATTATAATATTCCGAACACTAATGCTTAAGACATCAAAGTTGTAGATACAAGTGATTCTTTATACATCACTCCTACAGCTAGATATTTAAACGCGGCTTTACTTATTCAAAACGATTACTTACTGAAGTTATTAACATGAAAATATAAGAAGGCGGTCAAGTGCGAGTTGAACTCGCGTGATGAGGGTATCGTACGTACGGCCCGTGAAGGCCTTAGTCGGGTAAAGTGTAAAATCTTACTTCGAATAAACTCTTTGATATTTTTGTACATACGAAGTTCTTAATCATTAGCCGCAACGACTGGACTGATTGGGTTGAAATGTCGCACGATATTGTTTGCAATAATGATTACACACCGTGAAATTTGGACTATTGACGAGCCTTTGGGGACAAATTTCTTTATTGATTGATCGTTTTTAACTTAAATATATATATTAGGTCCTTACCTATGAAATTGCCGTTCAGTATCAAAAAAGTGGAACAAGTTTTTTTTAATGAAATTATTATTTAATCAATCGAAGTATGCGCCGTTGTTATCGATACACTTCCGCCATTTTATAGGCAGATCATTGATACCTTTGGAAAAAAAATCCTGGGAGCGAGAGTCTATGAACTGTTTGAAGGCGGTTTTGACTGCCTCATCAGATTTGAAATTTTTCCCTTGTAAAAAGTTATCCAAATTTTGAAAAAAGTGGTAATCGGTTGGGGCAAGATCTGCGTCACCCACCATACTCTCCAGATCTTGCCCCAACCGATTACCACTTTTTTCAAAATTTGGATAACTTTTTACAAGGGAAAAATTTCAAATTATACCTAAACGTCGTTATCAGCTGGTCACAACCACAGATTGGCATTGGCCTACCTTCAATCAGCAGAGTTCATCTTCTTATCGAATGGATTTCGAGGTTAATCTACCTCACAAACCCTGGTGTCGGAATTGTTGAGCCGCCTTAGGCTTCCGACATGGCTCCTATAACGACTACATCCGTAGATACCGCCGGTTTCGATAGTAGCCGGGACCAACGGCTTTACATGCCTTCCGAAGCACGGAATCATCTTTCTTTTCTGACAATCAGGATGTAACGAGGTGCATTGTGTGCTACCTCGTTGCCACATTTTCTACTTCATTTCTCACCTCATTTACCATTTTCATCTAAATTCAAATATGTTTAATTTTGGAATTCATTCAAAATCATCCGTCAATCATCCTTTTTCATCAGTCAGTCATCCATTTTTCGTCAGTCGTCCACCTTCTACCTTTAGGCCAAGTACAACACGGCCATACTTCTTAAATGTATTCGCTTTGTTGTTATCTTTATTTAAACTCTCGAAATATATATTAACTTAGTAACAGTGAACGCCGGTTTTTATTCCAATTCCACAGTGTGTGTTGAAGTGCAGAACCTTCCTTTCTTCTTATCTACGTATTAACGTGGTTACTCCGCTGGCTTGCCCCAGAGCAAGGCGAGCCGCGGGTGTAACAAGGATATTCAGCATACAAAAGAGTCACAAAGTGATATTTGTTCGACGGATCCCCACCGGGATTTGAACCCGGAACCTCCATAACGACAGACTAGCTTTTTACCACTCGACCACGGCGTTGTTAACTCAGTTTGAGTTAGCCGACTCATGTTAGCTTATAACAAAATGTTTACAGACATGTAAGCTCATAAGACGCTACTGATACCAATGTAAGTGATTTGGAACCTATTAACGAGGGAAATCGATCTGCAGCTTATTAGGCAGCCCGCATAGTTCGGCCGGATTAGTGTACCCACAAAAAAGGAGGAGAAATAAGTATGTTCATCGAATGAACATAATTCCACATCATCCATCATGTCGTATGGCGATTACTTACTGCGTAGTCTCTGAACATATTAAATTCGATAGATAAAATTACTTAGTTGTTTGATGACAAATTTAAAGGAAGTCGCTTCCTTTCCCCTGTCCTTATCCTGTCTTTATCGGGTTATTCGGGTAAACTCTTGCTTCGCATACTAATTTTGACTAGTACATAAAAAGATAATTTAAAAAATATGTAACTACGCTATCAAATGGGTTAATCACACGTAACGAGTAGAGTGGCGAGACAGCAAATGGTCACTGGGCCGAGAGAGTCGCCCAACCGAGTCGCTGTTCACACGTATTTACAAAACTGGCGAGACAGTTCAGTTTGATGCTGTTGATTATCGTGTACAATGGATCGCAGAAAAACTGATTTTTATTTTATTTTCATTCCTTATTGCAATTAGGGCTGCATTACACTTGACTTTGTTTTTATATTCAGGTGACAAAAATTCCATAAACATTCGTGTATTTTTTAACACTGTATGAATTTAATTGTCGTTTCTAAAGTCCATTTCACATTATTCCACATACTACAAGCCATTTTTAGTGAAAAAAACAAAAATAACAAAAATAAATAAACACACGCTGCTCGGTACAAATCGAACGAGTGGCGAGTGGCCAACCGAGTGCCTGTCCACACGAGCCGAGCGGGATAGCGAGTGGCTGCGGGGGCTGTAGGATGAAGCGAGGGGGTGGGCACTCGGCCGAGCAATCCCAACAAATGATTCTAGTCACTGTCTCGCCGTTTTGGCTCGGCCGAGCACTCGCTAAAGTGTTCATACGTAACAACCACTCGGCCGAGTGCACTCTCTCGCCACTGTACTCGCTACGTGTGATCCACCCAAAAGGTCCTATCCTACAATAAAAGGTTAAAAATAAAATAAAAATCTAATTGAAAGCGTAGAACTATTAATATTCCTTATTTACATAAGTTGTAACATCATATAAACATGTGTAGACATTGTTATACACTTCACCTTGGAGTCGGTGTCAGTTAATAAATTTATTAATGTGATGTTAATAAGAACATATGCGTCTAAATGAGAACCTCCTCCTTTTTTGAAGTTGGTTAAAAATCATTTGAGTGCGTGTCTAAAAGAAACATCGATGAGATTTTTCGACAAGCGTTTAACGTCTGTATAACTTTTTCGTGCTAAACCCATGACAAAAGGTTTAGGAGTAAAAGAATATTTACGATATTTTCGTGGCCCAAGAGTCTCACTAAGTCCACAAAGCTTGTGCGATTTAATAATACTTCGGAACTCCGAGTTGCCAGCTCTGTTCTCCTTTATAAATCGCTCTAGCTCGTTAGGCCAACATTTCGAATATAGCAGTCTTTGTGCATTTGAAGAATTGGTACCTACATTCGACTCTCTTGATGGAAAACTTCATGAGGAAACCTGCACACATATCGTCTTTAACCACCCACTTTAACGAGCGTCTATACCATAGATAAGATACAGGTGTGTCCATTATTCAGTTAAATTAAAGTAAATAAATATCTAAATCCTAAGAATAAACTTATGAATATTAAATAATTACTCATGGCTTACGCAAATCACATGACACTTGTTAAAATAAAATATTTATTGGTATATAATACAAGGTAACAGTAGGGGAGTATTGGGCATTCTAAAACAGTTTTCGGATCATCGTTCACTGGCACTCCGTTCATCTCGCCTCGCTATCGCTCCGCTCGTTTCACTACGCTTAGTGAACAATGATTCGAAAACAGTTTTAGAACACCCAATACTCCGTTATGAACGGAACGGGTGTAGAAAGTGATCAGTGTAAACGAGTCGTGTTGAATACTCACCAGAAGTTTTCTAAAACTCTCTCCCACACACACACATCACATCACATTACGATAACTACAATCTCTGAGGGTTCTGGATTGCTAAGATTGCTCCCTCGACACTGACATCGGTTGATTGGCTGAAGTTCGCTGAATTTAAAGAATTATAAGTTTCGTTCATTATCAGCACAGCCTGGCTGGGATTCGTCTTGGTATACAAAACTGACTTGGACCATCATCCGTTGACTGGCTGAAGTTCAGAAAACTTCCTTCAACTTCAGTAGTGACAAGTCAAGGTTCTGGATGACCAAAACAAAATTCCCGACAGTGACATCAAATGAGGGGTTGAAACTTATAGAAGAACTACTTTCAACCTCAGCAGTGTAGGGTTGAGGGTCTTAGATTGAAAAAACTTCCCCCGTCTAGTGGTGATGAAAGAATATGAACAATACGTCAGTATCTCACCACGACAACTTGAAAAGTACAAAACTGCTTACAGTAACATCAATCTTTACCCTAAGTATAAACTGTAAGCGATTAGCGGAAAAACTGACAGCCTTAGTAGCATCTTCCAGCCGACCTTAGAACAAGAAGAATACATATATGCAGTGATTTATTTATTATATTTATTGGGTGTTGAATTTTTATAAATTTATTATTTATGTATAGTTCCATACTCTAAACAAGTGACAAATACAGCAGTAGGTAAAGGATGAAACACATGATAAATAACAACAATTTAATAATTTAAAAAGCTTTCATTTAAATTTATTAATTAAGTTATTATTATTATTCCACGACAATTTATTTGTCACATGTATTATTTCTTAAAATATTTCGTAAATGACATAATGAATTGAGGAAAAAGTGATTTCAAAGATCTTCTGATGAGGTCTGATGAATAAGTTTCTTGTTTACATTAAAACCAAAATTGCTTTTTACGTTTTACCATGCCAAACATAGATTTCGTTTATTAGAGTTCTAACCGACCCTCAGTGAACGGAGCGTGATAACATATCCGCTATAAGGCAATAACTTAAACCCAATACCTTTAATAAAGTTCGAATTAAATTGATGGGATCCGTAGGTATAAATAAACATAGAATTACATTCTACGAACAGGTTTTTTTTTATGCTTATAATTTAAATGTAAGTAAGACGTATAATATTTGAATTAAGAAAATAAGTCGTCACGTACCTTACTCTCTTAATTATAGTTATTGTTGTTGTTGTTGCTATTACGAGAACGAAAAATCTCGTTGAATATTTGTCATTGTTTAAATTTCAGATATTTATAACAAAATCGTGGTATATTAAGAATAAGAAACATTTATTTGCAGGACATTCTCATCTACCGAACTATAGTTACAAAATATTTAGCCTTAGAATAAAAATAACTTTCTCTCTATCATAGCATAAATAAAAGAAAACTATTTAGAAAATATTACTTAGGTATCATACTGTTGAATGTAGGTCACGTTCCCACGCTATGAAGTATAAATGCAATTCCTAAAGAACCCTAAAGCATCAATGCAAAGCGAACATGCTGACGATGACTCGTTTCGCGAAGCTAGGACTTTTGCTGACGACGACGCTCAACAAGCCGGTTCCTTTTTTAAAAAATAACCCTATCATTGTAGAAATAATAAAGTGTGGGTCTCGGTGAAAAATGTTTTTTTTTTTTCATTATGAGGTTTTCCAATTACAAGTATATTTGCGATAGGTCATTAAAATTTATTCGAAACGAGTTAAAAAAAATGTTTTTGAAATCAATCAACCTTTATTGTACCTATTGTTGGTTCCACCTATTATCGTTTCAAAGTCGGTTAAAAATAAAGGTAGATTCATATGAGCACGGTTTTGACTATGTAGAGTTTAGAGGTATAAATATTAAAACTCGTATAAATAATAAAATAAAACAGATAATATATAATAATATGAGTACAAGTTAAAAGTAAAGTTTTGCTTATCTGTAAAATCTAAGTCTGTACCTATAGGTTGATATATTTCATCGTTGTTGTGACAACCTCCGTGGTCGAGTGGTAAAACGCTCACCACATTACGGAGGTTCCGGGTTCGAAACCCGGCACGGTCGACCTTGGAATCTGGAATGATTCTGTGCGTCGGAAGGCACGTAAAACCTGGTCCCGGCTACTATCTTCGGATATAGTCGTTTTTTATTTTTATTTTATTTGTAATAATCAGGTAACAAGGCTTGTAGATAGAATAATAATATAATTTAAAACTTTTAAAATATTATACATACACTGAATTAAATAAAAAATATGCAACTTAAAAAACTTATTGACACCAAGTTGTTCTATCGTTGTGAACTTACCTTTATATATTTTCGCTGTTGTCGTCAGATTTTGGTTCCAATTTCAATTAAATCAGAATCATTTTTCTGCAAATTATGCGACTTTAGCGTGTGAAATAATTTCATTGAATTTTGCTTGCTTAGGATTTTTAAAATATAAAAGCGGATATGTGTCGTGAATATTTTACATTCTGTGCTCGACGCTCAAGCTGAAAATCAGGACTTCCACTGTGGTTCCGACGACTGCTCACGTCACCCAGTCACCTCGAGCTGCTTTATACCCGTCACCCTGAGGCATCATTGTATCGCGATCATGTGCGTAAGTTTTACATACATTTATATATTGTCCCTGCAGTTTCATTTTCTTTAACATGATAAATATCATTTAAACTACCTATCTTGTGGCAGTATATTTTTGTTTCCTGATTCTCTAGGGAATAAATAGTACCATGAATGATTAATATAATTTGAATAAATTTAATTTCAGGTCTGAACAAAATTATCGCAAAGTGCAGAAGAAGAGGGCAGGGGAAAAATTCCTGGATAGTGACGAGGAGGAATTAGTAAGGTAGTGTATATTTTCTCACATTAAAAAACATTTAATCAAATAAATTAAAAAATCAATATGATACTTTGACCTGTACGTACCCATTTATAAATACAATCTAAACTAAAGTTTTTTTTTTTCAACTTTGATTATAAAATACTTACGGATAATAGACATAACCTAATCTAAACATTAAACTTATTTTAAACTTACTTCCTAAATTTATTGTTTTTATTTTAATGAAATTAATCATTCTCATTTAATTACAGTGTGAAGAAGAAGGTGAAGCCTGCACCCAAAAAAGCAGGCAGGGGAAAACCTGCTCACAGCAAGGACGAGGCCCCCAGCGCGCAGGCGTGGTTGTTCTCCGACGAGGACGAGGACGGCGACCAGGTGCGCTCGAAGCAGGACCCCCCGAACTGCGTATTCTCTAGGCGCGTCGCCGGCGGCTCCGTGCGCCGGCAGGCTACCTTGTCGGGGGACCTGTTAGCGGAGGTCCGCATTTATAACCCGGAGGAGGTTCGTAACCTAGACGGCTACGAACGATGTGACAAGGCCGCAGTTTGGATCAGATATCAGGGGGATTCTCATTCCCCTGAAATGCACGATTTAAGGAAATTTGTTAAAGGTGCAAAGACATACTTTACCGAGGAGAGTAAATTCTTTGCCTCCAAATATAACAAGTGATTTTGTTATTAGTATTATGTATTAGATAGATGTTTATCATATTTTTACTAGGTAGTTTGCTTACATGGAATACGAGTAAGATAGAAAATACCTATATTTTGATATAAGTAAAAACTAATATATTTTTTTCTTATTTTATAGAGTAAACATTCCACTAAAATAATTAAAATATTTGAAATGCACGATTTAAGGAAATTTGTTAAAGGCGCAAAGACATACTTTACCGAGGAGGGTAAATTCTTTGCCTCCAAATATAACAAGTGATTTTGTTATTAGTATTATGTATTAGATAGATGTTTATCATATTTTTACTAGGTAGTTTGCTTACATGGAATACGAGTAAGATAGAAAATACCTATATTTTGATATAAGTAAAAACTAATATATTTTTTTCTTATTTTATAGAGTAAACATTCCACTAAAATAATTAAAATATTATTATTACCTATAATAAAAGTTAAAACTAATAAACTTGTACTTTTGATTTAATTCCTTATAGGTAATATTGAATACTTATTACTTGATTAATATTTCACATTAATATCTTAATAATTTACCTAAAAGTACTTAGTAAAGCGTGTATAAAACATGGTTCGATCAATATTTTGCACAGTTTGCGATATATCAGTTAAAAGTAACGCCTTTTCAGCTCATTTGAAGTCTATCTTACACAAAAACAATACTGCAGTTACCGAATGTGATGGCATTGAAAAAATCAATAGCGCATTCCGAAGTCGCATTGCATCTTATCGCGTGTCGTGTGAGGCAGCCGCGAGCGGGAGCGATGATGGCAGCGTCTCGGCTGAGGCACTTCCCCCTTCGCAGTTCCTAGCGCGGCTGCGATCACGCGTCCGCGCCTTACTCTCTGCGCGTATGCTAGCTCATGATAGTGTGAAGGTCAATTTCGAATTGTTTTCAGAGTTTTTTTTGCCAAAAGATAATTCTATGTCTATTAAATCTTTTTCTACAGAAAATATTGTTCTTCATCAGAGTTATAACTTTGAAGACGTATTTTCTAGAGTTCTTCAGATAATAAATAAAAAAATTGAAGAATTTGAGCAAAAAGATAGCGGGTGGGCATTTATGCGAAACCTGTATCTTGAAGTAAATATAAACAAGTATAATCCTATGAGAGCTTCAAGTTATATTGATCTACCAAAGTGTATTAAATACAAACGCGCCTGCATCAATATTCAAAACAATGATAATTTTTGTTTTTTGTGGTGTATAATGGCAGCTTTGTTTCCAGCAAAAAATAATGCCCAGCGAACATCTGCTTATCCCCATTTTAAAACTATACTTAATACAAAAGACATGACATTTCCAGTAGGACTAACAGACATCAAGGTTTTTGAAAAAAATAACCCAAACATTAGCGTTAACGTATATGGACTTCAAAACAAATCAAAAGTTGTTGGGCCATTGTATAAGAGTGAATGTCGTAAGAAGCATCACGCGAATTTACTATTTTTGGAAAATAATGATAAATCGCACTATTGTCTAATTAAAAATTTATCAAAATTACTTCGCCAACAGTTAACTAAACATCATTCGAAAATCTTCCTATGTGAAGAGTGTATGATATTTTTTGATAGTGAAGATAAACTCCAGTCGCACATTTGCAGCGGTGTTAAAACTATTTTACCTAATGAAGGCACTACAATTCAATTTGATCATTACGAAAGAATG
Organism: Teleiodes luculella; assembly: GCA_948473455.1. Lineage (NCBI taxonomy): Eukaryota > Metazoa > Arthropoda > Insecta > Lepidoptera > Gelechiidae > Teleiodes > Teleiodes luculella. Next base: position 17,160,697 of record OX419583.1, read on the forward strand.
CAAAACATGCCTTTCGTTATTTACGCTGACTTTGAATCTTTATTGAAACCTGTTACCACAAAATGTGATAGTGTTGATACCAACACTTTGACTTTACAACAACACGTGCCAGCTGCATTTGCTTACTACGTAGTATGTTCGTATGATAGTTCCCTGAACAAATATATTTCGTATCGCGGTCTGGATTGTGTAGAAAAGTTTTTAAAATATCTTCTACGTGATATAATACAAATAACTTCAGTATTTAATTCACCTGTGCCAATTAAACTGACAGCTGAGGATAAAAAAAACTTTTTGGATGCAAAATTATGTTTTCTTTGTAAGAATCCGTTGTTTGATGATAAAGTTCGAGATCATTGCCATCTCACAGGAGTCTATCGAGGAGCAGCTCATTCTTATTGCAATCTTAAGTTTCGGTTGCCAAATTTTGTGCCCGTATTTTTCCATAATCTATCTGGTTATGATAGTCATCTTTTTATTCGGCATTTAGGTGAAATGCCTGGTGGAATAAAAGTAATAGCGAAGAATAAAGAAAATTACATTTCATTTACCAAGTTTTTCAATATTGATGATAAAGACTGTTTGCCTGTTCGTTTCGTGGATTCTTTTAAATTTTTAGGAACAAGTTTAGAAAAACTAGTAGCAGGCCTAAATAATAACGAATTTATGCACTTATCTCGTTTTTTCCATGCTGTAGATCAATTAAACTTGTTAAGACGAAAAGGAGTCTATCCTTATGAATACATGACTAATTGGAACAAATATAATGAAACTGAACTACCACCCATAGATTGTTTTTATAGCAAATTGACTGGTTCTATCATTTCAGAATTAGATTACAGGCACGCGCTTAAAGTTTGGGATGCTTTTGGTTTAAAAAATCTCGGGGATTATACTGATTTATATTTAAAAACAGATGTTTTACTACTAGCGGATGTTTTTGAGAATTTCCGAAAGACCTGTTTACTGTATTACAAGTTAGATCCAGCCTTTTACTTAACAGCTCCAAGCTTAAGTTGGGATGCGATGTTATTGAAAACGGGTATTAAATTAGAATTAATAAATGAATTGGAAATCATAAGAATGATTCAAAAAGGTATACGTGGTGGTATATGTTTATGTTCTTGTAGATATTCAAAAGCTAATAATAAATACTTAAATAACTATAATCCAAACCTGAAAGAAAACTTTTTGATATACATAGATTGTGTTAATTTATATGGTTACGCTATGTGTGGTTTTTTACCATACTCTAATTTTAAATTACTAAAGCAACATGACATTGAACATATAGACTTTAATAGTTTACCCTCGGATGGTGACTATGGATATATTTTGGAAGTAGATCTTGAATATCCAGAAGACTTACATAGTCTTCATAATGATTTACCATTCTGTGCTGAGAAATTTGCACCTCCTGGTTCTAAATATCCTAAATTAATACCAAATTTATATGACAAATACTATTACGTTATTCATTTCGTTCATCTTCAGACTTGCTTAAGACATGGATTAAAACTCAGAAAAATACACCGAGTTTTACAATTTAAACAAAAGCCTTTTTTGAAACAGTATATTGACATGAACACTGAGCTTAGAAAAAAGGCTAAGTCTGAGTTCGAACAAGATTTATTTAAATTATTTAATAATAGTGTATTCGGTAAAACTTTAGAAGATAATGAAAAAAGAATTGATGTCAAAATGGTAAACGTATGGAGAGATGATAAAAATAAAACGAAGAAAAAAATGTCTGCAGAACAACTTATAGCAAGACCGAATTTTCATAGTGCAACGATATTTACAGAAAATTTTGTTGGAGTTCAAATGAAACCTGAATCTGTTATTCTTGACAAACCTATTTATATTGGATTTTCGGTTTTAGAACTGTCAAAGAGTCATATGTTCAATTTCCATTATTCCGTAATGAAACCTTATTATCATGATAAACTAAGGCTTTGTTATACAGACACCGACAGTTTTCTTTACTCTATTCAAACGAAAGATTTTTACAATGATTTGAAATTAAATTTTCAGTCATATTTTGATACAAGTAATTATTCCGAAGACAACCAGCATGATATTTTAATTCGGAATAAAAAGGTACCTGGCTTTTTTAAAGACGAGATGGGAGGACAAATTATTACGGAGTTTGTAGGACTTAGGTCGAAGCTTTATTGTATTAAAACGGAAGGACAAGAGTTTAAAAAAGCAAAAGGCGTACAAAAACGTGAAATAAAAAAAATTGGATTGAAGGATTATTACAAAGTATTAATGGAAAATAAAATAATACGCAAAAAGAACATAATTTTTAAATCTCTTAAACATGAAATTTTTACACAGGAGCAAAACAAAGTCGCATTTTCCGCTAATGACGACAAACGTATCATTCAAAAAGATAAAATTTCTACTATATCTTGGGGTCACTGCGATAGTTTCTTTTAGTCTGTCGTTGATATTGGTCTAACCATGTGCGAAGGTTACTTATTTGATTGTGTTGTATCCATGAGAATATATAAACATTCAAATGGTATACATATAAAAACTGGTCTTTGGGTTGAAAATGACTTTCTGCCTCAATTAGAGATTAATAATTCACAAGAAACAGTTTTTTTATCTTTGGACGAATGGGAAAATATATATCAAGATTTTAAACATTCAGTACCTAACAACAAGAAAAATATCGACGATATGTATTTATATAAGCTCATTTATTGTGATAAACGATGTACAGTGGAGTTTATAAATTTAATATTGGACGCTATCGTCACTTATGGTATTTGTATAAATTTAAGATTTGAAGAACTTAAAATTGAATATAAATCTGTTATGCTAATTGTTAATAAAATATTAGATTATTCTTCATTAAAAAGTCTATCATGTTTCCAAAACCTACCAAATAATTTAATCAAATTTGCAAATCCTTGTTCTATAACAGAATTAGAAGTTATTAATTTAGGTAGTGCATATTTTTTGAAATGTCTTAATTTGTAGATAAATGTAACTTTGTTGTAATAAAATAAATAAGTAATGTAAAAAAAAATCATATGCGAATGTAATAAATTTTAAATGAAACCTATCAATTTAAGAAATTGTATCTAGTAAAATAAGAAAGTAAATAATGTAAGAATCATTGTAATTTTAAATTAAATCTAAGAAATAAAAATATGATACCTACTACATGTACTTAAATAAATATTTTGTTTCATTTTTAATTACTTTATAGTTCCTGTACAATACCAATTTTAATAAAACTTATAAAGTGTTGGCACAAAATCAAGTTATGACATGTACAGTCAAAGGCAAGGTTAGCTGAACACGCACACCGCTGATCTATCTTATATTCATTCAATGAATATAAAAACGATGTAAAGTCCAAAGTGCTCTGCTTAGCTTGCTTTTGACCGTACCAGTGTCATAATATGCTGATGTTGTATATCCGCAATAGGAAGAAAGGCATGTTAAGACTTGTCGGTCGAAATGATTGCAGCGCGGGGCGGTGCGGGGTCAGGTGGATCACGTGGATGGTGTCTTATTATCATTACATACATACGTAAATCTATTGAGTTGTGATATAGTCACCAGACGTTCTTCATTTGTTTCCTTGCAATCATTGCGTTCGGTTCACTACAATTCCTAAAATGTCAGAATCTCGAACAAGTAACATGCAAACTAGTTACCTTGCTGTGAGTGACGATGAAATTCCTAAATACATAGTGCGCATCGAACTTTTAAAGTGTATAGAAAGTGAAATAGATGTGAATGTGGTAGCAAATTCAAAAGCTCAATATGTTGTGTATAGAGACGAAGATAATATACTGTATAAGACAACACAGTTACTGTGGCAGATCGGTGCGGAGCTTGGTCTACGGAACGAGAGATCGTGCAATATAGATATAACAAGGTATGTTTTAGGTGATAAAAATAAGTCATACTTATTTTTAAACAGTTCCTTGTATAGTTTTGGCTAATGTAAGTATTATTTTGTTATAGACAGGTGTGATTGAAAGGTGGAGGGAGTGTTCGGAACGTCAGACTCACGCGACGATGCGGCCGCCTTCGACGAAGATGACGGCTGCGCTAGCAGCAGCGGAAGAGCAGCGAACCGAACGCAATGAACATTAGTTTAAGAATTTATTATATAATGAAATTATTTTATAAAAATAAACAACAAACAATATTTTTGTCTTTTATTATATTTAAATAATAATAACATTTTTACACTGAGTTAAACAAAAAAGTAACAATTAATTACTAAATTCTTAAAAAAAATCTACATTTGCAAGCTTATCACTTTTACTAAAAAATCTGAACTGATACATATGATTATCAAAAAACCATTTTTGTAAGCAAATACAATTTTTAAGAGCACATTGATTTTTATGAATAAAACAGTTCAATTCACAAGTTTTATATTTTTCTTGTAAAGTTTTCAAATTTGGACAGCCCTTTTCTCCAAGATCTACAATATCACAATTTTCACATATTTTTTTAACCCATTTTTCTTTTTCACTTCCTTTTACGAAAATACTCTTATTTTGTAAATAAAACGGAATTAATCGTTTAAATTCTCTGTAGTCAATGAAGCCATCACTCCAAAGTATTCCTCTGTTTCTTTCTAACCAATTCACTTGCTTTTTCTCTTCCTTTGTTAACGTAGAGTACGCATAAGGTGGTTTTACAATAAACACTTGTGTCCAGTCAATAGTAGCTATGGCAAACTCTTTAACGATAAAATCATTTTTGGAATTTTTGAATCCTTGTACATCAACAAATATAGTTTGAGGTTTCATTATGATATTTTCCTTATAATATTGCTTAAAGGTCTGTACTCAAAAATGCAATCATTAAGTATAAGACAATAAGCTGAAGTTTTGTCAGGTATGTCTCGATCTGCTTCAATTTCTAGCCTCACGTCGACCGAACCCTTAAGAGATTCTTGTTGACGACAGCAATCAATAACAAACAAAGGCGCTATATCTTTAAATTCCTTTAAACTCAACAACGGTGCTGCTCGGCGTCCGTAATAAGACTGTTGAAATCTACAGTATTGTTCATATAATAAGGAAATTTTTTGGTCTGAGAAACTAACGTTCAAATTTTCATAAGGAAAGTACACAGAATTTAGAAATACTTTTACTTCTGTTAAACTGCAATGATCAAATACAGACATAGAGCTCTTTGCATTTTGTTTTCGATCAGTTTGCAAACCTACAATAATAAAACGAGGTTTTTCTATCTGAGAAGATGTCTTAATAGACCAAGTATGTTTTCTTGTTTTTGGAAGTAAAGGATATTCATATAAATCCCAATTTCTGAACGCTAAAGTTATAGCTCGATCTCTTTCTAAATTTTTTAGAAGACCAACCTTTTCACGGTCTGATACTTTGATGTGTGGTACTCGCCAAACAATTTTGTTTATAGTTATATCTTCTAGTACTTCTTTTTCACCTAGTATCAAAGCATTTAAGTTCGTATTACTTCTTAATAAAACTAATTCATGCTTGCAGTTCATAATTATTTTTCTATAATCTTCAGCAAAACCTAGAATTTTATCCAGTGGTATAGATACAGAAAATATGCCGTTGTTCTTTATAGAACTACCATTTAAAGACCAACCCCAAACATTTGCAGGTTTTGATTCACTCTCTGTCATTGACAAATATGATTTCATTGTCGTTGTAATACCAGCGTTTTTTATCTTATCTATTTCGATTCCATTTAATTCATAACGAATTTCTTGAAAAAGGAATAAAATAGGATTGTTAACAAAATTAGTCGTTTCTACATATGTTTTAGTTTCACTGTTGTAAATTTTCACCCTTCCTTCTAGGTATAAAGTACTAGCAGAAGGTAGGATGTATAAATCTTGTTGGTTAATAGGTATTCGAATTTCATCATTCTTGTTGAAACTTGTCACATACGGTTTGTAGGAATGCAATTCGAAGCTCTCTATGCTGTTATCAGACACTGGTGGCTCCAAAACGTTTAAAATACTCATTTTAACAGGCCTATTAATTTAAGGAATTCTTTATTTGCTTTAGTTAATTTTTTAATATTTTTGATGTGTGCTTGTTTTACAGTAGCAACTTTTATACTGGCACTTTTTTGAGATTTGTTTCCAGTTTTATTGAAGTCTATCATTCTTTCTCAGATGAAGGTACAGCTGTATTTCTTCTCCACGTAGATTTATAAGATTATTATTAGAGTCTAATAATCGAATATTTATTTCACTTATTGATTCTTGATTAACAGGAAAGTAGATCAAATTTTTTGGTATTTCCACTATTCGGTACCCCGGTGGCACATTGGGTACAAATTCGTATATGATGTGTCTTGGTATACCGTTTACAAATGAACCACTTACAATATCACATTCTATTCGTACAATGGTTGTAGACAAAATGCTTACTGGATAGCGAGACTCGTGTGTTATATTCGCTTTTAATACCTCCTTACCAAAACCAAATAAACTTGCGCATGAGTTTTCCCTTTCAAAATGAATGTCTTTCGAACATTGTAGCGTAACCTTTAGCGTATTATTATTTGTTGATAATTTTAGTGAACAGTTTTTTACATTCGTTCTTAAAAAATCACTGATATCTTGTAGCTCATATGAGCCTTCTGGTATCTCAAGAATTTCGTGATCATTATAATGAAATTTATTATTTTTGGTATCAATGTTCGGTATTGAATTAAAAGTAGAGAAGTATATCAATGCACACTCATATCCAGTATTAAGCTCCAGAGGAGGCGAATAATGTGTTGATAACACAGAATTTTGTCCTGTTATAGACAGAGTGAAACCCATGTTTGAAATGATAGTTTTCAATGTTAACATAAGCTTTTTATTTATGAATTTTCCAAAATTTTCTAAGAAAATGTATACATAAATGTCCACAATTAACAGTATCAAAACTTTGATACTGATCGTGATTATAACTAATCGTAACACCTTTCATATACTTTATTAATTCTAAAGGAGGTTTCAAATTGCCGAAACTGTCAAAATATTCACAATACTTGTTAATTTTCGCATAAGCTACCCAATGTGTGCCTTCATTATTAGAGTTATCTAAATTTAATATAGCACATTCTTTTTTTTTTGTTTTTCTTGGTAAAGTGTCTCTCATGTATACGCCTCTAAAATAAGGAATATCATAAGTATGATTTAGTATATCGATATTGGTCAGTGCGCGTTTGGGTAGCCGCTTTCTTAGTTTTTTGAAGTGTTATTTAAAAATAGCCCTGCACCATTTTTGTATGGTTTTATGTACAATCCTTTGCCATTGCCAATAGCAATTGCCTCCATCATTTTATTGTGTCGTTCAGATTCAATAAGATTTTTTTGTGCAGTTTTAGAATCATTTACTGCTTTTGCAATTCCTGCAGCTCCTCCAGCTAATGATCCTAATGCTGACAACCCAGCAAATATAGGAATTAAGGGTAATATGCCACCAGTTTTTGGAATAGAAATGATGCGTGGTAATTTGACATTCTTATTTTTCTTGAATATCTTCTTTGCTGCAGCAAAGGCGATTTGAATAGCTTTATTTTTATCTTTACATTTAAAGTTTTTTAGCTCCGATCGAATTTTACTAATAATGCTCTTAAAAGTACGAACACCTGATCCAGCTTTTAATTTTGCTTTCATTATATTTTTTATTAACCAAGAATCAATTTTTTCTCTTTTCCCTGCATCTTTAGCTCGAAGTCTCTTGTTTGCCATATTGATTAAATCCAAATCTGCTTTATGGCGTACGTTTATATCGTTATTAGTGTATGCAATATCGTGGTACATACAAGCTGTGTCTAATTTATTAATACCCCTGTCACCTCTTAACAAACGTTTCCGTAATTTAGTTCCTGGCCCACAAAACTGATAACCAGGTAAATGTAACTCGATTGGTAAATTATTTATAAGGTTATTAAGAAGACCTGCTCCACTCATTGATAGCAGTTTAATGATTAATTAATAAAGGACATCTCAATTTATACTTCATTGAACCAGATTTTTTATATCAACCCAACTATTTTCCTTCTCAGCAAGTCCTAACCACTTTACAAATATCTTGTCATTTTTCCTTTTAATAACTTTTTCTACAAGATAAATATCAGGATATTTCGTTTTCTGTAACTCATGATCGTAAAATGACCCAAGAATTTTTTCTTTATGCATATCTTCAATTAGGTATGTAACAGGTCTGGTTTTATTAACTTTTATTATTTTAAATATTTCTGTTGACCAATTAGGCGTATAACCCTTAGCAAATTCAGTTTTGTACTTGCTGATGCGTACTTTATCACCAAATTTGTATTTATTACCTGATGTTTTACTATTATTTATCTTTGATTTATAAATGTTTTGTTTTACAATTTGTTCATTATTAATATTTACATCAAAAGGTTTATATTTTGTAGTGCGGTGAATACTGTTATTATAGCCCCACACAATAGATTTTAGATGCTTTCCCACCCATTGATATTTACCATGCAAACTAAAATGTTTGTAAAGTTTTGTCTTTAGTGTTCTTATTACTCTTTCTACAATAGCTGCTTTTTTTGTACTAAATGTCGAATAATGATTGATCTTGCATTGTTTCATTAAATTAAGAAACAGAGTATTATAAAATTCCTTTCCCAAATCCGTTTGTAAGTTTTTAGGACAACGACCAGACTCTGTTAAAATTTGTTTCATGGCTTTAACTGTTTCTTCCTTTGTTTTCGCTTTCACTGGTACTGTCCATATAAATTTGGAAAAAGTATCAATTACTACAAGTATATACTTAAAATTATTATTCTCTTCAGAATATTTTTGCATATCGATAAGGTCAGCTTGCCAGAGATCATCAATTCCTTTAACAATCGTTAACCGTCGTTTAAAATTTTTTCTGGCTGGCTTATGAAGTTCGTTAACTAGACAAAGCTTATTACTCATTTTTAGATAAGTTAACACGAATCTTGAACAATTGATTAATTTCAGGTTTTGTGTAGTAATTTGCAGCAGTAACTATATCAAGTTTTTGTTTGAATTGTTGTAAAGATGAGTCAACTATATTTTTTACAAATATATCTAGTTCCTTTTTAACACAAAATTCTTTTAAAGTTTGATGTAAATATTGTTTATTTACCGCTTCGTCGTCATATACTGGCGTCTGTAAGCCAAGCAGTCTGTTTTGTTTCAAATCATAATGTCCTGTGTCCGATTTTAATAATGCTTCGTTATATATATCTAAATAATCTGGTAAACGTAAACGTTTATGCACATGGTGACCAAATTTATCAACGTTCATTTTTCATAAGTTCTGTGTAAGTAGTTGTTTCCTTTATGAAATTTGAATATCAACTAAAGTGCATTCTATTCGTTATTATATTTATTTACTTAATAATTTTTGCTTCCCGTAACTCTTCAATGATAGATATTATCTCATTATCGAGACCGGTGTTGCCGGCATCTCTTGAAGCGATCAATAGTTTTAATCTCTCTACTAATTCGTTCGGATCATCCCAATATATGAAGTCTGTATTTTCTAGAACTTTCTTTAGCTTTGGTAGACCTGTTCCTTGTGCTAAACTTTCAGTACTAGTTGTAGGGCATTTAGAAAATTTGAATAATGGTTTAACAATAAAGTTATATTTTATACCTTTATTACTCTTAATAGGTTTTTTTGGATCAAAATCTCTTCGGTGAGCATTTGTGTCCATTAATATTTGTTTATAATTTTGTTTATCACTTTCAGTTATCAATTTTAAATCCGGTGCATTTCGAGTCAACAGTTCCATTATTCCTGGGGTTTTCTTGTAAGATTTCCCACCAATGTCAATATGATCATCTCCATCATATACTCTTACATTGCCTATCATAAGCTTTCCTCGCTCTGAACGAAGTCCGAAAGTTATGTGATGTATAACATCAGAAGATAGAGACCACGATAATGTCTTTCTCGATGGACTTGATTCAGAATCAAGAGATTTAAAAGAAGCCATACTTGAGTCATTTTGATTCGTAGGCGTGCTAACCATAGTAGTTTCATCCTCTGAATCATCCTCAATTTCATAATCCTCACTGGACATATCATCATCATCAGCATTAACAGAAAAGTTACTGCTTTTTGGTGTCTTAGTTTCATTGGTTAATTTAGTTTCTATGCTCTGCTCATTTATTCTTTTTAAAGGTTCTGTTATGGGTTTAAATATAGATTCTAATACCTCATTACTGTTATTTTTCATGTCTTTCATAAGTTTTACTTTCTTTTTAATATTTGTTGCTGATTTTATTATCTGTTTTTTTATTTCTTTTTCCATTTTTTTATTGTCATCTGACCTACTTCGTTGTTAATATATTACTGACGATTATAACAATGCATCGCTTCATATAAATAATTCATTGATCAAAAACAATATAAGTATCAAAGTTCTTTCTATAACAACCATTATTTTTTTTACAGTCTTTATTAATTACTACGTAACTGAATGGATCTCTCCACACTTCAAAACACATATTTCTAAACTGAGACCAAGACATATCAGAACAGGCATGCTCATCATAAACATGTTTCAGATTGATATCATCCTGTTTGAATAAAATTATTAAGTTTGAATTATCTCTTATTAGTTGCTTAGGAATCTTAGAGTAAGTTTGATTTAAATAAAAGCAATCTATATTTTTATGTCTTCCCATCGCAAAAAAATCGCGAATATTATTTTGATTTTCACATGCAACATCGTCAAATATTATTATGGAGTTTGGTTTAGCTTCACTAGATGATATGACTTCATCATTTTCAAGATATTTGTTGAATGAAACTCCTGGCACCATATCAATCACCTTTTCTAAGAAAATGTATTTTGGTTGATACAAAGACTTAGAATATACGTATAGATTATTGTATCTTAACCCATTTTCATGTAACAAAAGTCCTATGATCAAATTAGTTTTTCCACAGTTAGAAGGACCACAAATTACACATCGTATTGTATTAGGTAATAATTTTCCATGTCGCGAAACATTTTTTTTTTCTACTGAACATATGGCATCAAGCTCTAACGTGTCATTCTGTTTTACAAATTTCATGATTGAATAGAATGTCAAATCAATAAAGTAGACCTTAACAGAGTGAGTCGATTTTCAAGCTACACTACATAATATACTAAAAATAACGTAATGTGTATGTGTGTGTGTGTGTGTGTGGGAGAGAGTTTTAGAAAACTTCTGGTGAGTATTCAACACGACTCGTTTACACTGATCACTTTCTACACCCGTTCCGTTCATAACGGAGTATTGGGTGTTCTAAAACTGTTTTCGAATCATTGTTCACTAAGCGTAGTGAAACGAGCGGAGCGATAGCGAGGCGAGATGAACGGAGTGCCAGTGAACGATGATCCGAAAACTGTTTTAGAATGCCCAATACTCCCCTACTGGTAACATAGTTTTAAAGTGAATTATTATAACAATATTTCTAATAAGTAATCCTACATACTGGTACTTTCAAAACGGTACCGGTTCGAAAATAAACGACTAAATGTACAATAGACACAGAAAGCAGTTGTGAATATTGCTAGAACTACAGGGCCAAATACATCCAGCATGAAGTATTCTGCGAATGAGATGTTAGCAGCTGGAGAGTGGAGAGGGCCATGGTCGAGGAGGTGCTGGATCTGATGCACCGCGCGCTGCAGCCCGCTGACGCGCTGGTCCGACAGGAGCAAGGACAGCCGCCGGATGCTCCTCCGGTATCTACAGGACAGAATGAGATGTTAGCAGCTGGAGAGTGGAGAGGGCCATGGTCGAGGAGGTGCTGGATCTGATGCACCGCGCGCTGCAGCCCGCTGACGCGCTGGTCCGACAGGAGCAAGGACAGCCGCCGGATGCTCCTCCGGTATCTACAGGACAGAATGAGATGTTAGCAGCTGGAGAGTGGAGAGGGCCATGGTCGAGGAGGTGCTGGATCTGATGCACCGCGCGCTGCAGCCCGCTGACGCGCTGGTCCGACAGGAGCAAGGACAGCCGCCGGATGCTCCTCCGGTATCTACAGGACAGAATGAGATGTTAGCAGCTGGAGAGTGGAGAGGGCCATGGTCGAGGAGGTGCTGGATCTGATGCACCGCGCGCTGCAGCCCGCTGACGCGCTGATCCGACAGGAGCAAGGACAGCCGCCGGATGCTCCTCCGGTATCTACAGGACAGAATGAGATGTTAGCAGCTGGAGAGTGGAGAGGGCCATGGTCGAGGAGGTGCTGGATCTGATGCACCGCGCGCTGCAGCCCGCTGACGCGCTGGTCCGACAGGAGCAAGGACAGCCGCCGGATGCTCCTCCGGTATCTACAGGACAGAATGAGATGTTAGCAGCTGGAGAGTGGAGAGGGCCATGGTCGAGGAGGTGCTGGATCTGATGCACCGCGCGCTGCAGCCCGCTGACGCGCTGGTCCGACAGGAGCAAGGACAGCCGCCGGATGCTCCTCCGGTATCTTCAGTACACAACATGCTTATAAATTTTAACAGCTGCTGATTTGAGCCTTAACTCAATATGTGGGAGCCGCTTCTCTGAAGAGTTTCGTCGAAAAGATTTTACTCCGCAAACTGCCGTTTGTCTTCAAAATGCTTTTGAGAGAGAAGCACCTTGTTTGAGCACTGTGGGGCGATCTTTACATGATGAAATTCGTAAAGGGCGGCCTTCAACTGCCGTCAACGAAAATAATGTAGCTACTGTTAAGCGGCTAATTAAATAAAACCCGCGGATTACGTATGAGACAATTCGAGGACTATTGGGGATTGGTATGAGCCAAATTCAGAAAATTATACACGAAGTTAAATGTTCAGATACTTTTTTGTCGTTGGATTCCTCATGAACTGACAGCAGAGCAGAAGCGGGCTCGCGTGGAATGGTGCTCACAGATGCTCCTGAAGTACGACCACCAAAGTTCTAATGCTGTTAATGACATTGTCACAAGAGACTAAATGTGGATTTATTGTTTTGAACCCGAAAAACAAAAATAGCAATCTTGTGAATGGGTGTTTCAAAATGAGAATAGGCCAACAAAAGTGAAGCAGGCGACAAACGTTGGTAAAAAGATGAATGCGTTTTTTTTACAGCTTTTGCTACGGGTCCCATCTGCCAACCCAATAACTAAGCGTAGCAGATAGTAAATTAAACCAGGAGGAACTGAAAGTGAGCCTTCAATCCCTCATGTTATTCGCGGCCTAACATCCCTACATGTGTGATATTTAGGTACAAACCACACACACACAATGAAAGGCGCGACAGTTGCGTCTACCGCACGCGTTCATCGCATAAAAGAATGTATTTTTTTGACATTGGAGTGCGTTTACCGGACGCGGTAACCGCTGCTGCGGTGACCGGAGCGGTGATCGCACAAAACAACGGTACGCTTAACAAATAATAGTAAGTTGGGGACTCTGCCCTGGAATTGTAGACCATTACGTCTATCTGAGCCAAACAGTCTAGTAAAGGAGATCTTACATCAAGTAGAAGGTCAATCGTCGAATCCAATTTGGCTGGGCAGCAATCGGGAAGCTGTGTAATATATTTTTGTCCTAAATACCGCAGTGTCTCAAGTCAAAGATGTTTGACCAACTTGTGTTGCCAATGTTGACTTAAGTGACTTAGGTACTGATCTGAGACGTCGCGTACGATAAGTCTAATACATAAGAAGGCACAATGTCACCCAGCGATGGAATTGGCTATGCTTGGAGTTCCCCTGCGTGATCGAATAAGGAATGACTGCAGAACTGAGTGCAGTAGAAACGACGGCCGTTGCGGCAAAAATGTTCTTGAATGGTGGCCGCCCGCCAATAGGAGGGGTGGGCTGACGGTTTGGAGAACGTCGCGGGAAGCTGCTGGATGCGGGCAGCGCATGAACAAGCTTTCTTTCGACTGAAATTATGACGATGAATGATGAAGTAAATGTTTGCGCTAGAAACCTATTTGAGAAATCGAAAAAAAATCTAACATTTATGTTAGTTAAGTCGACGATTAGGTACATATCTCTCTCTTCTCTCAAACTCTTGTATCAATCTTCTGTTTGGTCGAGAATCGGAACCCACAGGTTAAACACAAACCTCCTACAGTTCTGATTGTTGAAGTCATGGTACTTACGTTTCATTTTCCGCTACATCTAAAATAGTTCTCCTAAACTCTTCTTCATCCAAGTTGTCGATATCCAAACCCTTTCCGATGCCGTACTGTTGGTACTTCTGGATGTTATGGAAATGTCCGCCCAGGAGCGGGAGCCCAAGCAATGGCACGTTGGCGGCGATGGCCTCGTCCGTGGACTGAAGACCACCGTGGTTAATTAATAACTTTATCGATGGATGACCTATAAACACATAATGGATTTAATTTATATAATAAAATTGTAGTGGTTGAAAATCGGAACATAGAAAAAAATTATAAAAACCGAGTCAGGGGCATTAGTTTTTTTGTTTCTCTGTTTGTCTGTTTGTACGGGGTAATCTCCGAAACTGTTGGACCGATTTGAATAAAATTTTGCATGGTGGTACCATATCCCCGGTCAACATCTTAGATAGTTTTTACCGCGGGAAAATATCTCATTCCTACAGGAAACTGCACGGAAAAGTCAGAAAACAACGTGGGCGTAGCCGTGGGCGGGCAGCTAGTTAATCTAAATACCTATACCTACAATAATACCTACTCGTAAAGCTTAAAAGAGGTAAAAGGGTTGCTTGTAAGGAGTCTACTAACCAACAAATATGAATCTTGTAGGAAGACATTTTGATTTGATAAAAAATATTACAATGAAAATATAAGTAAATTATGATTTAAATTCTTGATTCATTATAAAGCGACGACGAACGGACGATGTAAATATCGCGCGAATATAAGCCTCTTTAAAAAAAATATTTGTGTACACTATAATTATGTGTATTATACTTACATCACTTTAAATGTTAGATACTAAAAAAAACATGAACTATAGAGTATTTTTTAAATAATTTGAAGATTTGGTATTTAAAATGAAATGATTAGGTGTATAAGGTGTATTGTTCATAATATCTGCCTCTATCTTCTTCTATACTGTAATAAAACTGAAGAATCGGCGTGTCTGTACATTGATTTGTTTTTCAAAAAACGGATTGTAGGTGGTATAGGGAGTGTACCTGACTGAACACAAAAATACAAGTTTTGAAAAAAATGTCAGGAGTGTCCAATAACATGATAATTTTGTAGTAGCTGAGGTAGTGAAGATACCTAGGATCCTTGCTTGTTCGATATTAATTTAATAATACTCACGTAGCAAGTCTGCTTGGGGTTGTGGTAGCCACTTCTGTAGACGTACGTTTTGCGGTAAATTTGGAATATCTTCTTTATACCACTTCCAAAGCACATCATACGGAAGAGAAGCAAAAACTTTTAAAATTACGGACACAATATGAGGGGGGAGGTCTGAATTTCGACCTAAAGTCCCGAAACTCATTAATATAACACCGTGTTTTGAACTATCTAAATACCTTTGCAATTCCTGTAAGAATAATAATAGATTTCAAGGTCAATAAAAAAACAATGTTTGAAATTTAATACAAAACGAAAATATCGATGTAATACCTCTTGTAATGGTCGTGGTTCCGTCAAGTGGATGGGCCCCATGTAATTGACAGAAGGCCCTATGGCTCGATTGTTGTCCCACATGTGCTGCACACTCAGAAACAACATCTTCACATTCTTCCTTACTTCTTCCACTGAACGTGCATTTTTTCCAAAATATTTTTGAATTAAGTTATCATCATGATATCGCGAACTCCTTTCTATGTAATTTATATTTACGGCTTCTAAGAAATTATAAACTTTTTCCCAAAAGGATTCAGGAGTCTTTTGTATGAATGGAAACAGTAGAGGGTTAATTTCAGATCCAACTTGCTTGAAACTTTCGTGAGAAACTGTACTCGCGCTTATTAACACTATAGGGGCATTAAATTTGGCACCAAATATCAGCGCTGTAGGAAAAGTCTCTTCTGCTATAATCATGTCAAAATATTTATGGTCATATTTTATTAACTTCTGTACATCAGGATGGCTTATTTGAGATTGTGGAATTAGGTATCCTTTACCAAAAACTTTTTCAGCTAAATCACTGGGACTGATTGCAAAATTTGTATCATGTTTGTCTAATACATCTTCTATAATCTCGTTGGAGATACTCACATCTATTTCGGTAATATTCTCTGTCTGCACTCTTTTTGGAAATGGTGTTAGGATGACGACTTTATGTCCTTGTTTCGCTAATTCTTCAGGGAGAACCCTCAACACTTTTTGATGGCTATACGTAGGTACTGGAAAAACACAGAGTATCTTAGCTGATAGTGAAATATCCACGGACAAAAGAAAAAATACAATACTTTGTAGACGTTTCATTTTGCCAATGCTTATATTTCAAGTAATGCAATATTTTCTTACCTACCCATTCTATAGGTAGGTCTATATACACAACTAACATAAGCATAACAGAAAAGTATGTTTGTCCGACTTTACACATTGTATCGTATGGATGTTAATACTCTTACATTATTGTACAATTCCCTGGTTCGATCGCAGTTAGAATATGCTTCCACAGTGTGGAATCCGCAATATAACAAATATATTGAATCTATAGAGCGTATCCAGAAAAAGTTTATTAGACGGATTAGTTTTAAATGCAAGAATTCTCAGGCACATAAACTTGTTAGTTTGAAACGGCGTCGTGAAAATAAAGACCTTCTTATATAAAATTATAAATAATATGATAGATTCTCCGTATTTACTTGGCAAGATTAATTTCAAATGTAAGTCTGTAAGAACACGTTCCACAGATTTATTTGCAGTCCCGACAGTATCTTGTAACTATGCAAAGAATCGCTTCATACTACGATCCTGCTCCAGTCATAATAGGCATTTTGGGTGCGTTGATATTTTTAATTTAAAAATAAATTTGTTTACTAAGGGTATAAGACAGGCTCAGATTCAGTAACCAATGTTTAATATTATGTAGTTACTTTAGATTTTACCATCCGATTATTCGAGTTACATTAAGAACTTTCGTAAACATAACTTAATATTGGTCTCTTTGGTTTGGCTTTTAATTTAATTCTTTTTTTATTTGTAAAAATTTAATAAAACCGTCACAACAACATAATATGTTAATTCTATTTGATGGAAACTAGTTTGGCTTATTGTGTTAGGTTTATACATAGACTTTTTGTATTGTTGTTATAAGCTGTTTGTTTCCTAAATAAATAAAATAAATAAATAAAAGTGGCCTATGATAAAGCCCGATCAGAAGAATGAAAAACTTCAACCGCGGTTGTGAACGTAGCAAGCACGGGAGTTCAACTTATTGCGGAATTTCAATGGAACTAACTTTACAATGGAAATTGTTACTACAAACCTACAAACATAAAAATATACACGTGGCGCCCTCAGAGCGGGTTTTTTATTTTTCTGGTCAGGCTTTGCTATAAAGTAATGTGGATACCGGTTTAGACCGGTAAATATAATTTCTTTAAACAGACAGACCTTTAAATCCATGAAGGAAAATAAAAATTACGCGCCCCCCTTTGTGCGGCCGCATTGGTTTCGAAACAAAATAGGCATGATTGCTACTCCATATGGGCGCGGATTTTTTCTCCTTCATGTTTAAATCATTTCTTTGACTTTAAGCAGAACAACAATGGCAAACCAACTGAGAGAAGCCACGGTCAGGTAACTAGCTCTATTGACGTATGTCTTTTGTACTATTTTGCACCTGTACAATTAAAATGACATGTATTATAACACTGCACTGCACTTAATGCAGCCAATTGAACAAACAAGCACAGTCACGTTCACGAATAGCTTTTAAAAATAAGGCCACTGAAAACTTCGAAAGGAAACCTGCACTGCACACATATTGTTATGAGAAGAAAATCAAAGTTTATTAGGAAAAAATAAATGCAAACAAACTTTAAAAAAAGCTATTATTTAAACGCTCTAAAAAGAAGAAAATAATTATTTCCTTAAAAATTTTAACTATAATATACTTATATTATAACCTCATTATATACTATATATATAAAATAATTTTATTTGCACTGTACTAATGACGGAGAGGGGGACCTGGAGTCCTAAGATACAGGCCCTGGCTTAGTTTAGGCTCCAGATGCCCCACAAACAATCTTGCAATATATTTGTGCATTAGAGTTGCAATATATCTATTGTTTGTTAGTTGGTAGAGTGAAATAAACACATTTTTTTTAATAAAATTTATATGACCATAAAAGCTTGTCGCGACAAACAAGCCCGCGTTGCTCGAAGGGTAACGCATTCCATGATACCAAAATACCTATTGCTATTTGTAAACATAACATCATCGTATCATTCTTTAATTTCTTTAGTACTAATAAATAAATATTATTCATATGATACTGTACAAAGTACATTATTTTATTGATCAGCGTTATTCATTTATTGCTTATGTTGCATTGATTCAGTTCACGATTACCTTTATAAGTGTGCACACGTCATTTTACTTCAAGTTTATAATAAACAATTTATTTGGGATTATATCAAGAATTTTACTTATCAAAACTACTTATCATATATCAAGACGAGAACAAATCATACATAAGTTGGTCCTTCGAACTTTGACCACGTGTTTTTGTGTTTCGTGTGTTTGTAATCAGTACATCAAGCTGTGGACATCAATCTTAATTTTACTATCAAGTATATCAAGAAACTATCAAGTTGGTACGTACCTCATCAAGTTAATCAAGTGAAAGGTTAAAATCGGAACTCAATCAAAACAAAATCAAGAATATTATATCAAGAGTAGCGCTACAGAACAAAACTTAAGTAAATCTTGCAAGTTTATCATTTATCAAGATCATAATGGAGACTCTACAAAAACAAGCCAACATTATGGAGGAAATGAAAAAGGAAGTTTCAAATTTCAAGAAGGATAGCAGAGATCGCAAGACATTAGATTATATGGAGAAACGTATAAACACTTTGGATAAGTACTGGTCCGAATTCAGGAAAAATCATGATATATTGATGAACGTTTTAGATGAAGAACATGAATATTTTGCACAAAATCAATTTGAAGAGATGCAAATGTTTTATATGACTACTAAAAAGATGTATTTAACTACTTTAGAAGAAATAAAGTTTACAGAATCGTCGTCTTTGCAAACGGGACCAGGCCCGTCTTCAGGCACAGGCGGCGGGAGGCTCGAACAGCCAGGCACGTCTTCAGGAACGGCTGGCGGTGACTACTACACTACAAATCCTTACTATTCATCATCTGAAGACAAAACAAAATTCAACGATATCTTTAGAAAACAAGCTTCTAATTTTAAAGCATTTTTACGAACCCTTGCGAACATTGATGTGGATAGTTTAAACGACAAATGGGAATATAAAGGTGCTTTAAATAATATCAAGGCACGTTGGAGGGTTGTCGACTCGTTACATTGGGAAATCGACAGTCTGTCAAACAATTCCAACGTTGAGTACTAACAAAAGTTTACTGAGAATGAAAGACGATATAACAATATCATTAAGGCTATTAACAACAAGCTTTGGTCTGTGGCTCACCGAGAAAAGTCGACACCACAGCTAGATATCCCAATATTCAGCGGAAACTACCAGCAGTGGGTATCCTTTAAAGACCTCTTCTGTGAAGCTATACATAACAATCCTTCCCTTTCTCATGCACATCATGTTTATTTGCATCAATCATACCGTCAATTTAAACTTCAATTTAAATCACAATTGATATATCTGTCCTTCCCAGAGCAGCATATGGATTTATAACATTTTTTTTCCAGTGGGAATGGGAAAGACATTAGAGTTTGAAAAAATTTTTTTTCCAGTGGGAATGGGAAAGACATTAGAGTTTGAAAAAAAAGCATTTCAAACAGATGTTCCTTTCCAATTAATAATATTAGTTTGGTGGAGTACGCTTTCTATTAAAAAACAGATGAATGTGTATTAACAACATCTACATACGTATATACATCAGAAAGTTAAAAACAGCCTCCGTGGTCGAGTGGTCAAAAGCTCGCCTGACGTTACGGAGGTTTCGGGTTCGAATCCCGGTGGGGACTCGTCGAACAATTATCACTATCCTCAGTTTAGTTAGGATATTGCAGGCTGAATCACCTGATTGTCCGAAAAGATAGACGATTCCTTGCTTCGGAAGGCACGTAAAGCTGTTGGTCCCGGCTACTATCTGCGGATTTAGTCGTTATAGGAGCCATGTCGAAAGCCTAAGGCGGTTCTATATTTCCGACACCAGGGTTTGTGAGGTAGGTTAACCTCGAAACTCACTTGATAAGCAAACAAGCAATCAGAAAGTTTCATTTGAGCACCTTACCTTTCTTTTTTATTAATAAGCATTAAGTAATAAATAATAAATAAATAAATAATAAAACGCTTCGCGTTGCATAATCATCAATAACAGGAATCGGTATCCGACGCAGCATTCCTTGTCACTAATATTACCCTGTATGTAGCGAATGTTATTGTCTGTATTGAATACTATTTGGTAACCCATGCGTATGCCCATGACCGCAGGCATCCTATCTATTTAGCCGATACGATGGGATAGTCCGTAGTTTATGTTTGAACATGTTATATAATATAACAAACCACCCAAATTCAAATACCAATTAGTACCTACAGTTATATAAACTCTATAAATCCTATTCATTTGTTCATTTCCAACATTTTATTATGTGTTGTGCACAAACAATTTTGAGGAAACAAACTTCAAAAGAATAGAATAGAATAGAAAAACATTTATTTAGCGTAACTTTACAAATACAGACAATGGAATAAACACTAAAAGACTAACACGACCGACCAGGCGCGAATTACTCCTAGCGAACTTAAATCTCACGAAATGTCTTCCAGCTGACCTTGATTTCTTCTATTCATTTGATTTATTCTCTAGGTGCCTATTTCAAATTTAAGCATAATTTCCTAAGCTTCTTTTAAATCAAACTTTGTACGTAGGCAATTCTTCCAATCGCTATTAATTCAGATGCCTAGAAAACGCAGAGACACTGAGAGACACCTATTACTTGTAAAGTATTTGGTATGTGGAGTGTAATGGTGTGATGACATCGCATTGGGGGCGCATTGCATATCGCATGATAAAGCATCTTTGAAGGAAGGAAGGAAGTAGCTAAAGATTAACACTTAGTATTTGAATAACTGTGACATCCAAATAAACAAATAATAATAAATACCTATGTGGGGTTGTGGGGACATCTCACACACGGCCATCTGACCCCAAACTAGGCAGAGCCTGTACTATGGGTGTCAGACAGCTGATATACATATGTATATAAATAAACAACATCCAGAAACGACCACGAAGCAAACACAAGTGACACGAATGTTTGCCCTGGGCGGGATTTGAATCCGCGACCCTGTACTTCGAAGACAGATGTACTACCAACTAGGCTACGGGGCTGCGGAATATTACAATGTCTAGAAGATGGTCATCAATATCCCTGAGATAAAGACATTATTTCTCACCCTGCTTTATATTCTGGTCCCGTCGTCGTTGGTTGAGCTCGCGCTCTTGACCGGGGGGATGCACCAAACATTTACATTAGGTCTTACAATATAATACTTTCACATTTGATACCTCGTAAGATGTCAAAAAGATTTTTTTTTCTTGCTCTATAGGGGTTGCATTTTTATATGCGATTTGTTATAGATAAAAATTAAAATAATAATTAATAATAATGTCACGACAATAAAAAATGATGTGAAAAATCTATAGGCGGTAAAACTGATTATTGGCGTGGCGACCCGGGCGAGTCGACCGTGGCGAGCAGGCGTCGGTCGCCACGCTAATTTACTGAAGAAAACTATTCTTTAAGGTGTATATAAATAAATAAATAATAAATATGTAGGACATCTCACACACGGCAATCTGACTCCAAACTAGGCAGAGCCAGTACTATGGGTGTCAGACAGCTGATATACATACATATATAAATATACAACATCCAGACATAAGGCAAACACAAGTGCTCATCACACAAATGTTTGCCCTGGGCGGGATTCGAACCCGCGACCTTGTGCTTCGTAGGCAGACGACTACCGACTAGGTTACGAGCGAGGCCGTCATATTCGTATGATACATTTTGCACTAAGCCATCTAGAAGATATCTGTAAAACTTGAAGCAATCACAAGCTTTATTTTGGATGTTTCACATCAGTCAGGCGTCCCGTGACCGTGACGGCTCGCCATCTTTTATTTCTGATGCGATCGCGTAGTAGGGAATCTTCACCACTTTCTGGGTGACTTTGAGCCTTCTTATAAAACATGCATCGAATATTTGAAACTGTATAACAAACACGTTCATTTGTATTTTGTTAATGAATTAATTCATGATTATTCAGATACGTATAGAATTATACAAATGCACCTTGCGTGAAATGCTGAATGAAGCTGATTGCGCCGCCGCCTGAAGTCTATTCATTACAGTGAAACATTATAAATTATAAGTAATATTATAATATTATATTCAGTGGTGAAATTAGTTTAGTAATTGGTACACAAGAAACCAACTTAGAATGCAAATGTAAGATAATGAGCTTCAGCTTCTAATTGTTTTATTTTTTTCAAACGAAGGCTTAGGCCAGACGAACGTTTTTTTTTTGAATAGAATAGAATAAACTTTATTGTAATAAATTTACAAGAAATGCAGTTTTTGTTTTAAAGTAATGAGTTGGGTTTTCACACTTGGTTTCATACAAAACTCCTGTTTCGTTCACACGGCGACTCAAATGAGTTACATATTTTGTATGAAACAATTATTGCGCGCCCGAAAAAGCACGACTCACCATTAAAAAATTACGCTCCTCTGCCCTCACTCTAATACTTACTTTTTTTCGTGGATTAAAAGTCATTAAAAGTTTAAGTTTTGACGTAACGTTTCTTATATGTATTAAAAAGGCCCTATTTCAGTGAAGGAAATCAGTTAAGTCCGTACCTAATAATTAAACCAATTAGCAATCATAAAAATTATGTCCTTCATTTTTACTTGTTATTGAACAACTTGAGTTGAAAAACGCAATTTTCGTAGATATTTTATTTTGGTTTGGATGTGTATGTATATATGTATAGAAGGGACGTCTGCGCAGACGGGTGACCTGCTCTAGTATAAAGAACTATTTCAACTCTATTGGATGTGTACTAAACTTACTAATTACGTAAGTAAAGTAGGTATTTATTCAAACTGCATTATGGATATTTTGAAGCTCTTGTCTACATTACGTATCAAAAAATAATTATAAATGTATTCGAACATCTTATAGTGCATCTCATTTCAAAAATCCATTTGCATTGCAAGCTGTCTTTCGTATTGAGCGGACTCTGGCAGCGAAAATTCGATAATTTCACTTCATCAAAGTATTATCCAGTTTTAAAGTAATTAATAAAGTTTGAAATTACTTGACTAGTTTGACGTAAAAACGAAGAAGTATTTTAATAACGATTAGATTGAGTTTGAACAGACCTTTTTTGTCATTAAAATGATAAGGAAAGTTGCATTGAAAACTATGGGATTATTGTGGTAAGTTTGATGTAGGTAGTTTTTTTTGTGATGGTAAGATTTGGCCGACGTTGCACTTACGTATACAGTAATTATTGATAGTTTAATTTGAGCTTCAAAAAGTACAATATCTGCTTAGCACTTAGGCATTTAAATACTAATGTAAAATTTATTGTCTCTCACTGCGTCGGTGGCATGTTTCGCAGCTTCCTTGGATCTGAAAGCCATAAACGACGTGTTGTTACCGCACATACTTCTTGGGAAATGTATTTAATTATCAAATAAATCATGATTAAGAAAACACTTTAACTATTTGATTGCGGCTTATAAAAACCGACGATTAATTTGAATTACCCTATCTTAGTTACTTATCGTGTAGGTTTCGAGGTTAAAGTACTTTACAAACCCTGCTGGGTAGTACTATTATTTTCCTCTGTGCCCTGGTGTTAAAATTAATAACGCCCACATCACAGGAACCAACAGTTCTACCGTTTTACGTGCTTTCGAAGCACGAAATCATCTTTCTTTCAAATAATGAATTATCCCAATCTTATGTGATAAAGTTATCAAATCGAGGCAAGGCAAGAGACTTGTGTCTCTTTGATTCGATATCTGCGATTGAGTTTCACTCTTATCTGTAAATCTACTATCTACACAGATTTATAACCAGTTTCTAGATTAAACAACGCTTCAAAAATGAGACGATTGACGACATTGTACAGCATCATTTATTATTACAATTTACGTTAATTTTAACATTATATTTATATGTCATACATAATTATTATATTCATATTAGTTATTGTTAAATTCTTGTGACAAAGAGCAGTAACATATTTTTCCAGGTTTTCTACAGAAAACTTGTGACATTTGTCACTTAATATTATGTTGTTGTTTTTTCGAATTTTTCCCAAAGGGAAAGGCAATGGTGCTAAGCCATACAGCCTAATCTTAGATAAATTATTTTCTTTTCAGTTTCCAAAAAAGAGGCCCAAAGCCAGGTCTTCAATTGATGTCTTTTCAGTCCTTGTTTTCTTTATATCTCTCCAAAACAAGCGACTATGAAATTATAGATCGGCTTGTAGTTATCCTGACACGATAGTAGATTCTGAAGAGAAGGCGGGATATTGTCTTGTTGATAGATTTCCTGAAGTTGGTCAATTAGTATTAGCCGATGCAGATTAAAAGCCGGACAATCAAAAAATATATGTTCCAGGGTTTGAGGGACGTTCAAGGTACATTCTGTACAGTTGGGATTATTAATAATTTTCATTCTATGTAGATGAGCCTTAAATTTACAATGACCGAAGCGTAGTCTGCATATTTGTGTGTAATATTTACGACCATAATATATATTTCCTTTGATAAACCAGGGTGTTTTTCCTATGTCTGGATTAATATTGGCGTACCACAAGCCTTTTTCTTGCCGTATTTGTCCAACTTCTTCAGAGAAATCGTACACAATTCGTTTTCTAACTAGTGAGGTCAAATCTCTCCATGGAATCGGAATATTTTTAATCTGCCCATCCAAATTACATATTGATCTGGCAAGAAAGTCAGCGTTTTCGTTGCCTGTCACTCCTTTGTGAGCTGGAGTCCAAAGGAAATAAACATTGATATGTCTTATTTGCAAGTTGTAGCAAGCCTCTCTTATTAAAGATATCAGATAGTTTGAATTAATATTTATACATTTGTGCGCTAAAGAGGTCAGAACCGACATGCTGTCACTTATTATAAGCCAGTTTTGTGAATTAGATGATTCTTGCTTAATGTATTCCAGTGCATTTAAAATAGCTGCAGCTTCTGCAGAAAATATTGTAAAAGAGTCCGGTAGTTTATATCCAATGCCCAATTTCTTGTTACTGTGATAATATGCCATAGAGACACCCTTTTCTGATTTTGATCCATCTGTATAAATTTGTTGATGAAGTGGCCAATTTGAAAGTTTTTCATAAACATCTTCTTTAGTTTGCATGCTGTTATCAATCATAACAGATACTTCACAGAATTGTCCTTCCAGTGATCCATTATAGCATGACCACATATTAGTAGTTTTATGAATGTTATACTGTGTATCATATGCTTTAATTTGGGAAAAGTTGATTAAGACAAACGGACATTTCAAAGAATTGGAAGTGGAGGCCAGATTATAGAATTTCATAATTTTATCAATCAGAGGATGATTACTAAATGTGAAGAGCTTTATCAAAAACATTGATTTCAAAAAGTTGAATCTATGAATTAGGGGCAAAACATTGCACTCAACCTGCAAAGTAACTATGGGAGTAGTCTTCATAGCTCCAGTTATTAAACGTAAGTTTTTGTTTTGTAATACATCCAGTTTCCTAACTAAATCAGAGTTACAGGCAAAACAGAAGTAGCTGTATTCAAAATGAGAACGGACTATGGATTTATATAACATAAGTAATATTTTAGGATCAGCTCCCCAAGTTATTCTTGCAAGAGACTTGAGAACATTAAATGCTCGAGAGGCTTTATTTATCAAGCTATTTACATGGTTATTCCAGGACAAGTTTCTAGTAAAAATACATCCCAAGAACTTAACTTCATCTTCTACAGGTAACAAGTTACCATTGTAGAATATGTGTGATTGCAATATTCTAGCTCTGCTAAAGATTACAACTTTAGTTTTCTCTAAACTTACTTGAAATTGCAAATAATCAAAATAATCTTTTAATTTAACAAGAGCTGCATTAACTTTACTTTCTACAAGTTGCATATTTGAGCCAGAGCAGTATACTACTAAATCATCTGCATACTGAAGATTATTAACTTCATTGCCTAATATACTGTTTAACTTGTGAATATATAAAATGAACAAGAGAGGACTTAATACCCCACCTTGACATACACCTAAAAATGATTTCTTTGGACCAAATAAGTTGTTATTATATTTTACATAAACATCCCTTCCATGTAAAAAGTTAAAAATCCATTTAATGAAATTTGCAGGTAGTCCAAGGGATTGGAGTTCTGTAGCAAGCACTGAATGGTTGACATTATTAAATGCACCTACAATATCAAAGAAAACACATACTACAAATTTATTAAATGAAAATGAATTATGTATATCCAAATACAGATGATTAAGACTCTGAGCAGCCGAAAAGCCACGCCGAAAGCCAAACTGATTATAAGGTAATAATTTATTAGATTCTAGGTAGAATTCTAATCTTTGTTTTAACATTTGCTCAAATAATTTTGCAATGCAAGAGGTCAATGCTATAGGCCTGTAAGAATCATGATAGTCACAATCTTTACCTGGTTTTAAAATAGGAACTAGACAATCAATTTTCCAATCAAAAGGAATAATCGAATTATTCCATAGAAAGTTAAACATGTTTAATAAAATTAACTTACTTTCAGTGGATAGATTTTTTAACATTTTATAGGGAATATGGTCTAGACCAAAAGCTGTATCACGCCTAGAATTAAGAGCACTATTCAGTTCAGATAAAGTAAAAGCAGTATTAAAAAGATTTTCATTACAGGAAGAAGTAAGATTGATGCTTGAATTAGATTGAGTGTATGTCTGAGAAGTGTATTTATCTAAGAAAGAAGGAATCCAGTCTGTATTAGAAGTTGCAATATGTTTGGTTTCAGAAAATGACCTATTGAATTTTCTTGTTAATTTCCAGATCAGGGAAAGAGGAGTTGATCTATTAAAAGATTCACAGAGAGCCTGCCAAGATTGTTCTCTTTCAACTTTCAAGGTCAGTTTTTTAGTAGCTTGTAACTTTTTAAATTTAATAAAGTTTTCTACTGAAGTGTCAGATTTAAATTCAAGATAGGCAGCTTTAGCATTTTGTACAGCTGCTGTACACTTTACATTCCACCAAGGTATACAAGGTCTTTTCCTAACACTAGGTGTACTAGAGCAAGACCTAACAGGATTGGCATCGAGAGCACTTTTTAATAGTATTGTACAAAAATCTTTATAAGATTGCTGAGGGTTAGAGGAATCAAATGTAAATTTTTTTAGCTCATCAGAAACTATTTCCTTATATTTTTCCCAGTCAACATTATTATAACTAGGACGACAATAGTTGCCCTGATTAATATGAGGATTATTTGTTATTCCAGAAGCAAGCAGACGGGTGATAGTGGGAAGGTGGTAACTTCCCATAGGATCATCATACACTGACCAATCTGAGCGGAGTGCTAATGAAGAAGAAACAATTGTCAAATCTAAAGCATTTGGTCTCCAAGTGTGGGAACCTACTGTAGTTTTTTGACCATCATTTAACAAACAAAGATTATTGTCATCAATGACATTAAGCAAGTCCACACCACGTGAATCTGTAGAATTACAGCCCCACATGGTGTGGTGAGCATTAAAATCACCAGCTAAGATTAAAGGTTTAGGTAAAGATTTAATAAAATTATCAAGATATGTATAGGTAAAATTACAGGGGCTAGCTAATTTGGGACTGTAGAAACTAACTATGGTAATAATTTCTTTGTTAAAATGTAACTGTATTCCTATATTTTGTAAAGAATTGTCATTGTAAGTGTTAAATATAGTATACTTTAATGAATTGTGAATAATAATAGCTACACCATTGTGCTTGCTACCAATATCCAATCTTTCTATATTATAATCTCTAATTTTCAATTTTTTATTTGGTTGTAACCAGGTTTCAGAGACTAAGGCTAAATGAATATTATTATTAAGTAAAAAATAGTTAAAGGCATGTAAATTACTAGACAAACTCTGAGCATTCCATTGAACTATGTTTAAATGATCCATAAAATATTACTTAATTATTTGTGAGGGTTTAAGGTCTTTATCAGTTTTTTTGTTCTTAAATGTGTCCATAAGAACACCTTTAATGGCCTCGGAAGTAATAGGGTTTTTGGTTTCCTTATTTTGGGAAATAATTTTAACAACAGAAGAGATTAGTAAATTTAAAAAATGGTCGGAATTCAGTAAGTTTTGCAAGGGATCTTTTGCTTTTAAAGCAGGGAAGGCATCTTTGTTAAATAAATCAGCATATGAAACTTTGTGTGATCTTATTTTATTTTCTTCAATTTTCTTTTTCTTTATAGGACATTCGGCTGATATGGCCACATGGTTTCCTTTGCAGTTAACGCAGACAGCTTCAGTTGGATTCCTTATGCATAATTTATAGTGATGATCGCCGCAGCATATTGAGCATTTCTGGGCATTACGGCAGTATTTAGCTATGTGCCCGTAACGCAGACAGCGCAGGCATTGGCTAATAGGAGGAGTGTACTGACTCACCTCAAAGTACCATGAGTTGATGTCGATATTGACAGGAAGTGATGCACAGGCAAACGTGATCGCAACAGAAGTAGTGGGCAGGAGACACGA
Source organism: Teleiodes luculella (assembly GCA_948473455.1). NCBI lineage: Eukaryota > Metazoa > Arthropoda > Insecta > Lepidoptera > Gelechiidae > Teleiodes > Teleiodes luculella. Next base: position 17,189,615 of record OX419583.1, read on the forward strand.
ATTTCCCGCGTCGTCCTGACCTCGTCGCATAAAACGCCGCACAGAAACTACATCCCTGCAACTTGAGATACCTTTGTAAATACTATAGTTTGACATATAAGTCGGAACGTTGCGGATTACTCCTACAACTTCTGTCAATCTGGCTGGTATTGTGGCTTTTAGTTTCAAGTCATTGAGGGCTTTTGTATTAGTAAGGGCAGCATTTGCCAGCCCAGGTCGTTCGAAAATGGCTCCAATTTTAAATCTATTGATGCGCTTCAATCTTTTAATTCCTTTGTTTTTGTCCTTCAAGGCATTACCTAGGCTCATCAAGTCACGGTCCCCTATCGGCCTCTCTGCATCTTTACCTTCGTATATCACAATATACTCTAGGTCCCCACCATCTTCAGGATACTGTCGCACATAGTTGTCGACTTTGTAAATTTTATATTTGTCGATATCATTGACATCATCTTCGTCAATCCCGTTCTCGACGGGGACAGGCGCCCCGCCTTGGCTTTTTCTTCTTTTATTCCCCTTCATGGGGAAAAATCACGTTAAACACTTTATAATTAATTTAATTATTTGAGGAGGTAAAAAATCGCGTCTTTCCAGTTACAAGGTTACCCGCCTTTTTCCACTTAATATTAATTTATAGGCTGATAATGACTTTTCGAAGTCAACTGACGTTAACGGACAGAACTTGAAATTTGGCGCCATTTCTGAAGAGACCTCTTCAGGCAGAGTTTGTCTGGTGCCGTTGATAAAGGCAAAGGAGACGTAAAAAGTGGTTTTTTATTCGGCCAAAAATTGAACGGATAAGTAGTATACCTACTTAGAAAGCTTATGTAAGTGGGTTTCAGGATAACTAATCAAATTATTTTATCGATGCTCCGTTTTCGTAAAAATTGCAAACTTATTCAAGCTAAAAAGTTATAATGAAACGAACGATCAATGAATTTCCAAGAGCTATTATTCTAATATTATCTTTTTGTATTAAAATCTTACAGCCAAGTATAACGTTATTTTTATTTGTAGTATTTTTTTTGCAGTAATTAATGAAAATAATTATTGAAGAACTTGAGGCCTTTTCGTTTCATTTTTAGAGAAAGTAAACTAGAAAAAAAAAATGGAATGTCAACGTGATAGATGACAGGATTGACAGGTATTCAACTGACAGTCAGAAAAATAAACTTGACAGTTATTGACACTGGCGCAAAGTAACACTAGCGCCAAAATAAGAAAAAAAGTAAAAATATCGATTAAATCTTAATAAAAATTAAGAAAGAGACAATAGATCATTTTTATACTATGCGCTATCTCTTTCTTAAAAAGCATTCACAGCAAATACGCAAAAAAAATCGGTTTGAAAGGATTGCCAGAGGTATAATTGTATTGCCAGATCTTAGGTTTATTTTTCTACCAACCAATATTCGAATCAATTTATAAAAAAAACGGAGCTTTCTTTATTTTTTTTCAAGTGATCCTGATTATCGTAATAATATACCCTTTTACCCTATATGCGTAGAATACCCGTTCAATTTTTGAAATAATAAAAAACCACCTCCCATACAAAATTTTACATCTCCTTTATTTATTCCTTCAAGACTGGGGTTTTTATACAAAACTGCATTTAATTTGCCACGAACCTTTTGCGATAGTGAACTGGGAAGGGCGTTACAAAGTTCAATTTTTTTTCTAATATTTCCAAGGACTTGCACATAGGAAGGTTTTTAGATTCTAGTTTCTCAATTGCATCGGGCAATGTGTTGCAATAAAAGCGTATAACTACTTAAATATTATGCACTATCAATGAAAAAGTACCAAATATGCAATAACGATATAAAAATTGAATTACCTATATGCATTTGCATATGCAAACATGCGCATATAATCCATTTCTATTCATAACACACACCTCTAATTTCATAATAATACATAATAATAATGAAAACAATAAAAATAATCCCAAACGAACAATGCACAATAAACAATGTAATTTAGAGTAATTAAGCAATAACGCCAAAACAATAGCGTTCTCGTTCGCTTGACATTAGTATGCTCATTCTAAATTCTCGCGCTCGGTGAGACATCTCCCGGCATAAAACAGACAAAATGTCATAAGTCAAAGTTTTTATTCGAAGTAAGATTTTACGAGGTCGAAGCGAGTTCACAATTTGGCTGTCTTCTGTGGAAAAGAACTCGCCGGAAGAAACTCCACAGGCGTTGCATCTGATCAAAATATTTTTATAAAATTAAACGCCTGAAATATACCCCCGACGCAGAAGTGAGAGCGAGAGGGACAATCCGCAAAGAGGTGAAGCTTGCGCTTTTAAGTTTCGTGAACTGCCGGTTTTTATTGTTTATGCGTATAACGAACAACGCTCGTTATGCCATAGGAATTAGGAACGATTCAGAAATAGAGCTCCTAGTCCCGAGAATAGCCGAGTGTTGTAACTCGGTGCAAGTTTGAGGACGCGGTGTGCGGACTGTGCGGTCGCAACTCAAAGACTGATGTTGACAACCCTACTTCACTGAGGTCTCATTTCAACTGCTATTGTGTTTCAAGACAAGATAGCGATGATTTCTGTTTCAATTATTTTATCTATATATCTTGTATATATCTTGTAAGTTGTGATAAATTTTTGTAAAAAAACTATAACTACTACTTGTTTTTTATTATATTGTTTACTCTAGTAGGCTCACTATCACTGTAACGCGCGAGAACCTTGAGAAGGTGTCAAATGCGACATAGTGACATTAGGCTTATGTACGCTGGAGCAATATTGTGCGGCTTGCGGCATGATACATAAATTCGTGTAGGTAGTTCTGCTTCGATGTGAGGGCCGACATCGAAGCAGAACTTCCGGTCACCGAGCGACGCTGTTTTCCACGATGCCATACCTCTATACTATACCATGGTCTAAGAAAACAAGGTCTAACAAGAAGACCACGTGACAAATGACGTAGCCTTGTGTCAAGTTTGACACTCCGATTGTTAGACCTTGTTTTTTAGACCATGCTATATACCTATTGTTTGTATAATAGGAATTAAAAGTTGAAATAATTATGTAACAAAACTTTGCATTAAGATTCAAAACCGAAGTCCTAAATACCAAAACCAACTGTTTTACCGGTCGATAAAGTCAAATACCACTGTAACCGTTTTGCAAAAACTGAAAAGATATGCTCAATTGATTTTGAACAACATTCTCGAACATAATTTTATCGAAAAAAAAAACATTTCTATACACACTATAGGTAGTACAGTACAGTGTAGTGGAGTTACTATCTACACGCGTATTTTTTTTATAGTTGCTCAATTCTGTTTATTTAGCATCTTTCTAGCTTTTGCTAAGCCTTACCTTACACCGTGTAGGTGTTACTTATAAAAAAACCTCTAGAAGTAAAAGATAACTACCGGTGCAAGCGACTCGAGGGGCTCGTTATCAGCTTACAGAGGAATCGGTCTCCATTTGCCCCAATACCGTCCCGCGTTACCCCATTTATGTCCCGTGTCACCCCACCTGCTACCCTCGTCATCCCGATTTCTGTCTATTTGCTACCGATTATGTCGCTCTCTGAAAAGGAACGTCTTAAAATGTGTCTATAACAGTCTTTATTCAAAATATATAGAAAATGCCTTACAAAAACTAGTGCGACTCCGTCTTTCATAGTCGCATACGTTTATTCGAGTTATTCTTGGTTATAGGTACTTTTACGCAACAATCGCCGTTTTAAAATAAGTCCCTATGAAATTCCTCAATATGGCGGTTTTCAATTCTGGTTTTTTATTTCTCTGTTTTTACGGGCTAATAATCGAAACTACTAGACCGATTTAAATGAAATTCTTTATGGTGGTACTTTATATCCCTGGTCAACATCTTAGATACTTATCACAATGGGAAAATAACACCTTTCTACGGGAAGCTGTGCACCGAAAAGTCAATTAACAACGCGGGCGTAGCCGCGGGCAAACAGCTAGTGTATAATGTAGTACCAATCACACAACACAACGTTGGACAAGAATGTACTGTGAGTGAGTGCGAAAGCGTTCGATACCTATGTAATCAATCAACTTCACACGGATTACAAAGGATTTTCAGGGTTCTGTAGAGAAAAACATAAGCATATAATATATGATATTTAAATTACTTATTTATCATAATACCTATTATACCTATAAGTGTAGCAGATTTAGAAGGTAACAGATTTTGGACACCTTAGTGCAGTAGGTACGTGGACGTCAGCAACATTATAATAGGAATTAAACCAGAGAGGTGTCTCCAGTTGTAAAAACCCTAACCACTATGCCACCGAGTCTTTCATCATCATCATCATTTCAGCCGAACTGCTCTGCACCGACACTTTAAATAGTCTTATTTCTAGAAAACGCTGAAAATATATAAAAATAGGTACGTCGCACTCCTATACCTAGTAAACTAAAAGCGTAAATGAGGAAGTCTTTTTGCTTCTTTGTACTTTTAAAAATAAATGTTTTGGATTATCTAACCTATAAGCATGACATACACTTACCCATAAAATAAAGCGTGTAAAAACAGTATCTCGAGACATCAATCACTTTTGTACTAAACAGGTCCAATATCGATGAATTTTTCGACCTTCGAGACACCTTTAACATTGATGCCATGGAAAGGGAGCATAATATGTGGGTTCGTTAACAGCCCATACCTGTCCCACCGTGGGGATCGAGCCTACCCATCAGGGTGAGTAGGCCTTAGTCATGGTCCAAGAAAACAAGGTCTTGCAAATAGACCACGTGACTGCCACAAGCCTACGTCATTTTGCGCTGTTCATCCTTGTCTATTACACGCATTTGACAAGGATGAATAGGCAAAATGACGTAGAAATGACGTAGGCTTGTGGCAGTCACGTGGTCTATTTGCAAGACCTTGCTTTCTTGGACCATGGCCTTAGTCGACCACGTTGGCCCAGCAGTGGTTGGTCAACTTCACACACAACCTTTGAATTACTTGGCAGGTGTGTGCAGGTTTCCTTACGATGTTTTCCTTAATCGTAAGAGCGTCGAACAAACGTACCTACATATGAATTCAAACATCGAAATACGTGCCGATGCTTGAACCTGCGGACTTCTGAATGGAACTCAACGGGATTAGCCACTTGGTCACCGACGCTCCTTGGCCGACGCATATTATGTCCAGTTTTAAAAATAAAGTTATTGACAATTCGTACATGTGGTTCGTACGTCTTGGCGACTCGAGTAGTGCATTGCACGAAAAAGCATTATCAATATTGAAGTACGAGTAGCTAAAGATTTTTCACGTACTTACTATCATCATATGGGACGATTAACAACTGGATTCCAATTAATTCGACGAACAAATTGAGTGCGGATGCTTCTACCTAAATACGTTGTATTGTATATTTCCGTATAAGTACATACATAATATTATATATTTTTTGACTACATACTTAGTACAAACAACCGAACGTTTTATTTTTTTAAATATATTTTAATATTTTATGTGCTTAAGTGCGACAATAGGTACTGGTGTCCTGAAATACAGACCCGTCTAGTTTAGGCTCCAGTCTGCTACAAATTTCTTGTTCTTATTATTGTAAATTTTTTTGTTGTAAAAATTTGTTGGAGAAAATAAATACTTTATTATTATTATTATATTATTATATTATTAATATTGCTTACATACATAATCAACTATATCACGAGTACATTAAGAATAGAATAGAATATACTTTAATGCACACTAAAATACAGCAAAAGAATAACAATCGCTTACAACTAAAGTGTACAAGAAGGCGGTCTTACAGCTAAGGTAACTATTTCTACCAGGCAAGTGGCGTGTAGCCGCGCCCGCGTCAGTTATACCACAGAATACCAAATAGTAGTCCCTAGTTATACCGTCAGGCTCATCGCCTTGCGGCTAGCCGTATAGTGCAAGTAGAACCTTAAGCATTGTATTTTGTCCTTATTTCCGTTGATTAGTGGAGAAAAACTCGCCTATTTAGCTTGGCCTTACTTGAGAGCGTACATTCTACCGCTCAGTAACAGTTGGTATTAGCTCACCATTGACGTGTCAAGGTGAAGGGCGGCCGGCCCATTACTGCCACTCCAGCCATCATGGAGGGTTAAGGAGGACTCTCGACGCCGTGTTTCACATGTATGAGGTGCCATTTATTCGAGTGACGTCTGAGAGTATTGTTAATGGCCCTATTGTATAGTAAAATTTAATAGTACAAAATGCCGGATAAAATCCCTAATTTATCGGTTTTTGTCAATGTTGCGACCGCAAACCTCCGATTCGGTTTCAGCACCACCCAATCTTTCATAAAAAACACAATATGACTGAATTATTTATTTTCGTTGAAATACTTGTAATATGATTGTACTTAGAATAGAATATAGAATAGAATAGAATATACTTTATTGCACACCAGTAGTAAATTTAAACAATACAGTTACAACAACATACGTGTACAAATAGGCGGCCTTATTGCTAAAGTAGCAATTTCTACCAGGCAACCCATAGCAATTTCTACCAGGCAACCCATTGTATGTTCATGTGTACAATAAACTGTTAAATAAATAAATAAGATTTTATGGAATGAGAGCATAATCTACTAGAGTGGAAAATCATTTTATGGTTGTAATAAATGAACTTATCACTACATAGTCACTACATAGTATAAAATAAAGTCGCTTTCTCCGTCCCTATGTCCCTATGTCCCTATGTCCCTATGTCCCTATGTCCCTTTGTACGCTTAAATCTTTAAAACTACGCAACGGATTTTGATGCGGTTTTTTTTAATAGATAGAGTGATTCAAGAGGAAGGTTTATATGTATAATACATGCATAATATACTGAAGGATAACCCACAATAACCATTTTCCCGTGCGGAGCCGGGGCGGGTCGCTAGTTTTTATGTATTTTGTATTTGTATGTGTAATCGATTAGTTTTGGCCTGGAAAATGAGTTGTACCTGTTGAGTACACTGGTGAAATTTTCATCTGTGAGGTTATATAATCTGAAAATAAAATGGAAAAGCTTGGATACCTATTTGAATACAATTTGCAGCGTACAAAACATCTCCTTCGAGTTACCCCATCTCGGTTTCAATAGGAGTTCTGCGTCTGCACATCATTATATTGCAACATTTTTCAATGACACTTTCCTTGCTTTCCGCCCCGCAGCTCCTCTCACGGTAAAAATATTGTATTACTGGACTCTTTCTTCTAGTCCATCGAGAAACCAACATGACGTAACCACGTCAAATTATTCTTTTCAAAGCGTCTGACTGTACCATACTTTATGTAGCCTGTGGGTGAATTTACTCGAAACTCGATGGTCATCCATCAAAAAATATTGTCATCCCATTTTACTCCAAGTAATAGAAACATGGCGTATTTCCTTGTATTTATAAAACCGATTCAATATTTTTTTATCATTTTGATTGAAATCTGGAAAGACGAATGAATCGTTTGGAACCAAACTCCAGCGCGCCTTATCATTGGGCGTCTCGTCTGGTTGAGAAATGGCCGATATTTATTTCAGCTAGGTACATCTAACAGTCGCTCTTTCCTCCTTGACGTTAGATCACGGGCATAAAAAGTCACTGATATAATATGTTCTAGATTTGGCGCGTCATACACCAACACACTAAAGACTTGGGCCTGTTTGTTTAAGAAGTATGGTCGATTCATATTTACAACCTTATTTCCTCTCGTTATGATCGTATTTTCATTGCGATAATGTAGCGAGCCGGAATATGTGTTTTATACTTTTTAGAACCTTACCCTTATTTTTATGGTCGTATTTTCATTGTGATTAAGTAATGCTTCGGCACTACAATGTCGCCAATCGTCTCATTTTTGAAGCGTTGTTTTATCTAGAAACTGGTTATAAATCCGTGTAGATAGTAGATTTACAGATAAGAGTGAAACTCAATTCGCAATATCGAATCAAAGAGACACAAGTCTCTTGCCTTGCCTCGATTTGATAACTTTATCACAAAAGATTGGGGGTTCGAATCCCGATGAGGTAATTGCCAAACGAATAACACTTGCCTCAGTTTGGTTGGTACATTGTAAGCTGAGTCACCTAATTATTTGGAAGAAAGATGAATTCGTGTTTCGGAAGCACGTAAACCGTTGGTTCCGGTGATGTGGGCGTTATTAATTTTACCACCAGTAGGCCTACTATGTAAGTAGCGACAGGCTCGAAAAGCTGTCAAATGCGACATAGTGACATTAGAGCCATAGTAGTTCTGTCAATATGTCGCGTTTGACAGCTTCTCGAGCCTGTCGCTACTTACATAGTAGGCCTACAGGGCACAGAGGAAAATAATAGTACTACTCACTCACCAGGGTTTGCAAAGTAGTTTAACCTCGAAACCTACACGATAAGTAACTAAGATAGGGTAATTCAAATTAATCGTCGGTTAATATAAGCCGCAATCAAACAGTTAAAGCATCAGCAGTCCCTTAATCTATATAACTTTGATGTTCGTTAAGAGCTCAATTATATGTCTTCACTCAGAGGCTCAAGCCTACCCTGAAATCAAGGTGAATAGGCCTTAATCGACCACACTGACTGAATGCGGGCCGGTCAGCTTCACACACAAAGTTTGAATTATCTTGCAGTTGTGTGCAGGTTTTCTTCAACGTAAAAGAGTCAAATAAACATACGTATGAATTCAAAAATTGAATACACACACTTGCGAACTTAAGAATGGAAGGTAACGGTAGTCACTTGGTTATCAACGCTATTTACCTTCATACTAAGGTGGAATCGTGGGGCCCCCGGTAGAGATTGCTATAATACTGAATCCGGCACTGGGCGATGCCAATAACCATTTGTAGGGTTGCCGCAGTAAAGGAATGTTATATGTGACACGATTCCCTTCAATACCGACTGGCTGTTGTACATATTTGCATACGTGCATATTTACATGCATATTTTCGCATTTTGATAGTGCATATAATCCGATGTTTAGTTATGAATGTTAAAATAGTGTGACCCCTGATGATGTTCATATGAGGAAAGGTGTTTACCCAATTAAATATTACGTGTACATGTGCTTTTATAATATGAGTATAATGGAGATTCACCAAGCGGCAACAAATTGTAAGTATAAATTATTATTGCTTGAAGTATTACTCCCTTGCAGCAACGAGTGCTTTGATCACTCGTTGCAATCGCACGATTCAACATTCAACTTTTCGTTGAACGACCGAAAGGCTGACAGAAATTGAGCGAAACTAGAGACACGAACGATTTAGAAATAGAGCTTCTGCCGGTATTTGCTCCTACCCAACACTGACTTTATCCGGTTCCATCTAGTTTTAAACCGGGTTTACTTAGAGCTGTAAAGGAGACGTAAAAAGTGGTTTTTTATTCGGTCAAAAATTGAACGGATAAGTAGTATACCTACTTAGAAAGCTTATGTAAGTGGGTTTCAGGATAACTAATCAAATTATTTTATCGATGCTCCGTTTTCGTAAAAATTGCAAACTTATTTAAGCTAAAAAGTTATAATGAAACGAACGATCAATGAATTTCCAAGAGCTATTATTCTAATATTATCTTTTTGTATTAAAATCTTACAGCCAAGTATAACGTTATTTTTATTTGTAGTCTTTTTTTTTGCAGTAATTACTTAATGAAAATAATTATTGAAGAACTTGAGGCCTTTTCGTTTCATTTTTAGAGAAAGTAAACTAGAAAAAAAAAATTGAATGTCAACGTGATAGATGACAGGATTGACAGGTATTCAACTGACAGTCAGAAAAATAACCGTTTTTTTTAACCGAAATTAGCGTAGCGTAGCGTATACACTGGCGCAAAGTAACACTAGCGCCAAAATCAGAAAAAAAGTAAAAATATTGATTAAATCTTAATAAAAATTAAGAAAGAGACAATAGATCATTTTTATACTATGCGCTATCTCTTTCTTAAAAAGCATTCACAGCAACTACGCAACAAAAAATCGGTTTGAAAGGATTGCCAGAGGTATAATTGTATTGCCAGATCTTAGGTTTATTTTTCTACCAACCAATATTCGAATCAATTTATAAAAAAAACGGAGCTTTCTTTATTTTTTTTCAAGTGATCCTGATTATCGTAATAATATACCCTTTTACCCTATATGCGTAGATTACCCGTTCAATTTTTGAAATAATAAAAAACCACCTCCCATACAAAATTTTACATCTCCTTTGACATAAATCAATTAATTTCTCGGTGCAAAGAACAGTTTTAGAAAGTACAAATAGTAAATATTTATTAAAGTAAATGTATATTATTTTGAGCAGTAAGATTTTTAATTATCTAGAAACTAAACACGTGTTTAATTTGTGTTTAAGTAAACCCCTAGACTTCTTCAAACTTTATAGCCATGTCTAAATTCAATAAAATTTTATGGATATAAGAAAGAGATAAAAAAGAGCTTAAATAATATTACAGCAACCCCGTTGAATTATCTCACGTAAGTATTATCTATCACAGAATACCAAATGGTACGTATTAGCTTTCTGTTTAATTTTTAATACGTAAACTAAAGATTCATGAATAAAAAAAATGAATATATGGGGACAACTTACACACGGCCATGTGACCACAAACTAGGCGGAGCCTACTATGGGGATCAGACAGCTGATATACATACCTAGTACCTACATAATATAAATATACAACATCCAGATACAAGGTAAAGACAAGTACTCATCACCTCAATGTTTCGGGATTCGAACCCGCGATCCTGTGTTTTGTAGGCAGACGTACTACCAACTAGGCTACGGGGTTGTCAAGTAAAGTTATTACAAGTTTAAAATATATAATATGTTTTTTACGATACACATACATGTTCGTAAGAATTAAACAGTTGAAAAGTTTGCACTGAAGTATGAAGTAGGTGTAAAACCAGAGTGCGTTTCCGTGTCGCCTGCCAGAGTTGCCAAACATTGAACTACTATTGTACTAGCGTACATAGAAACGCCCACGAACCGCACTCATGGTAATTTGACTTGGAGGTCGGGGCATCCTACTTCTATGACGTTTATCTTTTGTTTTTCTTCTCGCCGCCCCGTGCATGCCGCCATGTTGGCGCAAAGAATTTAACCCAAGTGTCTTCTCTAGACTTGTAGGTACGTAATTTCTCAATGCTGCTATAGACCCCGGCTGAACTTTATCTCAACCCCCTCTTATATTCTACCATTCTTCTTTCTAATTATCTCTAAAACATTTGGGTATGAATGCTTTTTAAAGCTTTTACTAAATATCAAAGTGTAATGTACGTGTATTATGACGTAACCAATACGAAACAAGTAAGAAAGAGCTGCGCCACCAAATACAGGTTTTTAACCAATCCCTACTCCCTACTATAATATACATTATAATCACTACATAGTATAAAACAAAGTCGCTTTTTCTGTCCCTATGTCCCTATGTAGGTATGCTTAAATCTTTAAAACTACGCAACGGATTTTTTATATAGAGTGATTCAAGAGGAAGGTTTATATGTATAATACATGCATAATATACTTAAGGATAACCCACAATAACCATTTCCCCGTACGGAGCCGGGGCGGGTCGCTAGTATAATATATAATAACAATATAAATGCGAAAGTAACTCTGTCTGTCTGTTCGTTCCACTTTCACGCCAAAACCGCTGAACTGATTGTGGTGAAACTTGGTACGGAGATAGAATAGACCTTGGGGACGGACATAGGCTACTTTTTACCTCGGGAAAATACCTCATTCCTTCGGGAAAGACTGTAAGCGTGGGCGGAGCCGTGGGGCGGAAATTTGATGAAACTTGGTATCTCTACCAATCTGACTTTGGGTTATGATAGAAAAGACCTTGGAGATGGATATAAGCTACCTTTTTCCACGAGAAAGCTCCTCACTCATATGGCAGCGCGGGTGAAAAGTTTTGATGGAACTTGGTACAGAGATAAAATAGACCCTGGGGATGTATATAGGCTACCTTTTTATTTACTATACTTCTTTCCCGCGGGCAAATACTTTTTTCTGTTAAAAAAGCAAAGGCTTTTTTGATTTGATTTTGCTTTGATTTTCTATTCTCGATCTGTCATCGCAGTGACGTTGCAATTCCAATGTTTGCCGCACCCGCCGCGCCGTTACTAACAGTATTTACATCCATAGCTAAAGCCCGCTCCACACTCTTCAGTTTTGCCGAGAGGCGAAAGGGACGCAGTTATGCGCAAGAGTGAGCGCGGTGTATTTGCATCTCATTCTAACGCATAACTGCTCTCTTTCACCTCGCAGGAAAACTGGAGAGTAAGAGCGGGCTTACTGAAATTCAGTAAAATCCGGATTTAAAAATATACTAGTCATAATTAATTTTCTCGGCGCCCCTCTAGTATAACTACTGTGACAAACAAGTCTAATTAATAAAATAATTATGAATTTAGATTTTTTTTGCAAATACCTACCGCGGAAATTTCTGAAGCGGCAGAATATTGGGCAATCACTGATCTTATTAATATTTATCGGTATAATAACGACGCGACACAATAGAAGAGTACCGCAAATGTAGAGCAAAAAAAAACTTATTTACTTATTTACTCGCCGCCTATTCGCCTGATTTCAGGGTGGGTTTGAGCCCCTCGGTGGGGACATCATTATATGGTTCATTGGTTTTTATAATGTAGTGGTCCAGGCAATTAGGTCCCCGAATAGGTCGTGTGTAGCCAGGAATATAAGCAAAATGGGATGTTAGAAAAACATAGTCTTCCTATCCTTCCGAAAGAATCATAAATATATTGATGTCACCAGCAATAATAGCTTTCTGTATTAATGGAACTTATCAAACTTTCAAAGTAAATTAAGAGTAAGAGTAAAAACATTTTAATTTTGCTAATTTTTAAAAGAAAATAGTTTTGAATTTTGGACTTTTTTTTGTATTGATTTGTTTCCCTAATATACAGTTGCTCAGCAGAGCTGCTCGAAATGCTGCTGGTGTTTTTTTTTGTCATACATAGGTATTATGTTTATATGTTATACTTTGTATACTCGTTAATCTTAATTATATATGCAAGTAAAGCAATAATTTAATTATTTCCTGATAAAATGTCATCCATTATCGAAAAGCTCAGTAACATATTATTATGTGAACCAACTCTATCTAATGCATACATTTATTAATTTCATTCTGTTTTCAGCTCATAAATACGTCTACGCGATTGGGCCTTAGTCGACCACGCTAGTTCAGGCCAGGTCGGGCAACTGCACTTTTTCCCAATAACCTTTGATTTTCTTCACATAACGTGTGTGCTGTACAGGTTTCCTTTCGAAGTTTTCAGTGGCCTTATTTTTGAAAGTTATTCGTGAACGTGACTGTAGCTTGTTTATTCAATTGGCTGTATTAAGGAATAATGCGTCGTAATGAATTTGCAGTTGCACAGGTGCAAAAAAGTGCAAAAGACATACGTCAATAGAGCTAGTCATTTGACCGTGGCTTCTCTCAGTTGGTTAGCCATTGTTGTTCTGCTTAAAGTCAAAGAAATTATATTTCAGGTTTAAACCGGTATCCACATTACTTTATAGTAAAGCCTGGTCAGAAGAATAAAACACCCGCTCTGGGGGCGCCACGTCACAAAATATAAAAGTTTCCAGAAGGTCCACTCCCGGCCCCTCTCAAATAACTACCTAAACTTGGTTGCTACTGTACCTGCCTAGGGTTGCTACTGTACAAATTCTGAAATAGAGCAGTTTAGGTGCTTTATATTTACACCGATAGATACATAACACCAGCTAGTACATTCCTAAATGGGTAGACAGACAGAGCATCATTTATCTAAAAGCATGAGTACGTACGTAGGTAGGTACGGCCCCGTAGCCTAGTTGGTAGTACGTCTGCCTACTGAGCACAGGGTCGCGGGTTCGAATCCCGCCCAGGGCAAACATTCGTGTGATGAAAACTTGTGTTTGCCCTGTGTCTGGATGTTGTATATTTATATATGTATGTATATCAGCTGTCTGACACCCATAGTACAGGCTCTGCCTAGTTTGGGGTCAGATGGCCGTGTGTGAGATGTCCCACATATTATTATTATTTATTTATTTAGGTATACAAAACATCTCGACATCTCACACGGCGACGACGGTAACTATGCGTCGCCTCAGTGCTTGTTTGAGCTATGTACCATTGGTTACATTTTACAGTAGAAGCGTTTTATGCTCTTGTTTTTGTATCATGTTTTAAATTCTAGATTTCAAGATCTGTTTTAATACATGAGTTACTTTTGAACTGATTGTTATAATTTTCATCTATAGAATGGTAATTGTTTAACCTTATTTTACAGTTTACAGAACAAACATGCACAAATATTATTACGAATGTGGACTTAAACCATTACCTCCCTAGAGATAGGACAGAGTGACTGTATCATTTTTACGTGTTTATTTGTTCTATGTTCCAGATGTATATACAGGGTGGTCTATAATAATAATTTACCGTATTATTCTTCAAGAAGTAAAACTCTTAACAAACCTGTCTTAGTTTTTAGTTATTTTAGTATAAAAGTGTAAAAGTATTATTTATTAGATCTTACAATAAACACAGTGAACAATAAAAGGCTATTATTATATTGTAGGGTTGCCGAGTTATCGATAGTTCAACTATCGATGGTTGACCTTAAAAAATATATAATGCAATAAATAAAATTACAATACCTAAGATACTAAAAATACAAAAAAATACAACACTATTATTTTTTCTTTCGCTTCATCAACACCCGTTCGCAGTGCCGCATGACGGGCTTGGTTTAGCTTGTAGGTTAAACAACCTCATTCATTAAAAAACTACACCCTGATTCAAATACAAAACGGAATCGAGTGTAAATTAAAAAGTACTTACTGCTCATTTTGCAGCTGTATCCCATTATACTTGCTTTTAGAATATGTTCTACACATACTAAACTCCACTGTCGACCAATTTAATCATAAAAAATAGTAATGTAATGTAAAATAGTAAACGATGTAGGATTTAAAACAAACACAGGACATGGACCATAAAAGGCACATAATTTTTATTACAGTGTCGTGTCGCAAATAAAATTTAAATGAAGTTTTCGTTGTTTTAAGAGAAAAAAGTTTAAAGTTTTCTTTAACTAACCGGATTGAAATTTAAATCTTGACAAAATTGCATTTAAACTTAATTTTAGAAATTTTGGTCGATAGTCCAAACAAGCACTTGGGAGACGAATGGCTCTATGGTTTGCCGCCATTTTACGTAGTGCATAGTGCTTTGTATTATATTTAGTGATCCCGCCAAAATAAAAAATGTAAAAAAGCGCCAAGTTCGTTTTTTAAATAAAAAGAGTTGAGATCTACAAGAGAAACTTGATTCATAGCCGTTCGTTAAATAAACAAAGTGATACTAAAAGAGTTTCCTTTTTTCTTTTTGTGGTAATCCTAAAAATTGACCTTTTTTTGTATATTATGTAGATAGAAACAATTTCCATTGTAAAATTAGTTTCATTGAAATTCCGCAATAAGTTGAAGTTTTTTATTCTTCTGGTCGGGCTTTATCTTATGCCACTTTTATTCATACGATACAATGTGTAAAGTCGGACAAACATACTTTTCTGTTATGCTTATGTTAATTGTGTATAAATAGACCTTGAGAGTGAAATAAATATTTTATTAAAACAAATATTTCATTACTTGAAATATTTCATTACTTGAAATTGACAAAATGAAACGTCTACAAAGTATTGTATTTTTTCTTTTGTCCGTGGATATTTCACTATCAGCTAAGATACTCTGTGTTTTTCCAGCACCTTCGTATAGTCATCAAAAAGTGTTGAGGGTTCTCCCTGAAGAATTAGCGAAACAAGGACATGAAATCGTCATCATAACAACATTTCCAAAAAGAGTGCAGACGGAGAATCTTACCGAAATAGATGTGAGTATGTCCAACGAGATTATAGAAGATGTATTAGACAAACATGATACAAATTTTGCAATCAATCCCAGTGATTTAGCTGAAAAATTTTTTGCCAAAGGATACCTAATTCCACAATCTCAAATAAGCCATCCTGATGTACAGAAGTTAATAAAATATGACCATAAATATTTCGACATGGTTATAGCAGAAGAGACTTTTCCCACAGCGCTGATATTTGGTGCGAAATTTAATGTCCCTATAGTGTTAATATGCGCGTGTCCAGTTTCTCACGAAAGTTTCAAACAAGTTGGATCTGAAATAAACCCTCTACTGTTTCCATACATACAAAAGACTCCTGAATCCTTTTGGGAAAAAGTTTATAATTTCTTAGAAGCCGTAAATATAAATTACATGGAAAGAAATTCTCGATATCATGATGATAATTTAATTCAAAAATATTTTGGAAAAAATGCACGTTCAGTGGAAGAAGTAAGAAAGAATGTGAAGATGTTGTTTATGAGTGTGCAGCACATGTGGGACAACAATCGAGCCGTAGGGCCTTCTGTCAATTACATGGGGCCCATTCACTTGACAGAACCACGACCTTTGCAAGAGGTATTACATCGATATTTTCGTTTTGTATTAAATTTCAAACATTGTGTTTTATTGACCTTAAAATCTATTATTATTCTTACAGGAATTGCAAAGGTATTTAAATAGTTCAAAACACGGTGTTATATTAATGAGTTTCGGGACTTTGGGTCGAAATTCAGACCTCCCCCCTCATATTGTGTCCGTAATTATAAAAGTTTTTGCTTCTCTTCCCTATGATGTCCTTTGGAAGTGGTATAAAGAAGATATTCCAAATTTACCGCAAAACGTACGTCTACAGAAGTGGCTACCACAACCCCAAGCAGACCTGCTACGTGAGTATTATTAAATTAATATCGAACAAACAAGGATCCTAGGTATCTTCACTACCTCAGCTACTACTAAACTATCATGTAGGCACAGAATACCAAATAGTAGTCCCTACAGAAGCTGCACTAGGCGACATTATTCATATAAATTGCAACCCTAGCTCCGTTATAATAATGTGCAATTCAGATCGCACGGCGCTAGGCGAAAAGACGAAGTTGCTGCATCTCTGTCTCTCGCGTATTGCGCCACTCTACTAACACCTTTAGGGAATGGGGAATTGGGTCCGCAAACGGCCCGAGACCGCTCGGCCGGGCGGTAGGTAGTTATAGCGCAAAAGTACATGGAGTGACGGAGGCCTGATGTAGGACTCTGTATGGGAATATTGGGAATTAATTAATTATTTTCCCGCGGTAAAAAGTATCCTATGTGTTATTCTGATGTATAAGCTTATTATTGTAAAGTTGCATTAAAATCCGTCCAGTGGTTCCAGAGATTAGCGTGTACAAACAGACAGACAGACGGTCATTTTTTTCAATACTTGTTTTTTTGTGTTCAGCTACACTACCTTTATTATCTACAATCAGTTTTTTGAAAAATAAATCAATGTACAGACACGCCGATTCTTCAGACCTATACAGAAAGTGATACACCTTATACACCTATACTTAATTTTAAATACCAAATCTGGTAGTAATGATCTTCAAATTATTTAAAAAATACTCTATAGTTCATGTTCTTTTTATAGTATATAACATTTAGAGTGATGTAAGTACAGGTAGGTACTCATATATTATAGTTTACAAATAATATAATTTTTTAAACAAGCTTATATTCGCGCGATTTTTGCTTCGTCCGTTCGTCATCGCTTTACAATGAATCAAAAATTAAAATCTTAATTTACTTCTATAGCGTTTGGCTGTTTCACATACATACATAAAGTCACGCCTCTTTCCCGGAGGGGTAGGCGGAGACCACTTCCTTCCACTTGCTACGATCCAAACTAATTCCTTAGCTTCATCCAAATTCACTAATCTCTTCACGCACGCTCGTCGGTTTTGAGTAGGTACTCTTGACAAGACCTTTTGTCAGAACGTCCCCGATTTGATTTTGGAACGTTCGTCTTGGTCTTCCCCTTCCAACGCTTCCTTCCACTCTCGCCTTATAAATCTGTTTAGTCAATCTCTCTTCACTCATTCTCTCCACATGACCAAACAAATTTAGCATCCCTTTCTCAATTCTCGTCACAACATCTTCTTTTACTCCACATTTCTCCCGTATCACACTGTTCCTAATCCTATCACACAGTTTTACGCCAATCATACTTCTCAATGCTCTCATTTCTACAGCACATAATATTCTACTTTCATGTTTTTTCTGCCATACCCAGCTTTTGCTCCCATACATTAGAGTCGGAAGCAGTACCCCCCTATGAACAGCCAGACGTGCCTTTTTATCTATGTAATATGTATCGAAGCCTATTTAGACACCTTCTGGCTGTTCATAAAGGCGCACGGCGCCACGTTCACCATGTTACCAGCATTCACTCTCCTTTCAATGTCACTTTCATGTTTTCCATCTCCAGTAAACAACGATTCCAAATATACGAACTCATTCACTTGCTATAATTGTTCATCTTTTATCCTAATATTACACTCGGTCACATTTTCCTCTCTTTCAAAAACCAATACTTTCGTCTTACTTACATTCACTTTCATTCCCTTTCTCTCCAATGCTTCATTTAGGCTAGTTACCATCACCTGAAACTCTTGATCTGAAGATGCAAGTAGCACTTGATCATCAGCGTAGAGAAGACATTTGACTAGTACCTAACTCATTCATTCTTATTCCACAATCACTCTCTTTCAAATCCATCAAGCATGATGTATTCATGAAAAAGTTGAATAGCCATAATTGTAAAGTACCGGTACAACGGTATAAAGTACCGAACTTTACGTTCTTTACGTTTAAAAGCGACACTGAGAAGTATTATGAAATAATGAACCCCATCTACAGTAATTTAAACACATGCGGTTCTATAATTCCGACACCAGGGTTTGTGAGGTAAGTTAAATGTTAAAATGATAAGCAAACATTTAAAGATTATTTTATTACTATCTAAAAAATAAAATAAAATTAAAAAATATGTTTATTTATCATCAACTATACAGTACAGTATCAATTTAGTTTAAGACGGTTATTCCCGTAAGACACTCCCTGTAATAATATAATTACTTGTGCTAGGAGACCTCCTTACAAGCAACCCCTTTTACCTCTTTAGCTGCCCGCCCGCGGCTACACCTACATTGTTTTCTGACTTTTGTCGCGCAGTTTCCTGTAGGAATGAGATACTTTCCCTCTGTAAAAACTATCTAAGATGTTGAACGAGGATATAAGGTACCACCATGCAAAATTTTATTCAAATCGGTCTAACAGTTCCAGAGATTAGCCCGTACCAACAGACAAACAGAGAAATAAAAAAGAATAAAATTTGGATATATTTATGTTCTTATCACTTTTTACATCCCCTTGACTCGGTTTTTAGCATTTTTTCTATGTTCCGATTTTCAACCACTACAGTTTTATTACGAGTAGGTATATAGATTAAATCCATTTTGTGTTTATAGGTCATCCAGCTGTAAAGTTATTAATTAATCACGGTGGTCTTCAGTCCACGGACGAGGCCATCGCCGCCAACGTGCCATTGCTTGGACTCCCACTCCTGGGCGATCAGTACTACAACGTCCAGAAGTACCAACAGTACGGCATTGGAAAGGGCTTGGATATCGACAACTTGGATGAAGAAGAGTTCAGGAGAACTATTTTAGACGTAGCAGAAAATGAAACGTAAGTAACATGACTTCAACAATCAGAACTGTAGGAGGTTTGTGTTTAACCTGTGGGTTCCGATTCTCGACCAAACAGAAGATTGATACAAGAGTCACATCGGGAACGCAAGATATGTACCTAATCGTCGACTTAACTAGCATAAATGTTAGATTTTTTTTCCGATTTTTCAAATAGTTTTCTAGCGCAAACATTTACTTCAATATTCATCGTCATCATTTCAGCCGAAAGATTTCTACAGCTTGTTCATGCGCTGCCCGCATCCAGCAACTTCCCGCGACGTTCTCCAAACCGTCAGCCCACCCCTCTTAATGGCGGGCGGCCACCATTCAAGAACATCTTTGCCCCAATGGCCGTCGTTTCCACTGCACTCAGTTTAACGATTGTTCGGGCTATGTCGGTGACTTTGGTTTGCCTGCGGATCTTATCATTCCTTATTCGATCACGTAGGGGAACTCCAAGCATAGCCAATTCCATTGCTGGGTGACATTTTGCCTTCTTATGTATTAGGCCTTTCGTAAGCGACGTCACAGATCAGTACCTAAGTCACTTAAAGTCAACATTGGCAACACACGTAGGTGCGGTATTTAGGACAAAAATATATTACACAGCTCCCCGATTGCTGCCCAGCTCAATTAGATTCGACGATTGATCTTCTAATTGATGTAAGATCTCCTTTACTTACTAGATTGTTTGGCTCAGACATACGTAATGGTCTACAATTCCAGGGCAGAGTCCCCAACTTACTATTATTTGTTAAGCGTACCGTTTTGTGCGATCACCGCTCCGGTCATCGCAGCAGCGGTTACCGCCTCCGGTAAATGCACTCCAATATCAAAAAAATAAAAAAAAGAGGAGCATCCGGCGGCTGTCCTTGCTCCTGTCGGACCAGCGCGTCAGCGGGCTGCAGCGCGCGGTGCATCAGATCCAGCACCTCCTCGACCATGGCCCTCTCCACTCTCCAGCTGCTAACATCTCATTCTGTCCTGTAGATACCGGAGGAGCATCCGGCGGCTGTCCTTGCTCCTGTCGGACCAGTGCGTCAGCGGGCTGCAGCGCGCGGTGCATCAGATCCAGCACCTCCTCGACCATGGCCCTCTCCACTCTCCAGCTGCTAACATCTCATTCTGTCCTGTAGATACCGGAGGAGCATCCGGCGGCTGTCCTTGCTCCTGTCGGACCAGCGCGTCAGCGGGCTGCAGCGCACGGTGCATCAGATCCAGCACCTCCTCGACCATGGCCCTCTCCACTCTCCAGCTGCTAACATCTCATTCTGTCCTGTAGATACCGGAGGAGCATCCGGCGGCTGTCCTTGCTCCTGTCGGACCAGCGCGTCAGCGGGCTGCAGCGCGCGGTGCATCAGATCCAGCACCTCCTCGACCATGGCCCTCTCCACTCTCCAGCTGCCAACATCTCATTCGCAGAATACTTCATGCTGGATGTATTTGGCCCTGTAGTTCTAGCAATATTTATAACTGCTTTCTGCGTCTATTGTATATTTAGACGTTTATTTTCGATAAGACATTAGTTTCAATTACTAGGTAATGAGCTAGGCTAGCAATAACAGTTTCAGACCGTAAAGAACCAGTTGAAAAAAAGCGGCCAAGTGCGAGTCGGAATCACCCATGAAGGGTTCCGTAGCAGCCAGTAACATAATATAAAAGTTTTTGTAGTTCGTTGTGACTTTGATCGATGTTTTAATAATAGTGAAAGGTAAATTGCGGTTTACGATTTATGACGTAGGTATTAAAAAAAAACTACTTACTAGATCTCGTTCAAACCAATTTTCGTTGGAAGTTTTCATGGTAATGCACATCATATATTTTGTTTTGTTTTATCATTCTCTTATTTTAGAAGTTAAAGGGACACACATTTTTCCACTTTGGAAGTGTCTCTCGCGCAAACTAATCAGTTTCGAAAAAAAATACATCAGGAACCTAAATATTATTTTTGAAGACCTATCCATAGATACCCCAGACGGGTATGGGTTTGATGAAAAAATTTTTTTTGAGTTTCAGTTCTATGTATGGGGACCCCCTAATTTTTTTTTCTAGTTTTGTAAGAAAATCTTAATGCGGTTCACAGAATACATCTACTTACCAAGTTTTAACAGTATAGGTATTATAGTTTCGGAATAAAGTGGCTGTGACATACAGACGGACAGACAGACAGACAGACAGACAGACATGACGAATCTATAAGGGTTCCGTTTTTTGCCATTTGGCTACGGAACCCTAAAAAGAGCTATTGGGGAATGATTTTTACTAATGAATGATTGACAACTAGTAACATTTTTAAAATGGCACTCACTGGTTCTGAAATGCAATAAAATAGCTGCTTCATCATCGTATTGTTTTTCTATTATTTTTATTATTGTTTGTTGTGTTGTATTTTGTTCTGCCAAATAAATAATGTCTATGTCTAGGTAGTTGAATATTTTGCGGGCCCACTTAAATGTATGAAACATGTTTTTCCGAATAAAGTTGTAGATATCAGTTTTTTTCTTTCTCTGGTTGATATTCATGAGTACTGACTAGAATCAATAAGAAATCCAGGATAAAGCATCCTGTTGCAGTACCTTCCTACTGTTACTACTGACTGTGTTATACTGTATTTTAAAAATCACATAATTAATGGCTAAACATTGTATGGTATGTACTCAATAATATGATGGAGTTCGTGTCTGACTGCCTAATGCCTTTAAATAGTTAATTTATTGAAACTAAAAACAAATATAGCACTTATAATATAATTAAATAAACATAGTTAATTGTTGCTTGCTTAGTTTCGAGGTTAACCTACCTCACAAGTCCAATGTCACATTATTGAGCCGCCTAAATATTTTTTACCCTCTACATTTTCTTAAGCTCTTTATTCCAATTTCCATGAAAATCTTTAGAATCAAAGAGGGTAAACACAGTCCGTTACGCTCAAGTTTGTTCGTTAGATGGTTTCAAAGAAATGTATTAGATAGGTTGGCAATTTCAAGTAACAAGATAAAATGTTTTGAATATTGTTCATCGAATTAGATTTGTATTTATTTACTTCATCTTTGGAAAACTTACAGCTAAATGACAACAAGACTCAGTCAATAATAACAGCGCTAATAACAACAAGTCTTATTTTGTTTTGTAATTTAAAGGGAATTAAAGTGAAGTAGCGTGGCCCCCAAAAATCTGAAATTTATTAAGACAACTGGAACAAAATGTAAACGAAAAGCAAAGAAAAATAGAAAAAAAATTGTCTTTATTCTTTACCGAGTACCGACTAAATAGAGTGGATGCACGACTAGTTGCCGCAGAATCTGGCGGCGGCGGCGGCGGCGCGGCAGAGTTAATTCATATGAAAAGTAGGTAGATATTATTTTTGTATATTTTATAGTTATACCCTATTAGCCGAGACCCCAGTTTTGCGTTATTTTCGTTGTATGAGCTTAATAACATAATTTCATCGAGACTATCGATTGCTTTGTGGAGAAAGCTTTCCTTTTGTTTGGAATGTTTCTTACAGTGAGGGTAGTTGAGTGAGGGCAGTGGAGTGTGCCGTACGAATGGGCGAGGTAATGGCGTGGTTAACTGCCGGCCGCAGTCTCCTCTAAATCATGGACTCCTGGTGAAACAAACAAAACATTTACATGGTTGCATGAATGATCTTTGGATCGTAAGATCTAACAGATCGTTTTATTGATTTATATGTTTTACTGGAAGTTTGCGTTCGCTCCAGAATAGGCCCCGATTTCACGAAAAAGTGCGCTCCCCTTATCTTGGAGATTTATGAAGACATGGTATTAAAAAAAGTATTAATGAAAGCTGTAAGGTACAAAATAATTATTCGAGAAAATAAAAAACTAAAAAGTAACGGCCTAAATAGTGAAAAAAAAATAAATCATTTTTGTTCAAATTATTGCTTTTGGCGCTCGATATTTTAAAATAAAAATATCATTATCATCATCATCTCAGCCTGTAGACGTCCACTGCTGGACAAAGGCCTCCCCCAAGGATCTCCACAACGAATCAAAATATAATATTATATTATAATATACTAATATTAATTTGATAAAAATTCTTTGAATATTTAGACAACATTTTAAAAGTGAAACCAATACGATCGGGTGAAGAGTTTGCCCTGTAGCACAGAAGAAAATAATAGTACTAACCCACACCTGTCCTTCCTATGGACCTTTGAAAATAGTCAAAAAGTCAGAACGAAATTTTCACATTACTGATTCATTTCCAATGTGCTCGATAGTCGTGTGAGGCACGTAATCGGTGTAGTTTAATCATAACGGTATTGGGAACAACAGAAAACTGAAATGAGACTGGGGAAGCAAATCTCAATACGAGCTTTGGTATTACACAATATATTGAGCAATCGAATGTCTATGTACGGCGCAGTAGAGCTCCGCAAATACCAATATAAAGGCTTTCACCAGCTACAATACTTCAGACAACTTTCTTTTTTAGCTTTTTGCAAGCATCATGAAAGATTTATCTTTCTCTTCTGCATATTCTTACTGTTCACAGATTGTAGTTTTCTTATATTGTTATTGATGTAAAATATCTTTATGAGAGGGCTAAAACTGATTATTGGCATGGCGAGCGGGCGTCTCGGTCGCCACGCTAGAATTACAAAATAAAACTATTCCCTAATAAATACACTTTATTTTACACTTTCGTAATAAATCACTTGAAAGAATTACAAACTGACTTTGTATGTACCATAAATATAATTTTAATGGCTCAGCATTTTTTTTATTTCAACTTTCACAACCTATAATTTTAATAGGCGGAAACCTGTAATTGGTCCCTTTTCAGCTCTTATGTTTATATATTAAGTATAAGTATTTGGGTCTGCTGGAAGAAATTTCTCTGGAAATAAGCAGGCCTGTTGTGTCGTCGTCTTTCTTTTATATTGTTTCTGTGTGTTATTATATTCATCATCATCATCATCTCAGCCTGTAGACGTCCACTGCTGGACAAAGGCCTCCCCCAAGGATCTCCACAACGATCGGTCCTGCGCTGCCCACATCCAGCGGCTTCCCGCGACCCTCACCAGATCGTCGATCCACCTCGTGGGGGTTATTGTATTGTTTACAATAAATTGTTAATTAAAGGAGAATAATCTAGGTATCACTTTGGCGTACGTTATTTTTACTCTTTGTAGTTAGGTAGTAGTACTTACTACGTACCTAACTAAGAGTATCTATGGAACGTTAAGACCGCCAGAAATGGTAGCGGTGCGGCTATTGGTCAGAATTAACCGTCGTCGTCGCGTCGCATAACTCGGATGCGCCGCGATCTAACCGGGTAATCGGATGTCTTCCGGCCTTTATGCATTCCTAGTACCTAAAACGCGGCCTTCGTAGTGGCAAAATACTCCTTTAAAATCACTAAGGGTTCGGGTTTGAATCCTGTTAGGACACTTAATGTAGTTCATATCACTTTGATTTTTTCTCAGGTAAGATACTAAGGAGTATATTCAGGTAGGGTAGGGAATGGCAACAACAATAAAGCTACGGCATGAAATAAAATCTTGTAACCTTTTAGAAAACTGACATTTTCGCTCGGAACCACGGAGTAGTTTAATGCGCAAAAGCCATTAAGAGTAGCACTCATTTTTATAATAGTTTAATTCTCTTAAACTACCATCCCCCACCCTCCTCCCCTGTGGAATGGGTGGAAAAGAAGAGGAAAATAAGGGGGTGAAGACAGCTTACCAGTCTGACAGACAATTTAGATGGCTCCCAGATACCGAAGCCGACGTTCAACTGTTTAAACTCAACAAAAAGGTTTAACTAAATAATAAAGTGAGTATTATGCATGGTCGTTTAATTTATAAAAACAATTTATGAAAATACCTAGCAGCCGACCAAACTACTTCTATGATAAACCACAAACCAGGAAAACTCGCATACCACACATTTGTAGCCAAAATAATAGAATCATCGGAACTCGAAAATCTGCCTTCGCGGCTCCTGTTATTGGTTCTTGATTTTTCCCGTAATAAAAAATAATAAATGATTTCTTTAACTACCTACTTTTCAAATTTTCATTTAAACGTAAAAGTGGAACAAATGCATAATTTATAATATTAGTGAGGTCAGACTATGTATAATTAAAAATCATTGATTCGTAGTGGGAGCCATCTTTCTTAGCCATTCAGTACGAAATTATGTAACATCTCCCACAGAATAAAATAATGCGGAGTTAGTTCCTAAAGTTTCGCAGGATGTGCTAAAACGTAAAGCAAATATTTAAGAGCGAACTTTGAACCCCATTAACCGCAAATCCCGTCCTAACACCGGGTATTTTTCCACAACCCGCAGACTACAAGACTTGCGAAGGACCAGCATAAGATGGTCTTGTCGTACTGAAACTACTGACGACGTTTTGTGTCAGCATAAACTGGACAATTCCTCGGAATGTATTTACCTTTCGAAACGCCTCGGCAACGTGGTGCACTCTGGCGGAAAATGGCACCATCTTACTGAAGGCTACTCGTCCGCGAGGCACATCGTTGGCACACAATTGTACCTACTGAGAGAGCGACCCACCTCGGGAGAAAATTATGTATGACTGAGAAAGAGATTTATGACAAAACTACAGCTGTGGGTATGCAAAAAACACAATGTTCCGGTTATCGCTATACGTACTACTAAAAAGGTACAAAGAAGTCCAAAGGTTTATTTTAAAAGTAAGATTTTCAAAACAATTTCCGAAGTCAAATCTAATATGTATCGTCCGGTTGTTCAAAGGTATATGTAATTAGTTAAGTTTTTTAATAAAATAATAATTAGTCTGCTTGCAATTAGATTTAACCATCAATTTTAGTTCTTCCTATTATACCAAGAAAGTAATTTATCGAAAGAGAAAATAATACTTTTTTTAAAACTTTACATAAATAATATATGTGTGTGCCGGCAGGTTTCAGGTGAATAGAATATAATATACTTTATTGCACACAAGGACATTAATACAAACATTATCTATGTAGCAAATAGGGTGTACGTACATGTAGGCGGCCTTATTGCTAAAGGTAGTTTCTACAAGGAACCTTAGACTATTTTACTTACAAATACAAATCGTATCGTAACTAGGGAAGTCAGTATCTGCGCTACCAGTCAGTTGCTCTATTCTATGTCCTAGAGTTAGTACTCCACCACATAGTTGTGGTACTATGTTCACGTGGAGAGAGGCGAGAACTGAGGACAGGAATCTGTGGGTGGGGCATTTTATTATATTAAACTTCCTTGTTAGAACTCGCGAACTAAAGCAAACCTTGAATGTTTTATTAATTTGAATCACGCTTTTGCCGCAGGAAGTATCAAGCTTCACTGGATGGCAAGGAGCATAATATTCTAGTCTAGAGTAGGTAATCATATTCGCAGCAGGACCTGATGGACGCTACAAATAGTGCAATGTAAGTGGCTAAGTTTTGAGCCAAGATGAATTAATTAGTCATCACATCACATCCTCTTTGTTGTCATCGACACACTGCGACCAGACACAGCTCGGAGAAAATATCTAGCTCAGTTTCCTATCACAAAGTCCTTCCTTGCGCTTTACAAATTACAATACGAGTACAAATATTCTTTATTGACCCCAAAAAAGGAAGCACATAAATATTACAGCAGACGATAAACAAAGTTGAGTCAAAATGCGGCCTTATTGCTAAGAGTAATCTCTACCAGACAACCTTTAGGTTATTATCATTACCTACAATCAATCGTTTTTCTATGTACCTATGTACAACACATAAGCAAACTATGCAGTTTAATTATATAATCAAAATGTTATTCCTGTGCTCGAGCAATTCTCGGGAACTTTATTTAGAACACTCAATTAAATACTTACCTCTTTATTCATTAGCAGCAGAAAAAGTCGACCGCTATCATTTTACTTCACGCATACCTACTGTAAATAAAATAATGTTGCTATTGTTAGTAATAGATACGATATAATTGTTTTTAAAGATAACCCTCTGTTCAATAATGGACTCAGCTATTGTTTTTTTTAAAGGCTCGGCAAGCTCATCCATCACTGAGTACCGGCACATACCGGCCTCATCTCGCCGGCTCCTATTACATTTTACTGCGCGTCATTTTTGCCTATACGTGTAACCTGAAGGGGCATTTGATGTTCCTAGGTTTGGTTTCTAGCCTGACCGATGTTTTACTGTTTTAAATCGAAGCGAGAATGAAAAACGTTGAATTCGCGCAGAACTTATACCAGCCAATAATACAGGCGCTCTTCTAATTTTGCCCCAAGTCACTGTAAAATCCTAAGAAAATTATTTATCGCGTCTTGCTTAAAGCTTACTGTGCACACATGTTCTGCTATCCTTGTTCCTACGAACATTAACAGGCACACGTGTTTTAAATTTCGCTTCGATTTAAAATAGTAAAATCCGTTAACAGATTTTATCTGTCCAAAAAGTAACAGAGTAACGGATGTTCAAACCAATATTCGAAAATGTGAAAGAAAACGTAGTAGTTTAAATAACACGGAACTAAGTCTCGATTATTATATGTAGAAACATTTATATGGTGTACAGTTATCATTACTTAATAATGTAATTAATCACAGTATTTTCAGCCTGTAGACGTCACTTGCTGGACGAAAATCACCGTAAAGATCTTTGCAACTCTCCGGAAACCTCAAACCATCGTAGTTCACTTTGTAGGGGCCTGGCTTCTTCCAGTCCTCCTGTGTAATTTTCGTAAGAGGCTCAATCAATACGTTTCGTCCAAATAGTAACCAATATCAAAGATGTAGGTATCTCTATATCGCTGTGTTAGCAACAGCCCGGTCATTTGGTTTGCCCACGACCGCAGCAATCATTGCGATATCGCGTCTTATTTATTTGGCCGACGTGATCTAGGTATTCACCAGCAATTGGATGTTTGTTCGATAGTCTAGTCTAGCTTTATTTGTATACTTTTTACAATTGCGTCTCCTGTCGTTATAGTTGGTGATTTGTATCTAACAAAACAGCTTACTTACCTACCAAGGCAACAAAACAAACTATGCACAGTTTGGTACATGCTATTTATTATTTTTGTAAAATCTCACTTCGACTATTTTGGAAACTCTATTATAGCTCTTAGTACCGCTGCTATAACAAGTAAATGTCGATCTATGTTAGTAATAATTGAAGTTAACTTAAAACGTGTAACTGCCTTATAATTAAAGTCACGAAAATTTCAGTATCTAGATCTAGGTATTTTGTAAGTAAAAAAAAACCGGCCAAGTGCGAGTCGGACTCGCGCACCGAGGGTTCCGTACAAACCTGCAAGGTTTACAAAGTTCTTTCATTACGACAATCGAGTCATAACTATGGTAATCTTATTGCAAAATGAAATTCATAACATTACAATGGGGAAAGATGGAGGAGCATAAATTTAAGACAAAGATCTCTTTATCGTTTAAGTAACTAAGTACTAAGTAAGTATTTCAACTTGATAGCTCTACGCGTTCATGAGGAAAAAAGTAATAAGTTTATATTTATTAAAAAATATATATTTTGTAATGTAACTAAAAATTTAAGGTTTTCGGAATTTTTCCTTTATGTGTGCTATAAAACGTTGCTTCATGCCAAATTTCAAGATTCTAGGTCGACTGGAAGTACCCTTTAGGTTTTGATTCCCTTGCGAGTACTTGCGAGTTTCAAAATATGCAGCTTAAATTGCTGTTTCTTTTGATTGCGTTGACATAGAAGTTTGATTTTGTTACAGCTTAAAGGTATTATAGACCTGGGCGGCGATTGCGAACCGTTCAACGACACGGCTGTGTCGTTGTCAAGAGGTTTGTCGGAGGGAGAGGTCCAGTTGTGAGGTAACTGAGGGCCAGAAGAGGCTCATTGAGGATCTTATGAGGTTTACTGAGGTTTCTTTTTAGTAAACATGTCAATGTCATTTTCTGAAATAAACTTTGACACGCACCCTCTGACCAAAGCGAACATTGCTAAGGAGTATGCACTAAAAGACATGACAATATAAAATGACACAATAACACTATTACACTGAAACATTGCTTCTAGTCATATGTTGATGGGTGGTTGTGTAAAAGTTATAGCAGTTGATTCGATAATCTGTGGAGATTTAATGTTTTAAAAACTATACCTTTCAGAGATATATTGACGTCATACATTTTTCTGTCCTTATTTAACGACATTTCAGGAGGTTTCCGGTGGTCTTCTTTCTGTTTCGCGCCCAAATTTTGACCCTCTGAAGTCTCATGTCACGACCGACAAATTGATTTTGAAGTTAAATTAAAAAAAAATGGACGACAAACCCACGGCACCACAATTGGTGCCTTGGCTTTGTCGTCGGGACCGATTTCTCTTCAAATATATAATATTACCTTAAACTGATGACTGATACTAAAACTACAGGATATATGACACATTTTTACAAAAAAATAGATCTATTTATAAAGCCGTCTTCTCATAATATCCGTTAGAAAAAAGGTCTCGCAAATTTCAACCTCTGTCTCTGCAGACTTCACAAGCTGTGTCGAGAGATTCATCTCCTTCATTGAAAAACTTGAATAATACTAAAACTAATGACTGATATTAAAAATACGGGATATATTTTACGTGCTAAACAAAAATTGTATCTAAAAGTTTTGTAGTTTTGGCACCGTGATCGAAGGAAAACGAGTCTACCAAACTACTATAATCCGTGTCACCATCGACATATAATGTTAATATCTTTAAAATTATTCAAGTCTGAAGTAATATTGTACTTGATATTAGAACTTAAAAATATACGTGACATCTCTTTAAAATTTTGAACTAATTCATGAAGTAGTTTTGAAGATATATCTGTAAGTAAAAGGCCTAGCAAATTTTAGCTGATTTCGAAACTGTCACTATAAGCCGTGTCGAGAGATAAGTCTCCTTAATTTAAAAATGAATAATACTTAAAAATGATGACTGTTTTTGAAAATAGAGGATATATTTAACGTATAAAATGAATATTGTATAAAAAAATCCAGTATTATGTGCAGCGTGACCGCAGGAAAATGAGTCTTACAAACTGCCATAATCCGTGCCACCAACGACATTATAAATGTTAATATCTCATAAAATATTTAGGTTTCGTGCAATATTTTACTTGAAATTATATTATACTGAATATACGTGACTTCTCCTAAAGATCTTAATCATTATTAATGAACTAGCTTTCCGCCGCGGCTCCGCCCGCGTTTACATCTTTTCCGTGGAAATGAGGCATTTTCCCGGGGTAAAAGGTAACTTATGTTACTTAGGGTGAATGTAGCTTTCTAATGGTGAAAGAATTTTCGAAATCGGTTCAGTAGTTTTTGAGTTTATACATTACAAGCATACACGCACACACACACGCAAGCACACACACACACACACACACACACAAATACAAATCTTTCTACTTTATAATAATATATATATATATATAGTATGATTTTTCTTAAAGATGTATCCATAAGAAAAAGGCCTAGCCTATTTTTACCTACTTTATAAACTGTCTAGAGAATTATCTTAAAAATATTTTTTTTCCTTACATAAAGTATGAAAATACCCTTCGTAGATTTTGTGAAATAAAGCAAACGAGACTGATTTATTAATACTCGTATTTTAATTACAAAAACAAAGCTATACGAAACAAATATAGGTACATAATATACAATTTTAAATTAGTGATATAAATATATTTAAAGTAAGGTTTTACACGGTCTTTCTTTCAGGAAAACAAACAATACGTATCAAATCAATTACAATTTTAACGTCGTCCTTGTATGAAACTATCAGAGTTATTTTAAGCCGTAGACGAGTTTATTGTGCACGTCTCTGTTTCGCTTTTCTGTGATTACTTTTCTCTTGCTTCCTTGGTCTGCTGTAAGACATTTCCTTGGATATAAGCTGTAGGTGTACACAAAAAAGAAGAGGACACAACACGTACGTACAGCTGTGGGTATGCAAAAAACACAATGTTCCGGTTATCGCTATACGTACTACTAAAAAGGTACAAAGAAGTCCAAAGGTTTATTTTAAAAGTAAGATTTTCAAAACAATTTCCGAAGTCAAATCTAATATGTATCGTCCGGTTGTTCAAAGGTATATGTAATTAGTTAAGTTTTTTAATAACCTCGTAAGGCCCAAGCGTCCTATTTTTAGAAAAAAAATACTTGGCTGCTCCGGCCCAAGATGTATATCTAAAAGAAAAATTTGCGGCCCAGCGTTCTAAAATTATGACATAATATTGTAACTCATTTCACACTTCAAATAGTCCCGCCAACTCCAATTCACCTATAAAAAATTGCAAACCATTAAACGTATCCGAACTTCTCATTGGCAGTTTTGACAGATAGAACAAATAAACTGGCTTTTTTCACGGGTCAACTATGTGGAACGGGGTCCTAGCTAAAAGTAGGTCATTAAATCCTTGTTTATCCGCGCAATCATTGCATTACGATTGATACATTTTACTGTAAAGGGTTATTGAAATGCTATATTTTGCCAGTACGCGCAAATTTTTTCGTAAACTATTTTTAGTGAAATACTACACGAAGCAGAAAACTTTCGTCCCAAAATAAGGTCGTTGGGTTCTCATCATCATCAACAGCTCATAAATTTCCCCACCGAGGGGCTCGAGTCTACCCTGAAATCAGGGTGTATAGGCCTAAGATGGCCACGCTGGCCCAGTGCGGGTTGGTCCACTTCACACACAACAGTTGAATTACTTCGCAGGTGTGTGCAGGTTTTTTCACGATGTTTTCCTCCACCGTAAGAGCGTCGAATAAACGTACATATGAATTCGAAAATCGAAAACACATTGGTACGTTGCCGAGGTACAAACCCGCGAACTTATGAATGGAAGCCAACGGCCCTACCCACTTGGCCACCGACGCTCTCGTTATTATTGCTACTAATAATTGCAAGCAAATGACTTTGTTTCCAAGAAATTATACTGATTTTGAAAAATATTAGTTACTGATGATTTTTTAATGCCTACAATTAAGTAAATAATGTAAATAAAAACAAGTTTAAACAAAGTTATAGGTATTTATTACTTATGTATTTAGTAATTTTTATTTTACTATGTCCCGGAGTGCTAAAAAAAGTACATACGATTTCGACGTCTTTTTCATATGGAATAGTCAGCTTTAGGCACTAAACATAGCTCATAAAAGAATGATATCAATAGCAATACATTTAAAGACTCTTTTCGCAAATCAAAGTTCTGGGCCGGAAGCACTTGAACCTATTATTAGTACATTGGGTCGTCACCTAAACTGACCTAAAATTAGGTTGGGCCTTACGAGGATAAAATAATAATTAGTCTGCTTGCAATTAGATTTAACCATCAATTTTAGTTCTTCCTATTATACCAAGAAAGTAATTTATCGAAAGAGAAAATAATACTTTTTTTAAAACTTTACATAAATAATATATGTGTGTGCCGGCAGGTTTCAGGTGAATAGAATATAATATACTTTATTGCACACAAGGACATTAATACAAACATTATCTATGTAGCAAATAGGGTGTACGTACATGTAGGCGGCCTTATTGCTAAAGGTAGTTTCTACAAGGAACCTTAGACTATTTTACTTACAAATACAAATCGTATCGTAACTAGGGAAGTCAGTATCTGCGCTACCAGTCAGTTGCTCTATTCTATGTCCTAGAGTTAGTACTCCACCACATAGTTGTGGTACTATGTTCACGTGGAGAGAGGCGAGAACTGAGGACAGGAATCTGTGGGTGGGGCATTTTATTATATTAAACTTCCTTGTTAGAACTCGCGAACTAAAGCAAACCTTGAATGTTTTATTAATTTGAATCACGCTTTTGCCGCAGGAAGTATCAAGCTTCACTGGATGGCAAGGAGCATAATATTCTAGTCTAGAGTAGGTAATCATATTCGCAGCAGGACCTGATGGACGCTACAAATAGTGCAATGTAAGTGGCTAAGTTTTGAGCCAAGATGAATTAATTAGTCATCACATCACATCCTCTTTGTTGTCATCGACACACTGCGACCAGACACAGCTCGGAGAAAATATCTAGCTCAGTTTCCTATCACAAAGTCCTTCCTTGCGCTTTACAAATTACAATACGAGTACAAATATTCTTTATTGACCCCAAAAAAGGAAGCACATAAATATTACAGCAGACGATAAACAAAGTTGAGTCAAAATGCGGCCTTATTGCTAAGAGTAATCTCTACCAGACAACCTTTAGGTTATTATCATTACCTACAATCAATCGTTTTTCTATGTACCTATGTACAACACATAAGCAAACTATGCAGTTTAATTATATAATCAAAATGTTATTCCTGTGCTCGAGCAATTCTCGGGAACTTTATTTAGAACACTCAATTAAATACTTACCTCTTTATTCATTAGCAGCAGAAAAAGTCGACCGCTATCATTTTACTTCACGCATACCTACTGTAAATAAAATAATGTTGCTATTGTTAGTAATAGATACGATATAATTGTTTTTAAAGATAACCCTCTGTTCAATAATGGACTCAGCTATTGTTTTTTTTAAAGGCTCGGCAAGCTCATCCATCACTGAGTACCGGCACATACCGGCCTCATCTCGCCGGCTCCTATTACATTTTACTGCGCGTCATTTTTGCCTATACGTGTAACCTGAAGGGGCATTTGATGTTCCTAGGTTTGGTTTCTAGCCTGACCGATGTTTTACTGTTTTAAATCGAAGCGAGAATGAAAAACGTTGAATTCGCGCAGAACTTATACCAGCCAATAATACAGGCGCTCTTCTAATTTTGCCCCAAGTCACTGTAAAATCCTAAGAAAATTATTTATCGCGTCTTGCTTAAAGCTTACTGTGCACACATGTTCTGCTATCCTTGTTCCTACGAACATTAACAGGCACACGTGTTTTAAATTTCGCTTCGATTTAAAATAGTAAAATCCGTTAACAGATTTTATCTGTCCAAAAAGTAACAGAGTAACGGATGTTCAAACCAATATTCGAAAATGTGAAAGAAAACGTAGTAGTTTAAATAACACGGAACTAAGTCTCGATTATTATATGTAGAAACATTTATATGGTGTACAGTTATCATTACTTAATAATGTAATTAATCACAGTATTTTCAGCCTGTAGACGTCACTTGCTGGACGAAAATCACCGTAAAGATCTTTGCAACTCTCCGGAAACCTCAAACCATCGTAGTTCACTTTGTAGGGGCCTGGCTTCTTCCAGTCCTCCTGTGTAATTTTCGTAAGAGGCTCAATCAATACGTTTCGTCCAAATAGTAACCAATATCAAAGATGTAGGTATCTCTATATCGCTGTGTTAGCAACAGCCCGGTCATTTGGTTTGCCCACGACCGCAGCAATCATTGCGATATCGCGTCTTATTTATTTGGCCGACGTGATCTAGGTATTCACCAGCAATTGGATGTTTGTTCGATAGTCTAGTCTAGCTTTATTTGTATACTTTTTACAATTGCGTCTCCTGTCGTTATAGTTGGTGATTTGTATCTAACAAAACAGCTTACTTACCTACCAAGGCAACAAAACAAACTATGCACAGTTTGGTACATGCTATTTATTATTTTTGTAAAATCTCACTTCGACTATTTTGGAAACTCTATTATAGCTCTTAGTACCGCTGCTATAACAAGTAAATGTCGATCTATGTTAGTAATAATTGAAGTTAACTTAAAACGTGTAACTGCCTTATAATTAAAGTCACGAAAATTTCAGTATCTAGATCTAGGTATTTTGTAAGTAAAAAAAAACCGGCCAAGTGCGAGTCGGACTCGCGCACCGAGGGTTCCGTACAAACCTGCAAGGTTTACAAAGTTCTTTCATTACGACAATCGAGTCATAACTATGGTAATCTTATTGCAAAATGAAATTCATAACATTACAATGGGGAAAGATGGAGGAGCATAAATTTAAGACAAAGATCTCTTTATCGTTTAAGTAACTAAGTACTAAGTAAGTATTTCAACTTGATAGCTCTACGCGTTCATGAGGAAAAAAGTAATAAGTTTATATTTATTAAAAAATATATATTTTGTAATGTAACTAAAAATTTAAGGTTTTCGGAATTTTTCCTTTATGTGTGCTATAAAACGTTGCTTCATGCCAAATTTCAAGATTCTAGGTCGACTGGAAGTACCCTTTAGGTTTTGATTCCCTTGCGAGTACTTGCGAGTTTCAAAATATGCAGCTTAAATTGCTGTTTCTTTTGATTGCGTTGACATAGAAGTTTGATTTTGTTACAGCTTAAAGGTATTATAGACCTGGGCGGCGATTGCGAACCGTTCAACGACACGGCTGTGTCGTTGTCAAGAGGTTTGTCGGAGGGAGAGGTCCAGTTGTGAGGTAACTGAGGGCCAGAAGAGGCTCATTGAGGATCTTATGAGGTTTACTGAGGTTTCTTTTTAGTAAACATGTCAATGTCATTTTCTGAAATAAACTTTGACACGCACCCTCTGACCAAAGCGAACATTGCTAAGGAGTATGCACTAAAAGACATGACAATATAAAATGACACAATAACACTATTACACTGAAACATTGCTTCTAGTCATATGTTGATGGGTGGTTGTGTAAAAGTTATAGCAGTTGATTCGATAATCTGTGGAGATTTAATGTTTTAAAAACTATACCTTTCAGAGATATATTGACGTCATACATTTTTCTGTCCTTATTTAACGACATTTCAGGAGGTTTCCGGTGGTCTTCTTTCTGTTTCGCGCCCAAATTTTGACCCTCTGAAGTCTCATGTCACGACCGACAAATTGATTTTGAAGTTAAATTAAAAAAAAATGGACGACAAACCCACGGCACCACAATTGGTGCCTTGGCTTTGTCGTCGGGACCGATTTCTCTTCAAATATATAATATTACCTTAAACTGATGACTGATACTAAAACTACAGGATATATGACACATTTTTACAAAAAAATAGATCTATTTATAAAGCCGTCTTCTCATAATATCCGTTAGAAAAAAGGTCTCGCAAATTTCAACCTCTGTCTCTGCAGACTTCACAAGCTGTGTCGAGAGATTCATCTCCTTCATTGAAAAACTTGAATAATACTAAAACTAATGACTGATATTAAAAATACGGGATATATTTTACGTGCTAAACAAAAATTGTATCTAAAAGTTTTGTAGTTTTGGCACCGTGATCGAAGGAAAACGAGTCTACCAAACTACTATAATCCGTGTCACCATCGACATATAATGTTAATATCTTTAAAATTATTCAAGTCTGAAGTAATATTGTACTTGATATTAGAACTTAAAAATATACGTGACATCTCTTTAAAATTTTGAACTAATTCATGAAGTAGTTTTGAAGATATATCTGTAAGTAAAAGGCCTAGCAAATTTTAGCTGATTTCGAAACTGTCACTATAAGCCGTGTCGAGAGATAAGTCTCCTTAATTTAAAAATGAATAATACTTAAAAATGATGACTGTTTTTGAAAATAGAGGATATATTTAACGTATAAAATGAATATTGTATAAAAAAATCCAGTATTATGTGCAGCGTGACCGCAGGAAAATGAGTCTTACAAACTGCCATAATCCGTGCCACCAACGACATTATAAATGTTAATATCTCATAAAATATTTAGGTTTCGTGCAATATTTTACTTGAAATTATATTATACTGAATATACGTGACTTCTCCTAAAGATCTTAATCATTATTAATGAACTAGCTTTCCGCCGCGGCTCCGCCCGCGTTTACATCTTTTCCGTGGAAATGAGGCATTTTCCCGGGGTAAAAGGTAACTTATGTTACTTAGGGTGAATGTAGCTTTCTAATGGTGAAAGAATTTTCGAAATCGGTTCAGTAGTTTTTGAGTTTATACATTACAAGCATACACGCACACACACACGCAAGCACACACACACACACACACACACACAAATACAAATCTTTCTACTTTATAATAATATATATATATATATAGTATGATTTTTCTTAAAGATGTATCCATAAGAAAAAGGCCTAGCCTATTTTTACCTACTTTATAAACTGTCTAGAGAATTATCTTAAAAATATTTTTTTTCCTTACATAAAGTATGAAAATACCCTTCGTAGATTTTGTGAAATAAAGCAAACGAGACTGATTTATTAATACTCGTATTTTAATTACAAAAACAAAGCTATACGAAACAAATATAGGTACATAATATACAATTTTAAATTAGTGATATAAATATATTTAAAGTAAGGTTTTACACGGTCTTTCTTTCAGGAAAACAAACAATACGTATCAAATCAATTACAATTTTAACGTCGTCCTTGTATGAAACTATCAGAGTTATTTTAAGCCGTAGACGAGTTTATTGTGCACGTCTCTGTTTCGCTTTTCTGTGATTACTTTTCTCTTGCTTCCTTGGTCTGCTGTAAGACATTTCCTTGGATATAAGCTGTAGGTGTACACAAAAAAGAAGAGGACACAACACGTACGTACAGCTGTGGGTATGCAAAAAACACAATGTTCCGGTTATCGCTATACGTACTACTAAAAAGGTACAAAGAAGTCCAAAGGTTTATTTTAAAAGTAAGATTTTCAAAACAATTTCCGAAGTCAAATCTAATATGTATCGTCCGGTTGTTCAAAGGTATATGTAATTAGTTAAGTTTTTTAATAACCTCGTAAGGCCCAAGCGTCCTATTTTTAGAAAAAAAATACTTGGCTGCTCCGGCCCAAGATGTATATCTAAAAGAAAAATTTGCGGCCCAGCGTTCTAAAATTATGACATAATATTGTAACTCATTTCACACTTCAAATAGTCCCGCCAACTCCAATTCACCTATAAAAAATTGCAAACCATTAAACGTATCCGAACTTCTCATTGGCAGTTTTGACAGATAGAACAAATAAACTGGCTTTTTTCACGGGTCAACTATGTGGAACGGGGTCCTAGCTAAAAGTAGGTCATTAAATCCTTGTTTATCCGCGCAATCATTGCATTACGATTGATACATTTTACTGTAAAGGGTTATTGAAATGCTATATTTTGCCAGTACGCGCAAATTTTTTCGTAAACTATTTTTAGTGAAATACTACACGAAGCAGAAAACTTTCGTCCCAAAATAAGGTCGTTGGGTTCTCATCATCATCAACAGCTCATAAATTTCCCCACCGAGGGGCTCGAGTCTACCCTGAAATCAGGGTGTATAGGCCTAAGATGGCCACGCTGGCCCAGTGCGGGTTGGTCCACTTCACACACAACAGTTGAATTACTTCGCAGGTGTGTGCAGGTTTTTTCACGATGTTTTCCTCCACCGTAAGAGCGTCGAATAAACGTACATATGAATTCGAAAATCGAAAACACATTGGTACGTTGCCGAGGTACAAACCCGCGAACTTATGAATGGAAGCCAACGGCCCTACCCACTTGGCCACCGACGCTCTCGTTATTATTGCTACTAATAATTGCAAGCAAATGACTTTGTTTCCAAGAAATTATACTGATTTTGAAAAATATTAGTTACTGATGATTTTTTAATGCCTACAATTAAGTAAATAATGTAAATAAAAACAAGTTTAAACAAAGTTATAGGTATTTATTACTTATGTATTTAGTAATTTTTATTTTACTATGTCCCGGAGTGCTAAAAAAAGTACATACGATTTCGACGTCTTTTTCATATGGAATAGTCAGCTTTAGGCACTAAACATAGCTCATAAAAGAATGATATCAATAGCAATACATTTAAAGACTCTTTTCGCAAATCAAAGTTCTGGGCCGGAAGCACTTGAACCTATTATTAGTACATTGGGTCGTCACCTAAACTGACCTAAAATTAGGTTGGGCCTTACGAGGATAAAATAATAATTAGTCTGCTTGCAATTAGATTTAACCATCAATTTTAGTTCTTCCTATTATACCAAGAAAGTAATTTATCGAAAGAGAAAATAATACTTTTTTTAAAACTTTACATAAATAATATATGTGTGTGCCGGCAGGTTTCAGGTGAATAGAATATAATATACTTTATTGCACACAAGGACATTAATACAAACATTATCTATGTAGCAAATAGGGTGTACGTACATGTAGGCGGCCTTATTGCTAAAGGTAGTTTCTACAAGGAACCTTAGACTATTTTACTTACAAATACAAATCGTATCGTAACTAGGGAAGTCAGTATCTGCGCTACCAGTCAGTTGCTCTATTCTATGTCCTAGAGTTAGTACTCCACCACATAGTTGTGGTACTATGTTCACGTGGAGAGAGGCGAGAACTGAGGACAGGAATCTGTGGGTGGGGCATTTTATTATATTAAACTTCCTTGTTAGAACTCGCGAACTAAAGCAAACCTTGAATGTTTTATTAATTTGAATCACGCTTTTGCCGCAGGAAGTATCAAGCTTCACTGGATGGCAAGGAGCATAATATTCTAGTCTAGAGTAGGTAATCATATTCGCAGCAGGACCTGATGGACGCTACAAATAGTGCAATGTAAGTGGCTAAGTTTTGAGCCAAGATGAATTAATTAGTCATCACATCACATCCTCTTTGTTGTCATCGACACACTGCGACCAGACACAGCTCGGAGAAAATATCTAGCTCAGTTTCCTATCACAAAGTCCTTCCTTGCGCTTTACAAATTACAATACGAGTACAAATATTCTTTATTGACCCCAAAAAAGGAAGCACATAAATATTACAGCAGACGATAAACAAAGTTGAGTCAAAATGCGGCCTTATTGCTAAGAGTAATCTCTACCAGACAACCTTTAGGTTATTATCATTACCTACAATCAATCGTTTTTCTATGTACCTATGTACAACACATAAGCAAACTATGCAGTTTAATTATATAATCAAAATGTTATTCCTGTGCTCGAGCAATTCTCGGGAACTTTATTTAGAACACTCAATTAAATACTTACCTCTTTATTCATTAGCAGCAGAAAAAGTCGACCGCTATCATTTTACTTCACGCATACCTACTGTAAATAAAATAATGTTGCTATTGTTAGTAATAGATACGATATAATTGTTTTTAAAGATAACCCTCTGTTCAATAATGGACTCAGCTATTGTTTTTTTTAAAGGCTCGGCAAGCTCATCCATCACTGAGTACCGGCACATACCGGCCTCATCTCGCCGGCTCCTATTACATTTTACTGCGCGTCATTTTTGCCTATACGTGTAACCTGAAGGGGCATTTGATGTTCCTAGGTTTGGTTTCTAGCCTGACCGATGTTTTACTGTTTTAAATCGAAGCGAGAATGAAAAACGTTGAATTCGCGCAGAACTTATACCAGCCAATAATACAGGCGCTCTTCTAATTTTGCCCCAAGTCACTGTAAAATCCTAAGAAAATTATTTATCGCGTCTTGCTTAAAGCTTACTGTGCACACATGTTCTGCTATCCTTGTTCCTACGAACATTAACAGGCACACGTGTTTTAAATTTCGCTTCGATTTAAAATAGTAAAATCCGTTAACAGATTTTATCTGTCCAAAAAGTAACAGAGTAACGGATGTTCAAACCAATATTCGAAAATGTGAAAGAAAACGTAGTAGTTTAAATAACACGGAACTAAGTCTCGATTATTATATGTAGAAACATTTATATGGTGTACAGTTATCATTACTTAATAATGTAATTAATCACAGTATTTTCAGCCTGTAGACGTCACTTGCTGGACGAAAATCACCGTAAAGATCTTTGCAACTCTCCGGAAACCTCAAACCATCGTAGTTCACTTTGTAGGGGCCTGGCTTCTTCCAGTCCTCCTGTGTAATTTTCGTAAGAGGCTCAATCAATACGTTTCGTCCAAATAGTAACCAATATCAAAGATGTAGGTATCTCTATATCGCTGTGTTAGCAACAGCCCGGTCATTTGGTTTGCCCACGACCGCAGCAATCATTGCGATATCGCGTCTTATTTATTTGGCCGACGTGATCTAGGTATTCACCAGCAATTGGATGTTTGTTCGATAGTCTAGTCTAACTTTATTTGTATACTTTTTACAATTGCGTCTCCTGTCGTTATAGTTGGTGATTTGTATCTAACAAAACAGCTTACTTACCTACCAAGGCAACAAAACAAACTATGCACAGTTTGGTACATGCTATTTATTATTTTTGTAAAATCTCACTTCGACTATTTTGGAAACTCTATTATAGCTCTTAGTACCGCTGCTATAACAAGTAAATGTCGATCTATGTTAGTAATAATTGAAGTTAACTTAAAACGTGTAACTGCCTTATAATTAAAGTCACGAAAATTTCAGTATCTAGATCTAGGTATTTTGTAAGTAAAAAAAAAACGGCCAAGTGCGAGTCGGACTCGCGCACCGAGGGTTCCGTACAAACCTGCAAGGTTTACAAAGTTCTTTCATTACGACAATCGAGTCATAACTATGGTAATCTTATTGCAAAATGAAATTCATAACATTACAATGGGGAAAGATGGAGGAGCATAAATTTAAGACAAAGATCTCTTTATCGTTTAAGTAACTAAGTACTAAGTAAGTATTTCAACTTGATAGCTCTACGCGTTCATGAGGAAAAAAGTAATAAGTTTATATTTATTAAAAAATATATATTTTGTAATGTAACTAAAAATTTAAGGTTTTCGGAATTTTTCCTTTATGTGTGCTATAAAACGTTGCTTCATGCCAAATTTCAAGATTCTAGGTCGACTGGAAGTACCCTTTAGGTTTTGATTCCCTTGCGAGTACTTGCGAGTTTCAAAATATGCAGCTTAAATTGCTGTTTCTTTTGATTGCGTTGACATAGAAGTTTGATTTTGTTACAGCTTAAAGGTATTATAGACCTGAGTATTTGGTATGAATTTCAATTTAATACCTCTACGCGTTTATGAGGAAATGGGTAGTAAGGTTAAAATTATTAAAATAAAATATATTATGTGATGTAACTAAAAATTTATGGTTTTCGTAATTTTTCCTTTATCTATGCTATAAGACGTTGCTTCGTACCAAATTTCAAGATTCTGAGTTCACGGGAAGCACCCTGTAGGTTTTGATTCCCTTGCAAGTGTCGAAAATTTGCGGCATAAACGGCTGTATCTTTTGATTGCGTTGGCTTAGAAGTTTGATTTTTTCACAGCTTCAAGGGACAGTAGACTTGAGTAATTGATATAAATTTCAGCGTCATACCTCCACGCGTTCCTGAGAAAAAGGGTCTT
This sequence comes from Teleiodes luculella, assembly GCA_948473455.1. Lineage (NCBI taxonomy): Eukaryota > Metazoa > Arthropoda > Insecta > Lepidoptera > Gelechiidae > Teleiodes > Teleiodes luculella. Next base: position 17,232,446 of record OX419583.1, read on the forward strand.
GACAGACGGACGGACAGACGGACAACAAAGTGATCCTATAAGGGTTCCGTTTTTTCCTTTTGAGGTACGGAACCCTAAAAATATATTTAGATATATTTTTTTCTAGCCTGGTTTAAAGGTAACAAAAATTCGTTCGTTTAATCATAGGAAAACCATAGACATGGATGGTTATCACACGGAGTCGGAGGCTTGAGGTGGCGCAACGCAGGGGAGTATGAAATGAATTTGTATTTTGACTATGAATGACTTTCACACGGACGTGATGCGACATGCGTACGAAAAGAATCGGTGGATTTCATAAAAAAACTGTTAGTCGCCGTGACGAGCGGCACTGTGTGATGAGCGAGCGCCAGTAATATGACGATCAAAATTCTGAACCGTATCCTATAAGTATTTATTATGTCGAAAAGTGCTGTGAAGAGATACTCGGCCAGTTAAGCTTTACCTTGTTGTTATTTTCTAGTTAAACCCTTTACTAATTAATTATCTTAAGCCCATTTTGATTCCACTTTATCATACCGAGTGGAACATTCCAGTGGTTTACTTCAAGATGGAACAAAAGCTTCTTAAGTGTTTTCATAAATTCCAGCTTGAAACTTGATGTTGAGATGTTTTTAGTAACGAGTATTAAAATGAGTACAAACTAACAAAATGCTTTAAAGTTTTGAACTGCTGAACATTAAAAAGACTCAAGCTGTCATATAATAGCTTTTCTACTGGTTATTTTATAACCTCGAGCAATAACAATCGACTCGTTTTTCACCGCTTGTGTGAAGGCGCCTACCCTCATAAATCAAATTTTTCACACGTCGTTAGCCATATTCAACACACCGTAGCCACCTGACTAGAAATTGGAAAACACTTTTTTCTTCTTCTGACTTTTAACCGACCGCACAAAACGATGGAGTGCTTACACCTTGCCTTAGCAAATTAGTCAAAGAAGATATACTTTTGTCTTTAATATTTTGTCATTTTATTTTCATATCTGGAGAAAATTTAACTGATCAAATCCATAGACTGGGTGTGTCGTTTCAGTTTTTGCTAAGTTACTTACACATTGTATAAATATTACACCAATTACATGATATTAGTCAAATAAAAAGTTATCTGAAATTGGCAGGTCCGTTCGAAATCAATTTAAGAAACAGTGATTGGAAAATTCCAAATAAGTGAAGTGTCTGTAGAATATAGACGTGTCCAGTAATGTTATTATAGTAGGTGTTGGGGCAAGGGCAGGGTGTGACGAGGGGTAAGCTGTTTTTGTGCTACTGGAACGCTTCTTGCCTCGACCAATTTCAGAAAGGCGCCTTAAAGAACATGCACACTGCTACCAGCTATAACAGTCTACTGATACAATACTGTAAGTAAGTAATAACACTTTATTGCACTCAAAAAATGTGTTGTGGATCCAGGTACATGATAGGGAAGTGTCCTGGAAAAAAGAAATCGATTCTAATTAGTCCGTCAGTTACATTAAATGAAAATGAAAATGAAATATGTTTTATTCGAAGTTTTCGACGTCGAGGCGGGTTCACAATTTGGCTGTCTTCTGTGGAGAAGAACCCGCCGAAAGGAACTCCACAGGCGTTGCATCTTTTCAAAATATTTTACAAAATTATTATTTTATACAATTTGATTAATATAACAAAGAGTGCAAACGAAGTATGCAATTAGACGAAGGCAACCAGTCAAAGTAGAAAAACTAAATTATATAACAAAAAAAAAAAACAACCGGCAATCGACTAGAGTAGACCTCCCCCTAAGCAGCACCACGTTCACATTATCGAAAAAAATTTAACACGTATTTTTTTTCAAATGGATAAACACAATCGACACACATTTATTATATAATTATTACATTAAAGTTATTTTCGTTTAAATGAATCCTGTTTGACATTCTCACTGCCGCCGGGTGCAGCGCTGCTATTCAATTCGATTACAGAAATGGTGGTCTCCGACATTTCAATTTTGGAAAGTGCAATCTCATTATGTTTTCACTCACTCAAAAATTTTATAATGAGAAAAAAAACATTCAAATAATGAATTTATGAATTTTGAGAAAAGTAAGTTTGCTGATATTGATAAAAAAACTACCTGTAGGTATTTAATGTAATAAGTAATAGACGATTGAATTTTGAATTAACGAATAATAATCACAACAGTCCGTTAAATATGTTAAAACACTTATGTGTTACAGTACCAAAAATATGTTTAGTAAAATGTAGTGCTAAAATATGTATCAGTAGACAGTAGATAAGTGTGTAGGGTGTCTACTGCGACCTCCATCGTGACCGTGTCATTTCGCACCGGTCCACCACCGGTGCCCTCCACGTTTTTTCCCGACTTAGGTACGAGATTATGATACGTCATGGTATTATAATAATATCATAGACCTAACCCACACAAATACAATTTGTAGGTGTTTGATGATCACTGTCTTCGCCAAAATTAGAATAATAACTACCTATTTATTTAAGTATTTTAAATATAGTAACACTCACACTCTCACGCATCAATCAATTACCACTCATTCATTCATTTCCTCTTCCGCCGCACCTTTCTTCCTTCATTCGATCCCTGACCTCAGTACCAAAGCAATTGCCGACGCGCGCGCATGTTTTATAAACTTAAAACTCTTACGCTAGAAGATTCTAAAAAACCAAAATAAACTCGCGAGTGAATGCAGTGAATGTGAAGTTATTTAAAGTGCAATTAACAAAAAACAATTACACTTGGACCAGGAAATCTTCACCAGCGCAAAAGGTACTCAACCCTCAACTTTTCCCCCAAGTGTCTTGGTCCTCTCGCCGGATATCCTTTCTATCCTTTCTCTCACGATACAAATAATTTCTCACGACTCAAATCATAATATTATTATCCTATTTTATTATATTATTATCCTATTTATTAGCCACGCCACGCCATCACGTCCGCCATTACGCATTTCATTAAAATATTATATATTATATACATTTCATTAAAATATTGTATATTTATTTCTCATTACGCTATATAATATTCGCATCATAACATTTAGTATATGTAAAATCATTCAAATATTTGCATATTTTGAAATACTTCCGTTGTCCGTGCTGTTCACGCGCCGCCGCCGCCGCTGTACGGTTCGTAGACATCTTGTCGCCATACATTTTTGTATTTACCCACGCGTAACTACCTACCTACTCAATTAAATAAAAAATGTCGCAAAATAAAGGCACCGCGGCTGGAGATGAGGTTCCCCCTCAAGTTATTCGTCTCATAGCTAAAAAAGAAAACTTGTTTCATATTGCGCAAGAATTGTATAATCTTAGCCTACAAGTTTCCGATGAAGCTAGTAAAAATAAATTCTTGGTACTTGTACAGTCGCTAGAAAATACTCGAACAGATTTTTCAGAAACTCTTGATGACTTAATATTGGCTCAATTAAGTAATGATCCAAAGTATAAACCGGATTACACGGCTATGAAAGCATTCGATGAACTTTATTGTCATATTAAAATATGCGAAACTAAACTCAAAGAAAAATCTTCAAAAGGTCAACAAAGGCTTGATTTATTAAATCAAAAACTCCCTTCGCTCAATCTTATGTCTTTTGATGGTTATCCCGCCAATTGGTCACCTTTTTATGAAAATTTTAAAAGTCTCATACATGATAACTCTCGTCTAACTGACGCCGAAAAGGTTCAATACCTGATAGGTAAATTGACAGGTAAGGCTCTGACTGTATGTTCAGGAATTCCACCCACTGCTAATAACTATGTGATCATTTGGAAGGCATTGCTCGAAAAGTATCAAGATGTTCGAGTCCAAGCTTCTTATTACATTGATCAAATATTACATTTCAAACCTAATCAATCTTTAGACGCGTTTTTAGAACAATTCTGCTCAGCAGAAGCCGCACTCAAAAAATTAAAAATCAATAGTTTATCCGATTTTATTTTAACTCACATCGCACTAAGCAAACTTGATAAAGAAACTGTCAATTTGTTTGAGCAAGCACACGCCTCGGTAGACATGCCTACATTCACGGATCTTACGACGTTCATAAAAAAACAAAATAAGATACAAACTCTTCGCACGCCCACTTACTCAAATAAAACACAAAACGCTAATAGAAATATTAATAAAAATAAACAAACGCACGCATTCTTGGCTAACACTGTAGATCAGTACTCGCCACGCACTCACACGCAATCGCTCGCTCCCGCTCAATACGCTCCACCCGCACCGCAATCATTCACTCAAATGCACAATCGCACTCATACGCAAACGTTCGCTACCGCTCCATACGCTCCACTCGCACCGCAACACGCTTCACTCGCTCCTCACGTGTATACTTACACTCAAAAATTACCTTCTAATCGCGCTCAGAACGCTCATTCAATTAACACGCAAAACTCGCACGCTAACGCCCACGCATCTCGGTCTCAAAACATACAATCAAATTGTTTGCTTTGCAATTCCCAACCGTCGCACGCTTTATATAAGTGTCAATATTTTCTAAATGAAAGTCCGCTCGCAAGAAATAACATTGTTACAAAATATAATTTTTGTAAGAATTGTCTAGGTTTCCACAATATTATATCCTGTCAGTCACAACACAGCTGTAATATTTGTAATCAAAGACATCACACTCTATTACACCTTCATAACATTTCACAATCAAATTTTATTAATCGTAATCAATATCAAACGCAAACACAAAATAATCCGCCAGTCACACTGCATACATCCGTCGTCAACGCTGGCGCCGAACCGGTGTCTGCGCGCTCCGATACTAGACCGCCGCCGAATGTGCCGCCGACGCGCTATGACTGGACGGTGACTTCAAGGTCAGACGCAACTGATAAAATATCGCACGGACAGAATGCACGCGCTAATTCAAATAACGTTTCGTTATCAGCCGTTACTTCTACGCGTAATATTGCGAATAATAATACAGTTCTTTTGCCAACCGCTACCGTATATGTTTATAATGAAAATAAACGTCACAACGTTCGTTTATTTATTGATACGGGTTCTATGAGTCATTTTATTACGAAAACTTGTTGCGATCGCTTAAATTTAAAAATTACTCCCGCTTCTTATACGATTAAAGGAATCGGTCAAACCGAAAGCTTTTCGTACGGATTTACTACACTAAAAATTCATTCTCGCTTTGATCCATTGTCTTCGTATGACATAGTAGCTCGTGTTATCGATTCAATCACAGATCAATTACCTAACGCCGAAATAGACACTTCTCAACTGACGCATCTCAATGACTTACCTATGGCTGACTGCAACTTCTATATGCCAGGTGAAGTGGATTGCCTGATTGGTAATGAGCTCTTCCCGTTCCTTTTGGGACCTAATAAAATATCCTCTCCACTTTCATCGGTGGTTGCAGTGGAAACCACTCTTGGCTATTTAGTCATGGGTAAGGCTGAGACTACACACATTAACTCTTCTAATCGCAACGCAAATAATAATAAATCTTTTTTCTGTTCTATCGAACGTACTTCCACGCTAGAAACCCTCACTCAACGCTTTTGGGAAATTGAAAGCGTTCCAAATAAAAATCACATGAGTCCTGATGATGAGGCATGTGAACATATATTTCAATCTTCTTACTCTCGTGATGACACAGGCCGTTATGTCGTGCATCTGCCGTTTAAAAATGATCCCGCCGAATTAGGACATTCATATTTAATCGCTAAAAAACGTAATTTAAACCTAGAGAAAAAATTGGACGCTAACCCGGATTTACGCTCGAATTATAACGACACCATACAAACTTACATTAATCAAGGTTATCTAACTAAGGTTGAGAGTTGTAAAGAGACGCCCGCACACTCCTATTACATTCCGCACAGAGCTGTATATCGGCCCGACAAACCGACTTCCAAAACACGTATTGTTATTGACGCTAGTTGCAAAACTACAAGTGGAAAGTCACTTAATGATATCCTTTATAAAGGTCCGAACTTACAAACTAATATATTCAATCTTTTAATTAATTTACGCATGTTCTCCGTGGCTATGACGGCAGACATCGAAAAAATGTATTTTCAGTTAAAACTTACACCCGAACATCACGCATTTCAACGCATTCTATACAGGTTCGATTCTCGCTCTGATATTGATATATACGAATTCAATCGCGTTTCTTTCGGAATATGTAGCTCACCTTATCTCGCCATGAGGGTCGTTCGCCAGCTGGCCGCTGACAGCCGCGACCAGTTCCCGCGCGCCGCAACGGAGGCCGACACTCATATGTATATGGATGACTACATCTCTTCTGTAGATGGAGTTGATGCCGCTCAAAAAACTTACTCTGAAATGGTTCAAATGTTCGCCTCCGGTGGTTTTAATCTTACTAAATGGATATCTAACAATTCCGATTTCATGGAAAAAGTTCCTTCTTCGCATAGAAGTGATGATATTTTAAAATTTGACTCTTCTGACACATCCGCTCCGCACAAAATTGTAGGTATGCATTGGCAACCTACTACTGATAAATTTCAGTTCACTATAAATGCTGATATGCAAGAATGCACGAAACGATCCATACTTTCTGTTACCGCTCGCTTATATGATCCGTTGGGTCTTATCTCACCGGTCGTAGCTTTCATGAAGCTCCTAGTACAGGAGTGCTGGGTAGAAAATCTTGACTGGGATGATCGCGTTACTCCCGCTATTTTAAATAAATGGACACAGTTTTATAATGACAGCTAGAAACTTAGTTCGTCAACGTGTACACAAATGTAATCTCTGTTTTAGAATCAAACCTAAATTTACTTTCCCGCGCATGGGTGATTTACCTTCATTCCGTGTTTCAGAAGCAAAACCTTTTGTCCATACCGCTGTAGATTATGCTGGTCCCTTCTTTATTACGCATATTCGTCGCCGTGGAATAAAAAGCCATAAGGCATATGTGTGCTTGTTTGTGTGTCTTGCCACCAAAGCACTCCATTTGGAGCTGGTCTCTGACCTAAGCTCAGAATTATTTCTCGCCGCTTTCAAGCGCTTTATCAGTAGACGAGGCCCAGTTTCCATGATCTATAGCGATGGTGGGACAAACTTTATAGGCGCTAAGCGCAAACTTAGCGAGATTTATGATTTATTACAGTCCACAGCTCACCAATCTTACATTAGTAATTATTTACTAAACAATAAAATACAATTTAAACATAGCCCGCCGTATGGCCCACATTTTAATGGTTTATGTGAAGCCAATGTGCAAAGCGTGAAAACTCATTTATATAAAACTATAGGCTCTCAAATATTAACCTATGAGGAATTCACAACAATCTTGGTTCAGATAGAAGGCTTATTAAATAGTAGACCACTATGTGTTCTAAGTTCTGAACCAGATATAGTTGCTCTAACTCCTAGCCATTTTCTAAATATTACTCCTGTAAAGTTTTTACCCGCTGAAAATTTTATTGATCAACCTGATAACCGTTTGTCACGTTATCAGTTATTATGTAAGCTCACGCATGATTTCTGGCGCCCTTGGAGTCAGGAATATCTCACTTCGCTCCAACAAAGAGAAAAATGGAATAAAAACCCTGACAATATCAAGTTAGGGACTGTTGTCATTATAAAAGATAATAACGCGCACCCTCTTTGTTGGCCTCTTGGAGTTATACATGAACTCTATCCAGGAAAAGATAACATAGTTAGAACGGTTAAAGTTCGTACTTTATCTGGATGTTACATACGTCCTGTAACCCGAGTTTGCCCTTTGCCTACTCAATAATTTAATTTAATTTTAGCACAATGCTTAAATTATTAGTTAAAATAAGTTTTAATTTTCCGTTTCATTCTTAGTTTAAACTAAACGCTCAACATTCTCTGTTAACTTGTTGGTTAATATAGAGGAAACCTCTAGGCCGGCAGACTTGTCTTCGCCAAAATTAGAATAATAACTACCTATTTATTTAAGTATTTTAAATATAGTAACACTCACACTCTCACGCATCAATCAATTACCACTCATTCATTCATTTCCTCTTCCGCCGCACCTTTCTTCCTTCATTCGATCCCTGACCTCAGTACCAAAGCAATTGCCGACGCGCGCGCATGTTTTATAAACTTAAAACTCTTACGCTAGAAGATTCTAAAAAACCAAAATAAACTCGCGAGTGAATGCAGTGAATGTGAAGTTATTTAAAGTGCAATTAACAAAAAACAATTACACTTGGACCAGGAAATCTTCACCAGCGCAAAAGGTACTCAACCCTCAACTTTTCCCCCAATCACTGCATACCGGTTACGCTTGGAATTAAATTAAATTAAATTGACTTTATTTCAGACGCGTAGTAATACAAAACAAATAACATAATATACGATAAAAGTTTATTAATAAAAATACAATTTATAGTGTCAAATTATACTTATAATACAAATCACACATGTCGAAATAAATTTATATTGAATATCACAATACTTATTGTCAAATCGTAAACGGTGTTATAGATTGTCCTAATGATCGTACTCGCTTAATACTCGTATTTGAAAATATGCAATACTTTTCTCAAATTGTGTGTTTTTCGATTTGCAATTACGAAGACATTTCAATGAGCTTACTACGTTCACTTTTAATCTTGTTTTGTTTCAGTCAATAAAATGCCCAGGCCCACTGGCTGATCAAAACCCTCAAAACATTTCCATATAAACTGAGACTGAAATATCAGCATGATTATACGTGGGACAAATATATCTCTAAAAACAGCGGTATTCAATAAATGTGTGCTACATAAAAATATTTTTGTGATATGAATTGATTTTATACAGACTAAGATAAGAGTTAAATGCTCTACTTGTTCGTTTTATGTCAGCCAAGCGATGTACGAGTATATTGAATTGTTTAGTACATTGTAATATATCGCTTTTGAAACACGCTCCGTAGTCCTTACTTTTTAACGTCATTATCCACAAATGGCGCCGCGCCGCCGACCACAGACCTTTGTGAGTTTTATTAAACCCTGCGTTTATTTTTTTAGATTGTGTTTCTGCCTTATAGCTATTGGCTTAAAAATGGCGTTTTCTTGAAGTCAAAGAAGGCAAAGACTATTTTTGAAGTAGGTAAGATTTTATATGGTAATGCAATGCCATATACCTGAGATTGCTTCTTCTAAAAAAGTATTATTCTATTTGAATGTGGACATATATAGGTATTCAAATGAAACTGATAGCACATCACCTCGAGCTTAATTATTATCATTTATAGTCTATATAAGTCCAAAGATATTTTTTTTAATATAGGCGACGAATAATGTTTAATTTTGACTTTTTTAAGGACAGGCGGATTAAAACGACTATGCTCAACTTACAAGTGCATGGTCCTATAATCCATGTTTAATTATGTTATCTTATCTACTAACAATCTTAAATGGACGCACATATTAAAAGATTCAAACGTGTGTTCTGAGCAGGGTGCCTATCTTGTAACTTATCATATTCTCACGTCTTCTATCGAACTCGATAATTACGTGAAATATGGAATATCACTATATAGGTAAGTACATTTTTGAAAGATAATAATAAAACTACTAACACTTTATAAAAATGAACGCCTGTACGTTTGTTATACCTAAAACAATGGCTGTAGTATTAACGCCTTATATTTGATGAATTTGTACTCGCTTGTAATTTTTATTTTTACAAGTAACAAATACAATTATTCAGTAGGAGTAAATTTAAAATTTTTATTCTTATTTTTCCTGTGAGAATGACGTGCTTTCCTTACTCTAAAAGCCTCACTGTCCTGACAATAACCAACACACCAAAAAACCTAAACCATATTGGATAATTAAGCAATTGTATTAATACAAACTTAACAAACATAAAAAAAAGAACCCCACCAGTCCGGTGATATTTGATATGTCGAAGTACAGTAAAAAATATGTTTAACAGAGTAAAAAAGTGGGTACTGTTTTATTTTAACTGATTTCTCTACACATTATTTAAACCACTTTAAACACATCAATTTCCTCAATAACCGGGTTGCCTTTCTCTCGGAGGAGCACAGTAGTCCCAAGAACCGCCTTCAATGTAGCACCAGTAGTAACTTTGGTCCCACTTCTCACAGTCCTCTTTACAAGGCTTCTTGTACGCCGACAAACGACCCTCACCAGAATTGCAATAATCCCAAGATTTCTTATCATCAGTGATGCACCATTCGAACTCGTAACCGAAGAATCCACAGTTGCTGAGACAGTACTTGTGGTTCCGATCTTTGAATTCAGCGGTGCGGTACTTTGGGGCGACGAAGTCCTCGTCTTTGGTGTCGCAGCTTAAGCGGTCGCCCATCCAGTCGACGATACAGGACTGGTCGATGCAATCAGCGAGGCAGGGGCGGCCGTCTGTAGTGTTGGCTATGGTAGTATACGACCACTGAGAGGCTTCGGCGTAGCTACTCACGATCACTAACAAAATACTTGAAAATACATACGCGTTAGACATGTTGCACGTTGCGCGATAGACTGGTGTGTTGTCGAGTGAATTATTCGGTTTTATAATATAAATGGTCATTACCTAACGAATTAACAAATAATGCTAGATTAGAAAACGATGAATCGTAGATTAATAAATCGTAATAAGTAGGTTTTGCCATTTGATTTCGCGTAAAGGAAATTAAGTAGAGTCATAATGACTCATTTATAATACTAATGTTACAGTTAATCCTATAAAAATATGTCCTTCTTTTCGGTTTGACATATGTTTTTATTTTATATAACTAAAGTAAAAAAAAAGTTATTTAAATGAACAACTACAACAACAACTAAATTTTTTCTTAATAATACCTATTCCTAAAAATAGTCACTTCACTGGGTTAGAAAAGGACTTCATGTAATTATTACCTAGTAGTAGTTACGAAACACCTATGTTCTTATCATCATTTTTTATTTTTGGGGTATGCCTTTGTCCAGCAGTGGACATCTATCGGCTTTACTTTTTGGTTTGTTGTAAGGTTGTGTATTGGCGGCCTTAACATAAGGGCCAGTTTTATTATTATTTTATTTACCTACGCTTTTATCGCTAAATTGACGTATTAATGTTCGCCTCATCGGTAGAACAGAAGACTCAACACCAAAGTCTAGTCCAATGAAAATAAATCACTATTTATTTAATATTCAAAATAACTGATACCTACGTCGATACTATATCCTACAAACCCAAAAAATTAATAGGTATCTTAAATGTTTAGAAATTAGTCAAATGAAAATGTACCTACTAAGTAGGTATCACTACATAGTATAAAACAAAGACGCTTTCTCTGTCCCTATATCCATATATATGCTTAAATCTTTAAAACTACTCAACGGATTTTGATGCGGTTTCTTTTAATAGATAGTGATTCAAAAGGAAGGTTTATATGTATAAATACATGCATAATATACTTAGGGATAACCCACAATAACCATTTTCCTGTGCGAAGCCGGGGCGAGGCTTAATAATGTATAAACACATTAGCTGATTGGTAAAATTATTTTAATTATCTATTGATCACTTACAAAGAAAAATAATTCATGAGTTCATATATAAGCCGCATACGATAAGATAATCACATTCATTACTAGTGATCAATACAGAATGTATAGAGCTGTCGCGGTTATAACCATTTTGTTTAGCGGTGTAACCGCTTTAGTAATAGCAGGAGCAGGTAATACTTGGGAATACTCCATCAGTTCAGTAGCTGAGGACCGAAGACCGTGCTTAACAAACTGTAAGGACAGTCGATGCATGATAAATTGGAACGGGAGTACCAAAGAATGCCGAACGAACAACCAACCGGCTGCCAAATTCTACACATCTGGAGTCATGGACAAGAGTAGCAAGTACTGTCTAAGCAATTGCGGGTACTTCGGATATCACTACCAGTGGTGCGTCACTACGGAACAGAAGGGTTGGGATTATTGCAACGCCGGGAGGGATTCTGTGTCGGTTTTCAACAAGAAATGCCGGGGCGATTGTCAGAGGGGATTGTCTGGTTATTATTGGTGTTATGTTGGAGATGGCATTGATTGGCAGTACTGTGCCCCGCCGAGGGAACAGGACGACGACGGCTACGACATTGATCCCAGACAGGGATACTCCACTAAATAGACATTTGTTTGAGTTATTTTACTGATATAATTTATAATGGGAAATAAACTATTTTACTTTTAGTTTCTTTATGCTGTTTCTTTTTTCGATTTCTTTTTGTCCGTTCCATTTAATTCATATTTTTTAAATGTAATAGAAAATAATTAATTTATTGCATCAATAGGTACCTATACAAACCTGAATATACAGCAAATAATGAATGTACATGTAGGCTGCCTTATTGCTAATGGTCGCAACTTCTACCAGCCAACCTTATATATGATTGATAGGTTAGAGCCCCTTGGTGGAATTGGTGACCAGATCAGAAATATTGTATGATTTATATGAATGTAAGTTTTTATACTAGACAATAAAAAAGTTTTATAAATGAATTCGTATTGGAAAAATAAAGTAGCTCAGCTACTTGCCTAATGGATGGACCTTTCCATGGGGCCACTAGAACTGAGGTCTCGTTGCATATTTTGGCCTCACAGTGAGGCTCACACGTACTAAATATGATTTCAAAAAGTTCAAAGTAAGTAAAAGATGGAACAAATTAATAATAGTTCTTGTATTATTTTCTATGTACAGAAGCCCACACCCGTTGGACATTCGCACTATGAAATTCACCCCTACCATTACGGAATACGGGCGCTCTCAAGGTCAACATATCCAGCCGTACGTCTACTATCTACTGAACAAACCTTATCCTTTAGAACCAAAAATACAATTTAAATACTTCAGGTATTTGTTTGTGTGTTTAGGGAAATATGTTATTTAATGTTAGTTAAATAATCCTGGCTACTCTGCAACTTGAAAAACAAGACGATATTGGCACGATCTCCGTCATACACCAAGGTTTTTTTAAGACGGTAAGATCTGGGTGTGTATTAGCCTTAGGCGGCTCAAACACCAACACGATAAACTATATAGCTTGTTTGGTTTATACTTGCACGGTCTCGGTTTCTTACGATGTTTTCCTTCACCAAATAAACGTACGTACATAATATGAAATTGAAAACACATTGGGACGTACCGAGGATTGACCCTGCGAACTTCCGAATGGAAGTCAACCGCCCTACACACTTGGAAACTAATTTGACATCCAAGGTGACTGGAAGGGGAATCCTCCGCCGTTCTCGGGGCTTCCCGGCATCAGTCGCCAGGGCACGTTCTCCGCCGCCATATTTTTATTGACCGCGACCATTAAACGACTCCAAAACAACCCTCACTTAATGCTTTACAAAATACAAGGCTTTATTTTATTTCTCTCCATAGCAACTAATTCGTCAAAAGATTTATTTATAGTCCGGTCTCTTATGGGCATGCTTGTATGGAAAGGTATACATTTTGGGGTGAAGCAATGCCCTTTGGTCCGAATGTTATACACATCCACCTGAGCTGAAATCGCCCGGTAGCCAGTCATGACCCCGCGACAGGTGGGGGGGAGGGGGGGTCAAAGTACTGAGTTCCCAGCGCTCAGAAAAAAAATTCTGGCGGATCTGTTTGGAGCTTTAGGTCAAGTTTGGTGTCGTTATCAGGTAACTAGATGATGCCCAATTCATTCCCCATACCAGTTTTTTAGGGTTCCGTAGCAAAATATGTCGTAATACTTAAAATTGTAAACTTTTAGTAGTAACAAAATCCAAACAAACCTTCATATTTTAATTTTTTTTGTAGTAAACATGGTTTATAAAAAACACTGTCAGAAAGCACATTTAATTCCCATTCTAAAAACATTAACTGTAAATATAATTTTGACTATTTTTATTGTAGAATTAATTATTTAAAGTTCAGCAACGTTCGTCAGCGCAGCGTAGGGGATCGCAAAAAAACTCGAAAAACAAACACTACAAAAAAAATCCAGTAGGGATATATAAGTAAAAGTTATGGTTGTTTTTAAACCTCAACGGAGCACTCGAAATATTGAGTGTTTTCTATAATGCGAATGCTCAAAAAAGCAGTCATGTGCATTCCATCTCGAACAAGTAACAGGTACCAGTTTATTAAAGGCTATTTTATTTCTTAATGTAATCATCTTTTAGAAGTATACACTTGGTATATCTTTTAATCCAAACTTAAAATTTCTAAAAAAAAGTCTTTATCCTGATCCCTTAAAAAAATCTTGTACAGCTTGTAAATTTGACTATTTATAATGTGCAATTAATTATTTAAAGTACAGCAACGTTCGTGAGCGCAGCGTAGGGGACTACGAAAGATTCGCAAAACAAACTCTACTAACAAAAAAACAACCGGCCAAGTGCGAGTCGGACTAGCCGATCGAGGGTTTTTGTACAAACCTGTAGAAATATAGGTACTCGTAAAACTGCTCGCAAGGAAATCAAAATCCTTCTTCTTCTGTCGTGTCGATGGCTAGTTTCAATTTTTGTTGCCTAATACCTACCCTGCCACGCTGATTGCTCTTTCTGTGTCCTCTATGAGCTCCTCCGGTGTGTAAGACTTAGGGCACGCAGAACACGACAAACCATAGCCCACCTATCCATGGCTTCGTACTGGAGCTCCGTCTCGTCAGAAAGACCCCACCTTAACAGATTTTGTTTGATTCAACCAACCTGGGTTTGAAGCCTGTTTAATGATATCCAAAGGGACCTTGCAAGTACTTAGGTAGTAGGGGGGGAGACTTTCCGAGAGTGGGACAAACGAGGAAGGCGGCGGGCTCCGCGCCCACCAGGTGTCACGTATAAATTGGGATTTCTCTCGATCGATCGGAGCTATGAGCTTGTAGAAGCTCCTAAAGCTTTTCAGCCTTTTTGGACGGGGAATAATCGTACATTAGGTGCCTTAGGTCCATTTCAAACTTAGCTCTCTCCATAGCACTCGCTGCGCTTCTACGACATCTGTCGAAGCTTTTCCAGCAAGCCAATACAGCATTTGAACCGGAAACGGCTTAAGGCAGCTAGTGACAATCCGGCACGTCTCGTGTAAGGCTACATCCACCTGCTTAGCATGTGCGGAGTGGCACCACATGTTCTCGAAAATGGAGAAAATTTAAGTACGCGCGATTATTAAATACCTGTGTGTGTATGAAACATTTCAGTATGGAGAAGATAGATCATGATTTGCAGGCTTGCAGGATACATTAGGTGTTATTAATGCTTCTCCATATTCTACAGTGGCACGTTGGTGTGCTTAGTTTAAGCAAGGAAGGAAGAACTTCCACCAACGACGACCCACGCTCGGGACATTCTGCGACAGCAGTAACAGAACAAATGGTTAAAAACGTTGAAAAAATATTTTATCCGATCGTCGTGTAACGTTCGTTTTATTGCTGATAAAGTAAGTATTTGGACAGGAAGTGTCCATAATATTATACACGACTATTTAGGCATGAAAAGTGTCAGCGCACTGGGTGCCTACGCCTAGAATGCATACGGACGCGCAGAAACAAACCCCCTCTAACATGCCCGGTCCACGCGTGACAGACATAATTTTGTCGTGCGTATTCTCTTATCCTATTGGAGGATATTTCAATATGGCCGGTTTCTCGCGCGACAAACTTTTATCATAGCACTGCATGTTACGGGTGCAGACAGAATTTCACAAAGCTGTTTAGATTTGTTACAACAAGATCCTGACCACTTTTTGGCTCGATAAATAACTATGATGAAACGTGGCTTCACCATTACGATCCTGAAACGAAACAACAGTCTATGACCTGGAAGAGACCGTTTTCTCCAAATCCTAAGAAATTTAAAGTAATTCAATCCGCCGGCAAAATTATGGGCTCTCTTTTCTGGGATAGCCAAAGGGTAGTAATGATCGAATACGTCAGTCATGAAGCCACTATTACAGGAAACGTGGAAAACTCGCAGAAGATGTTTTTATTTTCATCAAGATAAGGCCTCCGCGCACAAGTCCCAAGTTGCGATGGCTGCCTTGAAGATGCTGGCTTTGAAAGGATGGAGCACCCACCCTATTCACCGGACCTCGCTCCTAGTGGGTTTCATCTCTTTCTACGGCTATAGGAGCACCTGGGAGGTCAGAAATTTTATGATAATGACATACCAAGTGTATACTTCTAAAAAGTTTGAAAAATAAAATAGCCTTTAATAAAAATACAACTGTTGCGGAGATGGAATGCACATGACTACTTTTTTGAGGGGTTGTGTTTAAGAGCATTCAATATTTCGAATGCTCCGTTGAGGTTTTAAAAAAAAAACATAACTTTTACTAATATTCCTACCGGTTTTTTTTGTAGTGCATGTTTTTCGAATTTTTTTGCCGTCCCCTACGTTGCGCTGACGAACATTGCTGAAGTTTAAATAATAAATTGTACATTAAAAACAGTCAAATTTATATTTAATGTTAATGTTTTTAGAATTAGAACTAAATGGGCTTTCGGACAGTATTTTTTATAAACCATGTTTACTACAAAAAAAATTAAAATATGAAGGTTTGTTTGGATTTCGTTACTACTTAAAGTTTACAATTTTAAGTATTACGACATATTTTGCTACGGAACCCTAAAAAACTGGTATGGGGAATGAATTAGGCATCATCTAGTTACCTGATAACGACACCAAACTTGACTCAAAGCTCCAAACAAATCGGCCAGAATTTTTTTTCTAAGCGCTGGGAGCTCTGTTCTTTGACCCCCCCTCCCCCCCACCTGTCGCGGGGTCATGACTGGCTACCGGGCGATTTCAGCTCAGGTGGATGTGTATAACATTCGGACCAAAGGGCATTGCTTCACCCCAAAATTTATACCTTTTCCCATAAGGGACCGGACTATTATCATACAATAACATTATAAGTCCTTTTGTGATATCTATTATTGACCTATAAATAAAAGTACCCATTGAAAATAAAACTAACCAATTTCTTTTACAAATATGACAACAAGTATATTAAATATCACACATATATTTTCCGATGGAAAGCATTCAAAAGCAGAACCAGTCATGCGGATCCTGTATTCATGTACAAAATAAATTTAACGCCGCTGCAAAAATATTGCTCTCGGTGATAGGAAAGCTATAACCTTTTTTTATGTAGATTTTTAGAGCCTTTGAATATAAAACTAATATGTTTTATAAAGCTTCTATTTGGGAAAAATATTCGACATAAAAATTATCCATTTTTGAATAAGTAAGCGTTGAGTCAATAAATTATTGATTTCCTCTTTTACTAGCTGTTGCAGCTTTGCCTGTGTTATGTTTATTTCCATGGGATAGATTTATTTCCCTATGGTACTTAGTAACTTAGCTACTATTTCGATGAAGCTAGAATATTTAGTTTCGTTAAATTACACTTCGCTACAAAGTAAACGCTTTTACTTTGTATTAACAACGTTGGCGCGGCGTCGGCTTATTGAAAATTGTAATTAAACAACAAACATTCCGTTTGTCTTTCACAAATTTTCGTCCCTAATTTATTATAAAAAGCAATTTAATTAGTTATGAGAAAAGAGAACAACAACAGAAATTGTTAGCCTACAATTAACGCAAACATAAGCACAAAACAGAAGTTTGTGGAGCTTTTATAACTTCTGAAAATTTATTAACGTTTGTGAAGGATGAGTGCAAATAGTTAGTTCTGCCTTTCAAACTAAAACGGCGTGTGTCATAGTTTGTTTGGAATTATGTTAGAAAATTCAAGTGTGTGCAAAATATGAAATGGAACTATATTCTGAGAGAGTTTGTTAAAGTTTTTAATACCAGTTACTAACTTCATTTTTCACAGGTGAGTACCGGCTTTAATTTTTTTCTATTCTTTATCGTAAGGGCATCGCACAATATATTTTTAAGACTTCATGTGAGTGTGAATGTTGAAAATTAAACTAATTGTAACGCGGCGGGATTTTGTTCTCAATTATTTTGTCCTCACACCATAATTATCATTTTAATATAAAACTGGAACGTTTTAATTTACTCTCAAAGTGTTATTTGATATTTACGGCCCTGTCTAACCTATTGCCCCCTGATTAATTCAACACTCTTCTCAATATTAAATAATAAATAAAATAATTCTTATGGTCATCTTTAATACCTAAAAGTAAGAAAAACAGTAAGAACGCAAGAAACTAAAGTCATTGGGCTTATCCGAGTTATTGGTCAGAAATAGGAGTCGGTGGCATCTGGGGGCACTAAATCAAGAAATATGGACCGCCGAAGACCCGGCCGCGGCTCAATTAATTATGACGTATGCCCCCTGGAGGCTCTCGGGTTGGACCGTGTTTTATTTGCCCGATCCAAGTTTACGTTTCGTGTAGTTTGTTATCGATTTACTTGATTGAACATTTGTGGTTGAGGGCATTCATACTTGTGCTAGTAGTAGAAGCACACCCAGTTGAGTGACGGCCGGCTGCTAGAAGGAGATGGTCTTGGGAGGGGGGGGGGGGGGGAATGTCCCTTCTGTACTGGTAGTACCATTGAACTTCTGTTTTATAAATAGTTGATAAGTTAATAACGCAGCCTCTGTGGTAGAAGTAAAAAACATTGAACTCGGCTGAACTTTTGTTGGCAGACAACGAGATTTAATAGAAGTTAATATAATAAATTAAAATAAGGCGAAACCTGGATAGCGAAGTTCTAATTTTATTAATAAAAAATAATTACAAATCCTTTGTCCGTAGGCCAGATTAGGTAGCTAACTTATAAAAGGGAAAAATAATTTGAAACGGAGTTGGCAAGAACATGGTAATGCTCTTAAAAACATTCTTTATTAGATAGTTATTTTACGAATATTATACGACTATATATGCAATCGTTCTACCCGCTTTGTTATCATCGAAATCACCCGTTGATTTCGGCGAAGTTTGCCAACTTTCCGCGTTTTTCTACTTTTCGAACACTTAGTAGAAACATTAACATTTTGCGTAATTTTTCATACATTCATTACTATTATTTCTATATACCTTTACCTTTCAACTTCTGTGCATCGTTCTACTTTTGTTTTTTTTTAACCCACTTTGTTTAGTCCACTGCTGGACATAGGCCTCTTCTAACGCACGTCACAGAGCTGTTTTTTATTAAACCTATAATTAATCAAAAATACAGTCTTTTGTCTTTGCGCTGTCGGCAATCTGATGGAGCTTCTTTTAAGGGCAGGAACGGATATTAAGTGGGCAACCCTTTTTGATTAAACGACGGGATTATGGTTATAAGCAATGTGTAGTAGACCGGGGTCGCGACCGTAATCATTTTTCTTTCGCCTTTTTGTTGTTTTATTTTTAGATTTTCAATGAAATACCTTGTTCTATTTGACCTAACTTGATATATTCAAAGTGAAAAAAAGGTACATTTGTCCAACAGTGGGACTGTCTAGCTCTAGGCTAAGACGAGACAAGGCATAAAAAATTTGAATAATTAAATAATCATAAATAAATATGTGGGACATCTCACACTCGGCTATCTGACCACAAACTAGGCAGAGCTTGTACTATGTGAGTCAGATAACTGATATACCCTACATATATAAATATACAACATCCAGACAAGGAAAACACAAGTGCTCATCACACAAATGTTTGCCCTGGGCGGGATTCGAACCCGCGACCTTGTGCTTCGTAGGCAGACGTAACTACCAACTAGGCTACGAGGCCTATAATAAACTATCTATTAACAAAATGCAGTCAAGTGCAAAGTAAGCTGAACGTGAGCGATTTTGTTACTTATTCAATTGGCATAAGGACGGTCCAAAGTGTTCAGCTTAGCGTGCTGTTGACTGTACCTCTTGCTACGAGTACTTACTAGAACATTTCATAAGCAACATTGTAGTGGGTTTGTTAGCACAGGATAGCGGCATGTGTTGTGTATTGGGTGGTATTGGCCCGAGACGCGGCGGGAACTCCGCTCGGGTGACTTGGGTTTGATGTTTGCTCAGGCGCAGGCCGCAGGGTTGCCAGCTGCGATAAAACACTCATGTTAATCAAAAATAAAAGATTTAAAATTATCATTCAAAAATTAAAACGAGGAAACATTTGTATTTGTGTGTGTGTGTATGTTTGTAATGAATAAACTCAAAAACAACAACCGATTTCAAAAATTCTTACACCATTAGAAAGCTACATTTACCATGAGTAACATAGGCTACCTTTTACCGCGGGAAAATGTCTCATTCTCACGGGAAAAACTGTTAACGCGGGCGTAGTCGCGGCGGAAAGCTAGTATTATTATAAAACAGCTAGCTGTTCACTCTCAGCTCTAATAATTTTGTTTTTATAACATTCTGAAACCTATCGTAATGACTTTAGTAAAATGTTATGTGTTGAGTAACAAAAAAGCCTAGTATTTTTTTTAACCGACTTCAAAAAAGGAGGAGGTTCTCAATTCGACGCGTTTTTTTTTTTTTTTTTTTTTTTTTTGTGTGTTTGTTATAAGATATCTCCGCCAATTGTGAACCGATTTTCAAAATTCTTTTTTTAATCGACTAGGTTTACTTGCAGGGTGGTCCCATAAAAATTTCGCTAAGATCGGATGATTAAATTTGAAGATATGAGGAAATCACTCCTCAATTGACGATGCCGTTAACCCGATCGGTAAATTATTTTGGCAATATCTCGGCTTCTTATCAATCGATTTCAATATTTTTTTGTTTTATAGATAGAAGATGTACTCAAAATGTTTTCATATAAATTTGGATTATATCTGATGGCGGAGTAGAAGACTAAAACCACGAAGGAAGAAAAAAATTTACGCGCCCGCCCATATGGAGTAGTAATCATGCCTATTTTGTATCGAAACCAATGCGGTCGCTCAGAGGGGTGGGAGGGTAGGGGGAAGCGGGAGACGGGGTTTGTCTTTTTACTCTCTCACACATCTTTGAATACGGTACGTTAGAAAAAGATAGAGACATTCATGTTATGACATGCCCAACTAAAAACAAAATATCAATGAAGTACGACATTTATTTGTCTTTATTTGGCATGTAAAAAACAAGAAACTTAATGGTTACTGAATTTGAAATAGTGATGTGATGTGGTTTAAAGCGTAACGTATATTTATCGATTATTTTCGTACATTTTATCACATGACTTATTTATCGAACTTCTCATATACAATGGTGATCAACTTGCAACTTGCAATAATATTGGGAATTGCTTACTTCTTTGGGCATTTAGTATTTTGTCTTTTTGCTTTTCCATACATATATTAGGTATATCTTTTATTTCCTAGAGAGCAGCGAACTACCTAGAGAGGCATGAGGACAGACAAATAAAAATACAGTCAAAACCGTGCCAGTAATGTAGAGTTCTTTTTTTTTCATAATTTGGTGGGAAACCTGAAAGCTTCTACCATTCGATACAAAATTTAGAGTGTAACATAATAAAATCAAGTGGGTTATTTAGCTTTTTTTAACTTTAATATTATTTATTGTGTATATTTGTATTGCATTGTTTATTTAATTCGTTATTATTTATAGCCGCTTAAATAAGCATCAACCAAACTCTTCTGGTGGGTGTCTTACTGTGAGAATGGACAACTAACGACAACCTGCCTTCTAACCGTAAAGATTTTTCCAAAAGCCTCCTGAAGGAACCTTAGTTCAGCAACGGGACTATTTCAGGCTGTTTCCATCACTGCCTGGCAATTGAAATGGGGTTCACAGTGGTTGTAGGTTACGCGCCGGGAACTATACATTCGTCTATTTTATTTAAATATAAGCAAGCAAGCAAACGCGCAGTGGACGGATGGATGGATGTTAGGTTGTTTATTATCACATCCCACAACCCTTACGCTAGCGAGGCGCAATTGTTTTTGGTAAACGTAAATTTTTTTCTTCCTTCATGATTTAAACGAAAACTCTTCAATAAAAAACAGCACACTCATTGCGTTGCTTTTGTTATAATTGAAATAAAAAGAAATATGCGGTTTTGGTTCATATATTCTGTAAACTAGTCATAGATTAAAGATTTGAAAACCCCAAGTGAAGATAACAACTTAAGAATTTTTCCGTGGACTAAACGGGCGAGCGTCGTCGGTATCGTAGTGGTCTGGTCAGTTGTTCGCCATTCGAAAAACTTAGGTTAAAGTCCAATCAAGTATAGCAATGATTTAGAATTTAAAAATCAAACGTAATACTGTCAAGGAAACATAGTGAGAAAATCTGCATTTAATTATGTACTAAACAAAACAAATTAAAGTTTTGTGAGTACCTAACTTGTCATGGTAAATTTCCACTAAAAAGGGTAAAATAAAAAGATAATTAAAAAAATATATAAAACCGCCTTCAAGGTCCTAACCTACACTAAAAAGTTACAAATAAAATATAAATCTAGCTGAAAGCATAGCAATTTAATATGGCTATTAATATTCCTTATTTACATAAATTGTAACATCATATAAACATGTGCAGAAATTGTTATACACTTTATCTTGGAATCGGTGCCAGCTAATCACCATCATTTCGACCAAAAGACTTCTACTGGTCTGGTAGCAGTCATCTAAAGTGGGCTCAGTACCTAGTACTCTGACCGCGTTCTTTAATTTTTTTATATTCAACGATCTGAACTTTGTTCCGATTAAATAGCTAGCCTAAACTGGCACCGACTCCAAGGTGAAGAGTATAACAATTTCTACACATGTTTATATGATGTTACAATTTATGTAAATAAGGAATATTAATAGCCATATTAAATTGCTATGCTTTCAGCTAGATTTATATTTTATTTGTAACTTTTTAGTGTAGGTTAGGACCTTGAAGGCGGTTTTATATATTTTTTTAATTATCTTTTTATATTGTTTAAAGTCAATGAACAAAGTAGGTAACTAGTTTAGGTTGCGGTCAGCGCGTTGTTTAATAAAGTTTTAAGTAGACGTTTCTCTTGCAGAATCGAATACCGATATTTTTTTATTGGGAGGGCCCAAAAATATGTTGCGTCTTTTAGATTATTCAAAAATACGTGTCCTTTATTTTTGAATACCTAAACTAAAAGACGGACTAATTACATTTTTTAAGGACACAAGCCTGAGCCCCTCGGTGAGGTTATATTCTCTCTCTCTAAATACCCTATTACTACAAATCGAAAAATAATAGTTGTGTTTAGGTTATTCACATTATGTACCTACGTATGTATCAGACAAGGAAAGCTTGCCCAATAGAGGATTGAGAAGCACGTGGCCAGTGACACGCGCCACGTGTAAGAAATAGGTACTCGAGTACCAGGGGTGCAACAACCCCAGGAAGTAAACAAGCTCTGTCGCCGCAGAGAGCCACTCTCAGTATTTAATATTTGTTCAGCGCCGCCCGAGGGGCCGCCGCCGGGGCGAAGGACCGAAAGCCCCGTGAGAATGTTTATTGAATTTTCATGGGGTTTTGAAGAATTGTTCTTTATTTGTTACTTTTAGAACGCCATATCCTACTTAATTGCACTCCTGGATACTAATACAACTTTTGAAATTAATGGCATATACATTTTTTGGACGGTCTTATTGCTAAGCTACCAGGTAAAGTGGAGATTTTAAATTGATTTAGTACTGTTGCCGAATTAATAAAGGCAACTATGTACATAACTTAGCGATAATAATATAATAATAATATGGTTTGTATGCAGAAGTTACCAACAATAATTACGGTCCGCGACCCATTGCTAAACGGCAGGGTAACACATTTTTCTTTCAAAGGAAAGAAACAGACCAAAACAGTTACTCTGGTACCGAAATGTTCCAAAAAATAGTATTTTATTTCCAAAGTGTCCCGTCCTCAAAAACCCTATATACATTGATGTTTAAAACTACTCGGTTACGGTACGGCTATTACTTTTTTTTAACCCCCGACGAAAAAGAGGGGATTTATAAGTATGACGTGTGTATCTGTCAGTCTGTGGCATCGTAGCTCCTAAACGGATGCGCCGATTTTGATCTAGTTTTCTTGTAAGTAAGTTGTCACGATCGTGACATTTTTTAGCAGTGATCCAAGAAAATACTCGTATATTCAGCCATTTGAAGATTATTATCTCTTTTCTAGTTGTTGAAAGGATCAAGTAACTATTTGTGGAGTGGTTTTTTATTTTTTTTTATTTTATGTTCATAAGTTTTGATATTATTAGTAATGTTATTATGAAGACCTCTTTAATAATATTCATTGCCACTAACAAACGCAAAAAACCACATCAATCTATCTCAACAAAATGTCAAGGAAAGGTTTAAAATTATTCATGGCAATAAAAACATAAACCGAGCGGCCGCGGGTTACCGTGGGAGATAAATTCCCCACTATCCGTTATCCAACAGAGAGGATAGCTTGCAAAAAACTAGGGTGAATGTATGTTCACGCATACTCGTATTTAAAAAACCCCTGCCACAAAACCGTTACTTGGTCCTTTCAACAACTACAAAAGAGCTGATAATTTTCAAATGGCTAAAAATATTCTCTTGGATCATAGCTCGATTGTGACACCTTGCAAACAAAAAAAAACTAGATCAAATCGGCTCATCCGTTTAGGAGCTGCGATGCCACAGACACACAGATACTTACGTCAAGCTTATAAAACCTCTCTTTGTAATCTATGTAGTAAGTTTAAATTCCTACGCTCGTGATGGTATTTCAGATATATAAAAGTGTAGTTCTTTTAATAGTGTTTTCTACTTAATTTTAGGTTTTTATTATTTTATAAAATATAACATGACTGCACGTGGTAAAAGGAACATTTTGAAAAATAACACTGCCCTAGCTAGGCTCTCAAATCATAAGATAAGATAAGATAAAACTTTATTTGGCAAAAGTAGAGGAATACAAAATAATCGGATTATATATACCTAAATCATATTATACCTAAAGTACCTAAAGATGGGAGTGAGCTATTTAATTTATTCCAACTAGATCCTTTTTAGTACTGTTAAGTATTGTCGCAATTAAAACTATCTATAAAGAAAAGTATTATATATGTACTGCTATCATATTATCATAATGATGGCCCACTGTATGTATAAGATGAGAGCGCCACAGATGGCTCACTTCTTACAAACGACAAATCTCGCACGCACACATGTCATGACATTTGTAGCTGCTCAAACCATCGGCTCAAACGGTATGAATTTTAACGAGATGAATTCTAACCATCGATATACAGTGCCAAGTCGTTGACAACCCTTGCCCTAGATTTACACGTCGGCATTTTAGAAGTTTTGTACATTCGGGCCCCCTGAAACTGGGAGACAACATTCTGATCATCTACGCGATGCTTTATAGCTGAGATTCCTTCGTCAACATACTCAGTTAATATCGAACCTCAGACTAGTTATATAGAAGTTCGATTTTCCCAAAGCTCTTTCCACACGGTACAAGGCAGAAAAATCCCGGGACATAATTTTTAAACTCCCTCGGAGCCTACGAGCGCGCCGGGCGATTTATGGCGGAGGTTTTGTAGTTCTTTCTGTGTGGAGTACACTCGTTTTGTTCGTTCGTTCGGATATCATCGAGTTTTAATTCAAGCAATGAAATGCTTATAAGGTAGTTTCAGAATTAAAAATAGAGCATAGTTCCTGGTTTGGAATTAGACCTACCCATTTGTAAAACGTTTTTTCATTGTCTAACTAAACGTGAATCTAAATTACAGTGAAATATTAGATTATGTAGAGATACCACCTATGACCTCAACACTTATTTTTTTACTGAATTTTACTTTTAAAGTTTCTAACCTTCATGTAAACATATATTGTATACTAGTCGTCCGTCCACGGCTACGCCCACTTTGTTTTTTTTCCGCGCGGTAGAAAGTATCTAGGATGTTGACCGGGGATATAAGGTACCACCATGCAAAATTTCATTTAAATCGGTTTCAGAGATTAGCGTGTACAAACAGATGGACAGACGAACTTTTTTAACTTGTATTTTTGTGTTCAGTTACACTCCCTATATCATCTACTGTCAGTTTTTGAAAAATGTACAGACACGCCGATTCTTTAGTTTTATTATAAGTATATTATTGATTGGTATGAAATTGAGATTGGTAGTAATCCCATACACGTGTCGATTGAGCGGCGGCGTTGTTGTCTCGGTACCCAGTAGAGAATCGCCCCATCAATTAGCTTGTTGGATATCGCCCGCATTCAACTAGAGCGATGTAAAATGGATATTACCTTGTAATATGTTAGCTAATTAATGTGAAATTATTATTTTATTGTGTGGTTATTGCCTTTGCACAACAGCCGGCTAGCATGAAGTTGTACGACACGAGTGACAACTGACGAGATATAACTATCGTTTTGTCGTATTTTTACCTAGTTTATAGTCTCGTGACAAGAAAATCACACCTCAGCTGTGCGTAACAAGCTCTCTTTCCTTATCCTCGTCGGTACAATAAGTCAGGGTCATTCTTCCAATCACGTGTCCAAGCAACATCTAAGGCCTGCCATACACGGGCAGCTTGGAGCAGCCTTTGTTGACTGCTAACTGCGACTTCTACGGACACGCATTCATGGAATCGCTAGAGCTGTTACGATTGAAGACTTACGACCATTGTAGTTCACTATACAGTCGCAGCTTGAAGCAGTCGACATTGGCTGCTCCGAGCTGCCTAAGGCTACTCGAGTCCACAGGGCACCAATGAATATCTCAGGCGGTTTCGATTTAATATAATAGATGTTGCAATTAATGCTTGAACCACAGTCCCATAGAGTATAAATAAAAAAAACTGTGGGCACAGTCTATTGAAAAATGATGTACAACGTAACTTACTTATTTGCGTAAGTATGTGATGCTCAAAACAAGCTTTCCGTCCGCAACTTCAATTGTTATCGACTTTTCTTGGTAGTGAAAAATAACCATTGTGATTGGCCATAGACATAATATACAAAAAAAATATCTTTATCTGTATAATATTTACAAAAAAGAATCTAATGTGTTCAGTAATTTCCGCGCAAAAGTTATATCACATCCAAACTTATTTGTTATAGCTTTTCACTGCCGCACTGCCCGCGTTATCGGTTTTTCCCCTGGAAATGAGGAATTTTCTCGCAGTAAAATAAATAAATAAATAATAAAATCGGTTCAGTAGTTTGGAGTCCTTCAATGAAAACAAACAAACAATCAAATCTTTCCTCTTTATAATTATGTATAGATATCTGTGAGGAAGAAAGATTACAAAGCGGATTATAAAACGGAAAATCTGCATTTTACATGGTAATCCCAGCGAATATCTCGGTCGGATGGAGGCATACGACGACGCCATACTTGTGTACGGGGACACGGCTCGGCGGCGCTCCATTTTAAAAGGCATTATAAAATGCGCCCGCTCGCCACATGTGCTGACCCTGATTCCACCAGAGATTCCCCAGAGGTCTCGCCGTATCCCTTTATCATAAAGTCTCATTTCCTCTACCAGCTCCACGACAAATACAAACCTTACCACTTTTAAAATAAGGTCTCCTAAGAACTTCGTCGTGCCTTCGGAAACTACGTCGTCGTTTGAAAAGGGATTTTATTTGAGAGTGTTAGAGGCAAAAGTTGTTCGGGAGATGTTATACGTTTCTAACGCGTGTGGAGGTGAGGACGGATTAATATTTATATTGTTACAGAATACAATTGAATATTATACTTTGTTTATAGTAGCACGACACGTGTAAGCTAAGCTCTTGTATGTTACAAAGGCGGGTAATCCGTGGTAGCGAAACATCTTTATTTTACAGTAGCTTTTCGCCCGCGTCAACAGTTTTTTCCCGTGGGAATGAGTATTGTTTCCGCGGTAAAAGATAGCTTATGTTATTCCTAAAGGTATATTTTATTTTACTAAGATTTATAAAAATCAGTTGTAGTGTTGGAGTCTATTCAATGCAAACAAACAAAAATCTTTCCTGTTTACAATATTAGTTTCATACAATAATGAAAAATAATTTAGTGTTAGTAGGCCATAGCTCGCAAATGCATATTGTGTAGTAAAAAAAAAATCTGTAAGGTCAGAGGTGGATAGCGACAGGAGAAAAAAGAAACTTTGTTTCATTGGCGTTAAGTAATGATAGCGTAAATTATGATACATAATATTATTGGCGTTAAGTAATGATAGCGTAGATTATGATATATAATATTATTACTCAAAACACTGTCCTTTTAAATTTTTTCAATAAAAATTTTACATTCAACTTTTTAGTATGTACGATTTCGAAATAATTATTACGAGTTTTCAGCTAATTTTCCAAAGAAACTTTTATCGGAAGCGACTCTCCCATAAAAAATGCAATTTTAATCGGGCAGTTTTGTATGTACACGATAAGCAAGCAAGCATACGAGTATACGAGTATATGTGTCCCCGTACTAGCAAAAGTGTACCTGAATACTTTTTTATTATTATTGCCCGCCACTTGCACCCTGTATATGTATTGCGTAATAGTTGGAATGATTCAACCTGCAGTAAATTGAAATGTTTTAGGTTAAAGTGAATTGCTGTTTAATTATTAACCGTTCCGAGCGATAAATTGTGTTTGAACCGTTTCCCTGAACTGTAATAGCATTACTGTTCAGCAGCCATTTAATGTTGTGATTATTGACAAATAGTGTACAGTTCTTCGCGAAAATGTTCCGCTCACCATTTTATTGTTTGCTCTGTTGCAGGAACATAAGAAGATAGATTTTTCTGTTAAATAAAAGCCTCTGAAAGAGGGAATTAGTGTACATTTCTGAGTATATTCGGTAGCGAAATGCAAACAATAAACAAGACAAACTTTTCCCCAACTTTTCCCAGATTTGAATACGGACGGGGTGAGTGTGACGTAAGGGTAATGCTAATATATAATTTACTAACTAACTACCTTAGAGAACATTTTTTTCTTACACGTAGCAACTTATTTGAGCAGGTAGTATCTAGGTATTCTTATCTAGCTTAAATTATTCGCAGAAAAAATGAAATACCAAATAGCGAACTTAATAATCGATTGATGTGCTTTTTAACCCCCGAAGTATTTTTAGCTATGATCCAAGAAAATATGTTAACCCATTTGAAGATTATCAGCTCTTTTCTTGAAATGAGGATTATCAGCTCTTTTGTTGAAAGGATCTATTAACAGTTTTGTGGCGGGGATTATCTGTAAATATAGATCGTTATACCGTCATATGGTTTCTGTCTTAAAATTGCACCAAAACAATCCTTTGGATGTTGTAGAAACCTTTTATTTATGTATATTTTTTGGAGTAATGGATTATTTTAATACGAAGCGATAAAATAAAAATCTCTGTGCTCGGGCAAGGACTCTTACCCGCGCCCAGCTCAGTGTTTATTATTTTAGTCTTCAATTGAATACTGTAAAATTACGCTCCTGTTGAAAAAGTGATAATTGTAATTCCTAAGTTAATGTTATTTCTAGTAATTTTAAAGTAGGTACTTCAGATTGCTGCGAAAATCTCAAACTAACGTTAGTGTAGTTAAAATTGGGAAATAAATAAAGTGCAACTTCCCTTATTAAATAAGAGTTAGCAGTGAAATGCGGTAATTGCAACAGCGACTAAAACTACAGGGAATTGCAGCTGATAACTTCGTCAGCGGCAATTATGGAAAAATGTTCCGAGAGTGGAACACCAGTAGCTGCCGCGCCAACTTTTTGAATAACAAACTTTGGAATTTTTCTGTTATTTACCTACACATCCGTAGTTAACTTCGCTTCGTTCTAAAAAAAAACCAATTAATATGACGTTAAAAAGCTTTAGTCTAACCTCGCCTCAAATGAAAATGAATGAACAAGTGTAAATAATCATACACAGGTTAAACATGAACCCCTATTTCTTTCTTTTGGTCACGCTATAATTTGAGAACGGCTTCACCGATTTCATTATTTTTTGAAAATGTTTTGTAATATTTCGTACAAGGTTATTACATAGGTTACCTGTTACCCCGGAAAATTCGTAATTCCCTGGGGAAAAAACTGTTAACGCAGGCGGAGCCGCGGCGGAAAGCCAGTAGTAAATATATTAAAGAAGAGTTATTTTTTCAGGATTCTTATTACAATTTGGTATTCTGTGCTACTACCACTACTACATTCTAAGGCCTTTTGGTTAGGGTCCTACTAAAAAAAAATGTTATAAATATTATTATTGTGTGCAAATAAATCAACCATCAATCAACCTTTAAAAATATATTTCGAAATGACATTTACAAAAGCTTTCGTGTGTAAAAACTGCCTTTTTTTTTTCTCGTGTTGGAAAATGTAAGTAATATAGAATACAATTTGTAATAGATTTTAAGTGAATAGGTACGTTGTGAGGGGTGAACTAAGTACAAAGTGAGCACATTAGTATTAGTTCCGGGAACGACGCGGGCGCGGATTGAAGCAAGGGTTCTATCCATTATCGGCTCAGGAAAGGTCTTGGAAAGGACCTTTGCCTAAGATTTTAGTGGAACGGAAGAACTCTTACGTGGAATATATTGCTATCTGATTTAACGTAAACGCCGCCGACTAAATCGTACATTATTTAAATAGGAATGAAAAGAAAAATATTTATGGTGCTTTCCTTATTTTCTGTGCATAGGTCTGTTTCAAAGATTCCAAAAATGTAAAAAGTTAAAATATATATATAATATTAATATTATCTCTCTTGAAGAGAACTCTGTTAAGATATAACTTTCAGTCATAACATTAAAAATATATTTGAATAGATGCAGTTTGATGTGTTCATTCTACAAATGACGTAATAAATTGGCTTCACGATAATGACCTACCTACATATAAATATTTTAAAAACAAATGTAATGCAATTCCACTCATGCCGGAGGCAACCATTAAATATTAAGGTTTCATATAAAAACAGCCCAATAGAGCAAGTACAAAATACAAAACTAGGCCTGGTAATAGACATCAAATGTAGTTGGAAAGAACATATACAAGGTTTATGTGATAGATTGGCCCGTTTCGTGTATCCTCTTAGAAGAATAGTTTATAATTCATCAGAGAAAGCAGGGTTAACGGCTTATTTTGGATATGTACAATCATCGCTGACTTACGGTCTAATGTTTTGGGGCAATTCAACGAATTTTGAACAAGCATTTAAAATACAAAAACGCTGTGTTAGAGTAATTTGGGGACTCTCACAACGTGACTCATGTAAGCAAATTTTTGCAAAATATAAAATATTACCCCTTCCGTGCTTATATATAAAAGAAGTAGTATGCTACGTGAAGAAACACCCAACTCTGTATGAATCAGCGGCTACGAAATCAAGCCGTCTTACGAGACGTAAACATGATTTAATTCATACTCGGCAGGCCAAGACTAGTTTTTATCGGAAAAGTATTTTTTATAATGCAGTTTCACCTTTAGGCGATGTTGTAACCTTCCTGATTCTTTGAAACAATTAGAGGATATTATGTGCTTTAAAAGGCGAGTTGACGAATGGCTTAGTAGCAAATTATTTTACAATGTTAAGGAATTTATTAATAATAAGGGAAAATATAACCGTAAGAACCTACATTATGAATGACATTATAAAAATCTGTAACCTTGATTGAATTTAATATTGTTGTGTTGTTGTTATTGGATTTTATTACTGATATTTCTATTGAACTGTTATTTTTGCTTTATAATATTATTGCATGATTTTCAAGTAAATTTTTGACATCAAATATCATTTGACATTGGTAATAATATTATTTTAACTTAAGTTGTAATGATTTTACTTTAATTACATAGATATGCATGTTCCTTTATTTATTTAAACAAAATATTGTACGCCAGACCGGCAAATTATAGTGATACAAACACATGTAATTGTGTAAATTAACAACTGTATGTACCTACAACTACCTATAATTACGCAATAAATGATATATGATTTATGATTTACTCGGCAAACAACCACACCTTTTAGCCAACTACATATTTCTGCTAATCAAAGTAGGTATGTAATGGCCGGAGCGGGTTTTAGGAATGTTTAAATCTGATAATTATAAGTAAGTAAAAACACTTTATTGCACATAAAAGAAACAATAAGAATAGACAAAATTAGACATAAGAGTGCGCAATATTCTTAATGATCTACAAAATCCATTTAACGTTCTTCGCAAAACATTTATAATGATTTCATAAATGTATATTAGTTTTGCTGAAACGCAAATACAATAATCTTCACGGGAAATTATATTGTGTTATAACTAAGCGTGTACCTATATATATTTCATTGAAAGATTTACGAAATTCATTATTAAAAGCATATTATGACTTTTTTTTTCAAAGATATAACGTGATCAATTTAAAGATGTGCCAAGCGAATTCAACATGATATCACAGAACTCGCTATCTCACTTTAGTAATGAATGGAATAACCAACAAATTGATATTGTTAGTAGAATAGATAGGAGAAACAGCTTGGTTTGAACAAAGGAAGATTAATGCGGCCAGTGATCAATCCAGGTTAGCGCTGGGATGAGCATTGACGTACTGCGATTATTTGTTTGAATCAGTGAAGAAGTCAATATGTTATAAGGTTAAAATCTGACTACAGTTATAAAAGTTTAAGTTGCATACTACCGACTTCGCACGGTTAAATGGTATTTGTAGGTAATTTCGAAGAATATTGTGTATGTATTATACATATAAAGCTTTCTATTGAATTACTCGATCTATTTAAAACTGCATCAAAAACTGTTGCGTAGTAAAGATCTAAGCATAAATAAGGACACAGACGGTTAGCGACATTGTTTTCTGATATTTAGTAATAATAATTATTATAAAATTACGATGTTATAAGGAACAAAAGAAAGGAAGACGGGTAAAACGTTCGGAGGCTTTCTTTCCTTGGTCAGGACGTTGCAGGCTGAATCACTTGATTGCTCGAAAAAAAGATGATTCCGTACTACGGAAAGCACAAAAAGCTGTCGGTCCCGGCTCTATCTACGAATGTAGTCGTTATACCAGGCATAGTCAGCAGCCTTAGGTGGCTAAATATTTCTGTCATCAGGGCCTGTGAGTTAGGGTAATCTCGAAATCCACAAGATAACATTAGGATGATTACACGTTCTAGTATTAATTTCGAATAGATCGATCTACGAATTAAGAATTATATAACATTAAAGGGATGGTAATGGTCGGGACATATATGAGCTGTTAATGATGAAAGAGATAACATGACAAAGATACATTTGTTTACAAACTTGAAGTGTTTATCTATGACAGAGTTCAAGGCTATGAACTTTTCCAACAATATCCCGACCTACATAATACCATGACGCTGTCTGCGAGACCCTGCGTGGGCGTAGCGCCGCTACGGCGTAGTACATCGCTACGAGCGTACTACGCCACGCGGTATTGTGACGGCGCACGGCACAGCTGATCCGTATTGATTTTGTTTGTAGACCGTCCTCCAATCACCGTAGCGTTAGGAAAAATAATTCATTGCGGAAGTGTACAATTTAAAATGTTTTTTTTAATGGATCAATCTGTTTATGTATTTATTTAAGTTTTAGAAGAAGTACTGAGTTGATATTGTTTTAATTTTAATCTTTACAAATTACATTTGGCGTAAGTTTAAACCTAAGATTTTAAACTAATGTACAATTTAGCGTTGATACCACCACTACCAATATTAGTAATTTTAGAAATAACATTATAAAATATTTAGAAAGATAGAAAGAATAAAACAAAACATTATTCATCTAATTAATTAAATGTATGGTGATACGCATTTAATTGCAATGCAACTAAGTAATAAATAGCTACTTTAATTTATAGCACTATTAAATTTTATTAAAAATAAAAATGTAACGTACAGTAGGCAGCACATACGGCAGTACAGCGTCGTTATTCCGTAGCAGTAGAAGCGAGTAACCATGAGGCTGGACTGATTACTCGTACTACTGTACCTTTTATGATATTTGCAACACTTCAGAAAAAAACTATGTAAACAAAATTTTCTCTCTTTTTTCAATATGTATTAAACCGTACAGGTTTGCATTGCAATCTTCTTAATACAATTTATTTGTTTATCTGTCTCAAAATCGATGTAGTGATCTGTATTGAACGTACTCATAAAATCGTGTTCATTGTGCGTCGGCTCCATCAAGCGTGAGAGATATGCTCTTCTGCACACCACGCGCCCGCACCAAGGCTTTCGCATTATCTATCTTCTTCTATCTATTCTATACTATAATAAAACTGAAGAATCGGCATGTTTATACATTGATTTGTTTTTCAAAAAACTCATTGTAGGTGATAAAGGGAGTGTAGCTGAACACAAAAATACAAGTAAAAAAAAATGACCGTCCGTCTGTCTGTCTGTTTGTACACGCTAATCACTGGAACCGTTGGACCGATTTCAAATGAAATTTTACATTGTGGTACCTTATATCCCCGGTCAACATTTAGATACTTTTTACCACGGGAAAAAATAAAAAACAACGCGGGAATAACCGTGGGCGGACAGCAAGTACGTCTAAATATTCATAGACATAGCCATATACATTATTTATTTGACAGAACACAATACAATACAACAAACAATAAGAAAAGTAACAGAAAAAAAACTGAGCGCATAGATAGAAATAAAGACATTATAGGTATATAAAAAAAGAAAAACTAAAAAATAAATAAAAATAAAATAAAAGACCATATTCCAAGTGTTAATGTGTGCACGGAAACGAGCTAGAGATGATAATTATATTGTAAACAACTATGATTACCAGCAGCAAGCAAGATTGCCAGATCTATGTAAACGTTATGGAAATATATAATTGTAAACGTTAGAGATACAAAATATCTATATAACTAATCGTTAGAAATCATATTCTACTCTATGTTTTGTATTTTGCTCTTACAGAAATTTTAAATTATTTTTGAATTCCAGTTAAAAATTTTCTTCCAAGAAATTGGCATCTACAAAAACCCTCAAAAGACGTGTGGTTCAAGCTATAATCCTCCCCTATGAAGCCTTAATGAAATTCAATTTTGACTATGCCAAAAAATGGTATTGAAATAGTAGTAAATAGTATCATTGTAAGAAAAATTGGTATCATTAAGATTCTGAAGATATAGCTATAGTTTGGGGAGGATTATAGCTGGATGTTCAAGCTATAATCCTCCCCTCTAGTACAGCCAAACGGTGGGGTCTTTCGACTTAGTTTATATCCAAAAAAATAGACACGAAATAGTATTCATTGCTCATTAAAGAAAGAAATTTTCATTCAATTGTCAGCCATGCTTTGCTGGCTGTGTATTATCGTACTGTGCATTATAGGGACTCAACACCAATTTGTATGTAGAACTTTACATGCATTTTTAAAGTACTTTTACGATGTTTTTCGTAATAAATCGAATGTAGTTTGACGATACTATTTCAATACCAATTTTTGATACCAATTTTGGGATGAAAGAACAAAGCGAAGTGCAGAAATGAGCAAAATTGAAATGCTCAAGCCATAATCCTCCCCAACCAGTAGCTATATCTTCGGAATTACAGCGCGTCTAATTTTCTTTCTTTAATGAGCAATGAGAAATGCATCGTGTTACGGTTAATCATATTCCTGAGCTGGGCGGCCATGCTCTAGTTATGGTAGATCTTAAAATTAAGAAGCAAAAGAATTTGCCTCGCGTTCTGCGATACAGACCAATAAAAAATATTAATATGAGCGCATTTAACCGTGACCTTGAACTTTTAGACTGGGACAGCCTTTTGAGCCTAAATACAGTTAATGATATGATTGCCGCATTTAATAATAATATTATATCGTTATTTGATAAGCACGCGCCCCTACGAGAAAGGATTGTTGGGAGTCAACATTTACCGTGGCTTACTAGCAATGTCCGCTTTATTATGCATTTACGTGACAAGTCGTGGCGTAAGTATCGTAACACTAAAACCAGTGCTGACAGAGACGCATACAGGTCTTTAAAAAAGCTGTCCAACATCAGTATACACTATGAAAAATCTGCGTATTTCAACCACAAAATAAATGACAATATTAAAAACCCCAAAGCCCTGTGGAAAAATCTTAAAAATACAGTAGTACCTTCTAAGAGTAAATCAGATTTGCCCGATACCATTAATGATCCAGATATGATTAATGATCATTTTTTGAACATTCCTGGACACAATGATGTATCAATATCTGATCTTACGTTTTTTGAGTTCCATCGACATGGCTCAGGACAGTTCAAATTACAAGCTGTAGATGAAAACGCAGTGGCTAAAATCATTTTGTCCATAAAATCGAATGCTACAGGAGTTGATCGCGTGAACATGGACATGGTGGTTCTAACTTTACCACACACACTTAAGATCATCACAGCCATAGTTAATAGGTCCATTGAGTCGTCTACTTTTCCGACACTTTGGAAGACAGCTTTAGTTCGCCCTATTCCTAAGAATAATAATCCAAGCGAGGTAAGGGATTTAAGGCCTATCAGTATACTACCCTATTTATCTAAAATATTAGAAAAGGTAGTGTATGGTCAGTTAGCGCGTTACTGTGAGGACAACAACATCATCCCCCCTTTTCAATCAGGTTTTCGCAAACACCATAGTACAGCAACCTCCCTGCTTGATGTCGTCGATAATATTCTTGCTTCGCAGGATAAGGGCAAGGGTACATTGCTCGCACTACTGGATTTCTCGCGCGCTTTTGATTCCATAAATATTTCCGCTCTGCTCTCTAAGATGACCTATTATGGCTTTGACTCGAATACCGTTCTCTGGTTTAACAGCTACCTTAGTAATCGATCCCAGAAAGTTGTTTTGGAGGGCTTGGGAGGTACACTCGTGGAATCATCAGTTAAGCCTGTGCCGAGGGGAGTGCCGCAAGGCTCCATTTTGGGGCCGCTCTTGTTCAACATCTACTGTGCGGATATGGCAGGGTGTATCACTGAATGCAAATTTCATCAATATGCCGATGATCTGCAAATTTATATTGCATCTAATCGTGGTGAGATCCATTCGGCGGCGGCAGCTCTGAATAGGGATTTGTACCGTATCTGGGATTGGTCGAGAAGAAATTGCCTATTATTAAATCCACTGAAATCAAAATACATGACACTAGGGTCCCGTATGCAAATCCAGTCGATTCAGAATGCTAACCCTCAAATTGCAATCAATGGAGTGGTCTTGGAACGAGTTGACGTAGCTCGGAATCTTGGACTACTCATGGATAGTGAGCTCAAATTTGAAAACTACGTGGTGGACTTAGCGCGCTCTTGCTTCTACAGACTTAGGGTTCTGTACAATGTCCGAAATTTTATAAAGCAGGATCTTCGTGTACTGCTATGCGAATCTCTGGTTTTGTCGAAGCTGAATTACTGCATCACTGTTTACGGTGGATGTATCAAAAGTGGTACACAGCGTCTGGTTCAGCGGGTACAAAACGCATGCGCGCGGTTTTGTTTTAATATTCCCCCACGTACTCATGTCACCCCGTACTTTAACAAGTTTGGTGTTTTAAAAATGGAGGGACGCCAAAAATTGTACTTGTCATGCCTCAT
The DNA here is from genome assembly GCA_948473455.1 of Teleiodes luculella. NCBI lineage: Eukaryota > Metazoa > Arthropoda > Insecta > Lepidoptera > Gelechiidae > Teleiodes > Teleiodes luculella. Next base: position 17,269,870 of record OX419583.1, read on the forward strand.
GTTTGATGTAATGCATTTTGGTATCCCTACTTACCTAAATGAGAAGCTCACCTGGTCGAATGCTGTGCTCCTGAATAGGGTTAGAGCTTCGTCTCTTATCCTCAAAATACCGGAGCATCGCACGGCTGCTTTTCGTGGAAGTTTTAGGTATCGAGCAAGTAAGTGCTGGAATGACATCCCCCCACCTATACGGCAAGCCATTCCTAAATGTAAATTTAAACTAAATTTAAAAGACTTCCTTTTGACAAAACAAAAGGAAGGCTCCAGCCATATTTACCCAGCGCTTTAACTTGCTTGATGCCTAAAGAGGAAGATGTACCACTTTTAAGCTCGTTTCTGTAGTGCTATGCGTGTTATATCTGTATGTTATGGTGTTAAATAGGTTGTAAGTTTTTTGTTGTGCTTATTTTATTTGTTATTAGTGTGTATGTAGTGCTCGCTCACTCTGTTTAAGGTCTCGGCTGAAAATCAGCGCTGCTAGCTCACCTCGCTGGTAGCATATGCTGAGACGAGACCTTTTTAGCATAGTTTGTAAGTTGTCATGTCTAAGTGTTTATATTACTATTCTTTGTTTATGTCTATGTTTGTGTATATGTGCTATGCTAAATAAAGATATTTCTATTCTATTCTATTCTAATACTATTTCGTGTCTATTTTTTTGGATATAATCTAAGTCGTAAGACCCCACCGTTTGGCTGTACGAGAGGGGAGGATTATAGCTTGAACATCCAGCTGTAATCCTCCCCAAACTATAGCTATATCTTCAGAATCATAATGATACCAATTTTTCTTACAACGATACTATTTACTACTATTTCAATACTATTTTTTGGCATAGTCAAAATTGAATTTCATTAAGGTTTCATAGGGGAGGATTATAGCTTGAACCACACCAAAAGACCTCTTATACAAGAAAACATTAAACGCACTTCGGCCATGTGTGTGACTGAGACAGATAGATGACTGGCTGAGACATATATAATTAGTATAGCTAAGTGTGTTTGTTTATACATGTAATAGATGATTATATGGGAACAGGACATGTAAGTAGCTGTCGTATATTTTACATCTCGACGTGCAGTGGTATTGTTGACTAAAAATATATCAGGCGATGAGTTGCGGATTGCAGTTGTTGTGACTTTCTAGAGAACGCTTATGCTCATTTTCTGGAACTACGTACAGCCAGGACAGTAACTGACTCAACTAAGTGATATAAATATCCTAAAGTTAAAAATGAGCTTGTGTTGATATTATTATTGTTTTCTTTTGTGTGCAATAAAGTGTTTTTACTTACTTAAAAATAAATACTTTGAACTTTTGAACTTTGCACTCACAGGGACCATAGTTGGACTATAGACGCGATTAGGTATTACGTAGGTACACGTTAGTGGAAAGACGTTCACAGATGGACAAAGTCGGCTGCCCACATCTAGCGGACTACTTACTACTACGTCTTTCTACGACCCTCCTACTCGTTCTATGCCTTAACATCTAATCAGGGTAAAGTTATATGAAAATGTTACAGCGAGAAAACATCAACATAACAAGCCGCATTCATATGTTTCCCATAATAATGAAATAATACGAAAAAAATATGAATGCGGCTGAAACCGCGGGACGATCAACTAGTATTTTGTTCCTTGTACTATACAGAGGTATTTCGGATTTCGTAGATGGTCAATTTTTAAAAAACGCCGAAATATGGTTCTCATTAATTTTATTGTACCAAGTTTCAAAGAAGCATTGAAAACCTGTTTCATACATCAAATTATTTATTTCGACTCTTTTTTAGGGTTCCGTAGCCAAATGGCAAAAAACGGAACCCTTATAGATTCGTCATGTCTGTCTGTCTGTCTGTCCGTCCGTCCGTCCGTATGTCACAGCCACTTTATTCCGAAATTATAATACCTATACTGTTGAAACTTGATAGGTAGATGTATTCTGTGAACCGCATTAAGATTTTCTTACAAAAATAGAAAAAAAACAATAAATTTAGGGGGTCCCCATACATAGAACTGAAACTCAAAAAACATTTTTTCATCAAACCCATACGTGTGGGGTATCTATGGACAGGTCTTCAAAAATGATATTTAGGTTCCTTATATCATTTTTTTCTAAACTGAATAGTTTGCGCGAGAGACGCTTCCAAAGTGGAAAAATGTGTGTCCCCCCCCCCTCTAACTTCTTGGAAAACTTCTAAAATAAGAGAATGATAAAACTAAAAAAAATATATGATGTGCATTACCATGAAAACTTCCAACGAAAATTGGTTTGAACGAGATCTAGTAAATAGTTTTTTTTTAATACGTCATAAATCGTAAACCGCAATTTACCTTTCACTATTATTAAAACATCGATCAAAGTAACAACGAACTACAAAAACTTTTATATTATGTTACTGGCTGCTACGGAACCCTTCATGGGCGATTCCGACTCGCACTTGGCCGCTTTTATTATTAAATGGCGTATGACACCTTTTCGAGCTTCTTGCGAACTGCGTGGTCACCACTCAATAATGTTTGACCACTAGGGCACTAGGCGCTACCACGTTTACCGACTATGTGCCACACCCTCTGCCGTGCAATTACTCTCTAATATATTGTAATAGGGGAGATGCTTCCATCTCATCTAATTTGGTCCCGTCTCGTCTCGAAGACATCACGAGAAGTGACGAGTTAGGCTGTGAACAAGAGAATTGCGTTAATACTACGCCTAATGAGATTACTACAGACAGACATACTTGCTTGTTACATACATACAGGGTCTTTCATTGTGCCTTATTTTAAACGTATTCGTGCACAGGTAAAACCTCGGAAGGCCGGCGTTGCTCTAAGGGTAAAACGAACGTTTATCTTTTAAAGGACAGAAAGCTTTGTTATACTGTCCCGCGTTTGGCGTGGCAACTCCATTATCCAAAAGGTTGCCTGGTAGAATTTGCTACCCTAGCAATAAGGCTCTCTTTTTACACCTTTATTGTTAAGAATTTTTTTTCTGTATTTTTGAATGCTGTAAATTATATTATTCTATTCTAATCTTTGTTTGGTTCTACAAAATATGAATACAGGCTTAAAACGTTACAATTACATGACACACTTACAGTTACATTCAGTGTATAAAATAAATTATGAATTAGTAAATAGAATATGGTAACATATTTTTCCATTATATTTTTGTTGTAAATCCCCTTCGAGTATAATATTAATATTTTTTTAGTATAATATTTTCTACGAGAATAAGGCGTTGGTGTACAATAGTTGAATTGAAAATTTTGTTTTCATGGTAAAAGCCATACGTGTTAAATGCCTAGACACAATTTGTTGTTGTGAAAGAAGAAATATAATAAATTCCCATTTTTGACATGATTGCGGTAAACATTACGAAAATAACTGAATTGTGCCCATTGCCAAAATAAAACGATTGCAAAACATTTTCACCTAAGTGGCACGCAAGGAAGCTTGCGTTTAATGTTGCCCTTTAATTAAAAACGTTACGAAACTTCTAAAGAAAACGACTTAATGTTGTTTATTGTTCTTCATTGTAACCAATTAAAAATACACGAAAGTTTGCGAAACATTCCTGTGACGCATGAAATCTTTCAACCTTAGAGTATAAATAGAAAAATCTCTAAGCTTTCAACAATTGAGTCCTTTTATGGCTACTACAGAAAAGCAAAAGGCTAGAAAAGGCATCGAAAAGTGATATAGAGACATAACTACTATGAATCCTCGACGTCGAAAGTGATTTGTAAAATCTTACTTCGAATAAAACATATTTCATTTCATTTCATTTCGAATCATGTTACTATGTCACGTTTTGATAACTTTTTGAGCTTCTCGACTTGCTGAGCTTTCGCACATAAAGATATATTGTACAGAATCCAGCTCATGCGGTTGGACATTTTGCACTATTGCACTACGAAATTCACCCCTACCACTACGGAATACGGGCGCTCTCTAGGTCAACATGTATAACCGCGTGTGCTCGCTACTGTACAATAAAGTGAGCGTGCGTCGTCGCACTCGCGCAATGTCGCGCATGGAACATGAAATAATCTATATATATATATATATTTATTTATAAAAATGAACCCCTATTTCTCTTGGTCACGCTTTAACTTGAGAAAGGCTTTACCGATTTCAATCTTTTAAAAAATATATTTTCATCACCTCGTAGAAGGTTCTTACATAAAAAAATTTGGAAAACGGGAAAAACTGTTAGAGCGGACGGAGCCACAGGTGAAAATGGCGGGGTGCGGTGACAAAAAATATATCTAATCTTAACGTAAACCGTCAAAAACGACTGTGAGAAACCCACTATATTCAAACCTTTAATATAATAAGTGTATGTATACCTACGCACTACAAAACAATACCTCGTGTTGACACTTCACGCTAGCCTGGGAGCTATGGGCCCATTACTGGGATGGATCACAGTTGATCGGATGGGGAAAATGGAGTCTCAAGCAAACACAGGGAATCTCCCCGCGATCGGACTGATTGTTTCCGGTGTAAGAGGACACCAGTTGTGTGTGCACGTAAGAATTAGACATCATACTAGCTAGTCATATTATCATACTAGTCATACAGTCATACTAGTTATACTATCATACTTAGTATTATAAAGAGGAAAGATTTGTATTTGTGTGTGTGTGTGTGTGTGTGTGTGTGTGTGTGTGTGTGTGTGTGTGTGCTTGAATCGCACTCCTGATTGTTTATACTAGGTATTTCATATATATAGATCCTTGCTAAAACTCCAATAATGTAACCCAAGGTGTAACAAAATACCTAAAATATTCCTTATAATTGGATAGACTTCGAAACTACAGAACCAATTTTGATGAAACTTGTTACAAATATAGAATAGACCTTTAATTATTTAATTTAAATTTAATTATTACACTTTACCCCCTTTTTATTTTATTTTTATTTATTTATTTTTTAACTCAATAATCGCTGTTTGGCGACACTACCATTAGCCTGCTCTCGACTACTAAAGGTTACCTGGAAGAACGCCTGTGTTCATTATAAGTGCATAAAGAATTTTCATTTATTCATTTATACTGCAGGAAAATTCGCCATTCCCTCGGGAAAAACTGTTAACGCAGGCGGAGCCGCGGCAGAAGTCTGTAAGTGCTAGAGCAATGAATGTCAGTTACCACACGTTACCACAAATGTAATAGGTAAGCGCTGAAGGCCAAATACATCTATTTTGTTCTTAATTTAAAATAAATAAAATTCAAATTTAGAGGTAGTTCTTAAATAATTAAATAACTTTATAGCAGATTTTCAATTCTTCTTTCAAGAATTTTGTGATGCTGTCAAAATAAATAAAAAAATAATTGAGCTAAATTGAATGATATTACTATTAACTATAATTTTCAAGAAATTTCTTACATCATCTTAATTAATCCTAAGTTTTACCAAAATTACTAAGAAAACTATAATTATATTATAGAGGCGAAAATTTGTGTGCGTGAGTGTGTATGTTTGTTGCTTCTTCGCGTCTAAACGGCTGGAGCGATTTTAATTAAAGGTATGGAATTAGCTGACACCCTGGATTAACACACAGGCCACTTTTTACCTCGGGAAAATACTTCATTCCCACGGGAAAACCAGTCAACGCGGGTGGAGCCGCGGGGCGGAAAGCAAGTAGCTATAATTTATTCTCCTTAAAGATTAAGTGAACAGATTTTTTTTTCACCATAAGAGCCCTTTCACACGAGCGATTTTATTCGGCGATTTCTCGGCAGAGCGAAGCGAGCACGCGGCGGCGGCTCGCGGCGTGTACACAACCATATTGGTATTATGTATCGCGGCGAGACGCGGCGTTATCGCGGCGGTTAATAAGCTCGCTCCGCCGAGAAAAAATCGCTCGTGTGAAAGGGCTCTAAGAACTTAATACAAAAGAAAACAGAATAATGCAAGAGTCAAAATGCGGCATTATTGCTTAGGTAGCGATCTCTACCAGAAAACAGCAAGGTATGGAAATAGTGCAAATAAAACTGATGCTAGTTGGTGATCAATTAAAAGAAAATAACATTAATTAAAAACTGGGCAAGTACGAGTTCATCGTCATTGATTTTGCGTAGAGAGGGATCTGTACATACGAAGTTCTTTATTGTCAGCTGCAAAACAATTCAATTATTATTGGTGCGGTAGTTTTGGAGTAAATTGGACAGATGGACGGACGACTACATACGACTGAAAATATAAATGTCTTGGTTTTTCTTTATGAGTACGGAACCTTGAAGCATGAAACATTTTTCATAGTTTCAGAATTATCGAACCGCCTATGATTTCTGACGTCGTCGCTAGTTAAGTTAAAACCGTAAATTAGTAATAGTAGTAATAACCTGACATTACGTGCCTTCCGAAGCACCGATCAATTTTATTTTCAGTCAGACGTTCAGGTGATCATGCCTCCTATGAAAATAAAAGATTTTTTTTATATACCGTTGTACCTTATCGGGAATTGAACCTAGAACCTTTGCAATCGGTGATCAGCAAAAGAGGCATGCCACGTCGCTTTTGTGACACCACCGGCCCAAAAAAAGTATTTTTTCTGAGTGGGTTTCAAGCCCAATCAAGCGTCCAACCAAATTAAGTTTCCCGGCCTAGACCTTGGCTTAACTTCCGTGATTGCGAATCTTTGAATCTTTCCAGTTTAGAGAGGCAGGCCCATCTGGTGGGGACTGGGGGCTGGGGGGTGGGGGGTGTTTGCCGAGGGGCGAAGGGCGTCAGACGGCCGCCTACGCGCTCGGCAGGCCGACGTGTTTTCTCTCGCTCGCTCAGTCCGCGGCCGGGCCCGGCCCGCGCGGCTCGCGCTATACTCTATTTTTTTTATCGCGTTTTGTATTGCAATATCCTAGCTTCAAGTCCAGCGCTGCAGAGGGGTAAGTCGAACCTTATAATGTCAATATTTATTTAATATGTATTAAATAAATTTTGTGATTTACTTCACAATTTTTATTCAATACTTTTTTATTTCTTAATTTTTTTTTCTTTTAATGCATTGATATTGTTGAATGCTAGCTAGCTAGCTGATTTATTCTTCGTTCGGTCACTAAGTTATATTGTAGAAACTTCTTAAGCCATAAAATATATCGGTAATTTAAAAAATGTTGATTCGTTCTGGTTTCTCGTTTGGGTTTCGAGGTTAACCTGCCTCACAAACCCTGGTGTCGGAATTATGGAACCGCCTTAGGCTTCCGAAATGGCTCCTATAACGACTACATCCGTAGATAGTATCATTTTTCATTTCGGACAATAGGTGATTCAGCCTAACCAAACTAAAGGAAGTCTTACAAAGTGACATTTGTTCGACGAGTCGTCACCGGGATTCGAACCCGGAACCTCTGTAACGTCAGGCGTGCTTTAGACCACTCGACCACGGAGGCTGTTTTGATGGTGAAAATAATTCAAAGCTTATTTATTTGTATGCAAAATATATATTTGTAGTACTATACCATGAAATGATACAATTTTTTATTTAATATTTATAATTTTATGACATTTTGGGCTACCGATCTTTCTGAACGGATAATAGGATTGAGCCCTACGATGCTTAGCAAAGCTTATCTTTAAATCCTGTTTTGAACTGCCTTAATAAAAATGTGTTTCTTGGTATTAAGAAAACACACTGAACACTGAACACCAACAACAGAATATTTTTCATATATCTATCATAACTTTTTATTTCTGTTGCCGGAAGAATACATTAGGTATTCTTTTGAAGATATTTACTACCCGTACAAAATATTATAATACCACAGAATATATAATAGTATTAACGTAATACTCTTGGACGATTTCCACCATAGCAACCATTTCTTATGATCGCTCTATATATATTTACCTGAATCGTGTAAGAAGTTAAGGAAAAAGTTACATACTTCTACTAAATTATATCTCTCTAAATATCTGTATTAGATAGTATACGTTTGTGTTTTAGTACACGTTTATTTGACATTTCCGTAGAAAAAAATCTCATAACATTTATGTTAGTTTGATCTTGCACGCTAATATTGAAAACTGTAGAAGCTTAATTATTATAAAGAGAAACGTTTGATTGGTTGTTTGTTTGCATTGAATATGTTTCGAAACTATTGAACCAATTTTTATGAAAATTAATACCAATATAGAATAGATCTTGAAGATAGGAGATGGGAAAATCTGTTAATGCGGGCGGAGCCGCAAGGCGGAAAGATATTTCAAAAATATACCTACGAGTATGTCGGACTTTCAAAGTAGATGGATCCTACCTAATCAATAAATTAAACTAAGCCAATTTTGAGCATTTTGATGTTGGCCTGGTTAATAATCACTAAAATGGGTAAAATAAAAAGATAATTACAAAATATATCTACACTAAAAATAACTACTATACACTAAAATATTTTTACCTATCATATACTAAAAGGTAAAAAATGAAATAAAAATCTAGCTGAAAGCTTATTTATGTAAATAGTAGAATCATATAAACATGTGTAGACATTGTTATACACTTCATCTTGGAGTCGGTGCCAACTAATATCATCACCATAATTTTGACCAAAAGACGTCCACTGCTAGCAGTCATCAATAGTGGGCTCAGTACTTAGTACTGTGACCGTGTTCTTAAATATTTTATATTCGAGGATCTGCACCTTTTGTAGATCAGATGTGATTCCGATTAAAGAGCTAGCCTCGACGGTTAATAAATTTATTAACTGGCACCGATTCCAAGATGAAGTGTATCAATGTCGACACATTTTAATACGATACTATAATTTTATATAAATAAGGTTATTATTTTATTTTTTACCTTTTACTGTAGGATAATTATGATCTTTGAAGGAGGTTTTATATATTTTGTAATTATCTTTTTATTCTAACACGTTGTTGGCAGCTTAGGGGCAGTAAACCCGTCGCAGCTTAACCTATATCACAGAAGAAAATAATACTATATTATATTATTTTCACCTAACTATCAATAGTAGAAGTACAAACTATATTTTTTTATGTTGTGGATGAAAATAATCTTTTTCATTGTTAGTTTATAATATTTTAGCGTTCCCCCATTCAGTAGATTTTGTGTGTAATCCACAAACTTTCTTGATAATATTAATAAGAAAACAATAACAACGATTTCGTTGTGGAATTTCATATAAAACATAATATACGTATAGTTCATGTATGTAGGTCACATGATAAGACGTTTAATATCGTTTTTCCTCATCTTGATGGTAAACGGAACAAATAACAATATTTTTGCAGTGAATGGCTAAAAAGATGGGTTTTATTATTACAACTTACGATACGACGAAAGCTTTGTGATTTCATATTACTATATTTCGATATAGAAATGTTTCTTAAATTACGGAAAATATGACAAAGAGGTTATTTTTGCTCAACATATATTTATGAAGTTAAACTGCTGCAGTAACATTTTCGTCTATTTTCTTAAATAACTTGAAAATTACTATAAAAATGTAAAAAAATATGTTTAAGAATTTCTTACAAATCCTTATAATATTTCATATGTAACACAATTAGTTAGAAAAATTACTATAGAAACAAAATCACACGTTACAAAGATAATTATTATTGCAAAAAAGATAACACCCGATTGCGTGAAGAACTTTTTACTGACGCCATTTTTAGAATTTCTCATTCTAAATTACATATAAACATATTATAAGAGTCAACATTTTTGTAACCCTTACTAAATATCTAATTGATGAGTCACTACATACTCGTAGTATAAAACGTAGTAAAAAGTCGCTTTCTCTGTCCCTATATCCCTATGTATAAATCTTTAAAACCACGCAACGGATTTTGATGCGGTTTCTTTTAATAGATAGAGTGATTCAAGAGAAAGGTTCATATGTATAATACATGCATAATATATTTAGGGATAACCCACCCACAATAACCATTTTTCCGTGCGAAGCCGGGACGGGTCGCTAGTACTGAATAAAAAAATAGATGCTGCCAAAAATCCGATGAGTATTTTATTAAATTTTGATTATACCCAGTTTAAAAATAACGATACCTCTACATAGCGTGCCGAATAATTATACATACACAGTACACATGTTTACATCCTTCTAAAACATACCTCTCCTTCAACAATCGGGTGGTATAAAATTTGGGAAACAATAGCTACAGTCCGCTGGCGCAGCGCGGATTAGTAGGTTTCAAAAATGTTTTTAATTTCTTCTCAGACCAGTTCTAGTTTCCTCTCGTTATTTTCCTCACTATTAAAAGACCATGTTGCTGTTTAAAATAATAAAAAAACTTGTCTATTCCTTATCCTACTTAATAGAACTTCGCTTTTAATTGGAACGATCTCAGATTTACAATCTATGGATCTTAATGAAGTAATGATGGTTTTCAGCTTAAAAAAGAATTCCTTGTTTATTCAGTAGAAAAATAAACAACTGAAACAAGATAAGTTTTAGTGAGACGTAATTTTTAATGTTATACTTTTCCAGAGGTTGACTTTTTATCATAAATACCATCTTCAACACAAGTCTGGTGAAGCTTAATACTCGTATAGGACTCGTATGTCAATTTTGCCACACAAGCCTATGCTCCTTTTTTTTAAACTAACTACCTATGCTTGTGTCGTATAAGTAAACTTCACCAGACTTGCGGGGGAGCGGAGGACTCTACCCCAAAAAAAAGTCATATACCAACGCGACTAGGGGCGGCTCGAGGGAGCCTCGGACCACGGCCTAGCGCGTTGATATTGAAAAACATCGTGAAGGAGACGACGCCTGATTATCCGTCTCTGATTATCAATTTTGATTTTGGTTATGGCCGGTGGATACGGGCACTGTTACCTGAAGGGAAGCCTATGCTCGTATTGACATACGTCAATTAGAAAAAATCATTTGGCTTACTCTGGCTGAACCAAGGATGTCATAGATACTATCGTAACCAATAGTACTTATAAAATCTTTGGGCTGATTACAAGACAAGCCAAGTAGTAACTCATTACCTTGCGTTGCAGAATTATTGAGCCGCCTAAGACTTCTGATGTGGCTCATGTAACCGTAGTACATAGTTGCCGGGGCTGATGGTTTTACATGCCTTCCGAAGCACGGAATATCTTTCTTTCGGACAGTCCAATAACTCAGCCTGGAATTTCTTAACCAAATTGGGGGAATTTACATAATATGATATTTTTTTCGACGAGTACCCCACTAAGATTCAAACCCAGAACCTCAGCAAGGTGCTCACCGCTCGGTGTGCTATTAGGCTACTGAGTCTAACAATACTTGCAATATAGGTATATGCCCACATACAACTAAAAGTTCTGACATCGTACAACGATGACAAATGGTCTCACAGGAGAAGGGTTTGAAACTTCATACCAATGAATCTTTCACCTTATTAATCTAGCCATAGCTTGTCAGCTCAAGATGCTGTTGCTACACAACTCGTCTCGCTTACTCTCAAAGCACTTGAAAAGGACAGCGGCTCAAGACGTCTCAAACTTGAAGTAGGATTGACTGTCTCTATTGCTTCTGGTAGGCGTGAGGGAGTTAGCGATATAACCCCGACCTCTGTATGTGGGTCAAGTTCAGCATCTGTGGGACCCTAATTAATGATCCTGTCACAGTATATTGTGAAGTGGAAGGTTCCGTGGGTCTGCCCCTTTGGAAACTTTTCAGCTGAACGGATCGAAGGTTATGATTTATTTGGTTTTCAAGATATTGGAAGGTTTATAAAGGGTGTGAGTTAGTGTCGGCTTTGTAAATACTGAAAAGACATGCCCGGTCAACTCTTTAGAAAAAAAAAAAAACAATATTTATGACAAAATTTCACATAATAAAAGAAAAAAACATCGGCACTCTCATACAGAATACAATGTAATACATTACAAATTTTCTTTATTAACATCAGAAATAAACAGGAACGTTTTATGTATTCTAAGCGTATAAATGAGTGCCTGTTGTAATATACCTACCCGAATAGTAATTTTAATCGAACTGTTTGTGTGGAGAATGCAACATTACTCGTATTTTTGTTTTTCAGGAAAAGTTAGCTAATAAACTAATTTTACCGAATATGGTAAATTTACTGAGCAAGCGTGTCCTATCAATTTTAAACGAATCTGTTAAAAAAATGATTCTATGTTCATATCATTAACTAATTTATATTTTTTTGAAGGCGGCTCATTAGTTCTGAAAACAAAGTTTGTGGGATAAGTTAAGCTACACGATACGCAATCATCATTATATCTTTAGATCTGCTCACAATATCCGTTTTTCCTTCGGATTCCAGTATTCAGAAGTTGCTTATAAAAGATTTACTACGTAACTGTAATAATAATGTGAACGAAGGTATCCCATTGTCGCTTTTCACTGCGTGTACAAAGGCATTCATACTCATATCTCACAAATGAATCTCGAGGAATGATTGAAAAAATATATTGCACGGTAAAATCGCATCTAGATAAATTTTATTAAATTCTATCAAAACCAAATCAAATATACTTAAAACTAGCGCTTTCTTCTGCGTTTGTATTATTCAATAGAAAATCGCTGCTTTTGTCACACTGTGAATTCGAGTGAATGTATATTTAAAAAAGGTCTAACAAATATTCGTTCGTTTGTTAACTTGAGCCTTATATGACTATAAGGCTCGGCTCAAGCCTACCATGAAATGGGTGTATTCACCTATTAGCCCGATCACGCTGGCGTAGTGCGGGACACACAACAATTGAAGTACAATAAAGTTTCTTCAATAAATCAATCCATAGAAACCAGAATTGAACGGAAATTGAAAGAAGTTTCTTTTGTCATCGTTCTTTTTCAAACTATTTATTTATTATTATTATAAACTTTTTTTTTTATTTCCGCGACGTCAATGTTTTGTACGGAATAAAGCCTAAAACTTCATCGGTTCAAAACTCGCGTTTACTCGTGGAAATGAGGTGTTCAGTATTTTTCAGTCTGTTACTATAACTATTACATTTCTAGACAGATATAATTACTTTCGGAGTTATAACATAACACTAATACACAGTAAATATCTAATATCACTAGCATACATGATTTGTTATTATTAACTATTGACGGTTCTGTTCAAATGGAAAACCCTCCCAGAGTAAACATTTGTGTGTAGAAAACTTGTTTACCTTACGTCTGGATGTTGTTTATCTTATAAGTAAGTATTATATATTTTTTATATCCATTTAGGTATGTTTATGAGAACGTTGATCGCCGAGTGGCTAGGGCTGTTGACTTCCATTCGGAAGTTCGCGGCATGTACCAATGTGTTTTTGATTTCCGAATTTATAATATTCGTTTATTTAATGCTCTTTTGGTGAAGAAAAACACCGTGAGCAAACCTGCACACGCCTGAGAAGTAATTCGAAGGTGTGTGTGAAGTTGGCCAACCCGCACTGGGCCTGCGTGGTCAACTGAGGCCTATTCATCTTGATTTCTGGGTAGGCTCGAGCCCCTCGGTTGGGACATATTATGATCTGTTAACGAAGTATTTTTCTAACATGTCTGATTCCCATAAGGGCTCTGACTAGTTTGGGGTAACTTGTAACCGCAAACAGAATTGTGAAACAAAAACTATTATAATAAAAAAGTCAATTTACAACTGGGATCCCTAAATAACGCCCCAACCCTAACTAAATAAGTTAAGGGAGCTGTTCCAGCGCAGGCTGCGACAGAAAAACCAATAAAAGAGAGTTGGACCAGAAATCGCAATTTGCCAAGTTTAGAGTTATAACTTTAGGTACAGGTCCTTGATTAGTTAATACTCGTACTTTTAGTTGATGTAATAAAATATATTTTATTCTATTGTATAACGCGCGCCGGAAGATGTAGTGTGGGCGGGCCCCCCACGAGGTGGACCGACGATCTGGTGAGGGTCGCGGGAAGCCGCTGGATGCGGGCAGCGCAGGACCGATCATTGTGAAGATCCTTAGGGGAGGCCTTTGTCCAGCAGTGGACGTCTTTTGGCTGAGATGATGATAAAAATGATGATACACAGAGATGTTCATAACTAGGACTTTACAGGTCTGTTGTTTTTAAACTTTCACTAAGCGAATAAAATTTCGTTTAACTATAATATGCTAGAAATTGCTTTCAGACTCTTCAAAGATAAATTGCAAGATTTGGCATTAAAAATACCTTATTTTATTAGGTAGAAATAATCGCAATGTCAATATTAGATGTGAAATTAATTTTTATTTTTGTGAAATACATTACATTTAAACGATGATGTTTCTGAGTTTGGATGTTTGTTATCCATCACGCAACATCGGCTGAATAGAAATGAATGAAATTTGGCGTAAATTTAGTTTACTACCTGGATTGACATAAATTATACTTTTATTCGGAATAAACATTGAAGTTATGGGCAACAGCAAGTTAAATAAAAATCTTTCAATGAACCTATGGCGTCATAATTCTATAGAAAATATGTAGTCTTTTACACAAATCGTCTTTGTTAGAATCCAGATTCACTATCATTACGATTTCACCAGAAACACGTATTATCAACCCTTATTTAATCTTTTTATCAGCTTTCACCACTAGTATTTTTATACTTCTTTTTACCAAATTAGTAATATACTTGCTTGTCCATTATATTTCTCAAAAAAGAAAGTTATTTTCCAGAAAGACCAGTAAAATAAGAGTAAAATCCAGATATATTTAAATTGATTCCAATGGACATCGATGATGTTGGGACTAAACAAATTTTCAACATTTTCCTTGATTGTTCCGGAAAATGGCCGACAAGAATCCATCGCTTTGTGAAAAAACGAAGTTAGGCTCAATATTAATATATTTTTATTGTGTTTCAAACAACAAAAGTACACTAACAAGGTATATCTACACCTATAAGGAGGAAAGATTTGATTGATTCACTAGTTTACAAAATTTGAACTTTTGTCTGTTGCTGCGAATTTTCAGGTCGATATCAATTACTTGTGTCATAATACTTCCAAATCAAGCCTCAGAAATTTTCGTGCAGCTAAAATTACTCTATTATTAATTTTCATTACTTATGCGTATTTTTCCGTTAATAGGGCGTGTTTGAGTTTGTTAAAATTAATATCTGTTTTTTTTGCGACATGAGTGCATCTAGGAAATGTTGTTTATGTAATCCAAGACCTCTTTTGCTATATGTGCGGGGAATATTAATATTACAATTACAAAAAAGCTATTCAGAGTTCGTGAAAAATAACTTCTTCCTGTATTTCAGAACTGCCTCAAATAAAAATGAGAAGTCTTGGTCACCTGGTTGTTTTTGCAAATATTATGGTCAATATTAACTATTGTAAAGATTTTTCACAATAAAACAAAATTGTTACACTAAGTTTCTCTATTTATATGTCTTTGGGACAGCAGATCGAAAAACGTGCATCGGCTCAGAAAACAGGGGCCCGTGTGCGAGATAAATAAGACACCTAGAAGCAAAAATGTATCAAAAAGTCACTTGTAGATCTTGAAAAAGTAATCTGCCTAAAAATAAAAATGGTTATGGTGAAGCAGTTAAATTTTTTGGACGCTTTAGCCAATAGCAGACAACGCTCTTCCTACATTTGTTAAAAAAATCTTCAACTGACTAAGGAAAAGCTAAGGATAAGTTTAAATTTGAAGGTCCACAAATTAGACAAGTTGTGAAAGAAATCTAATTTAAAGATTCTATGAATAAGCTAGAATTAAGAGCTTGGACAGCTTTCGTCGCTGTGATGCAATTTTTTCGGAAACAGAAAATCTAATTGTGTTCTACTTGTAAATGACTCCTTTAACAATTTATAAATCTAGAATGTAGTAAATTAGTACTAAACCATTTTCTTGACAGTTACCGAGATAAAGTTTTCTAAAAACCTAGGAGATATGAGCGAAGACAGGGTGGGCCTATGCAACAAGATTTTAGGATATAAATCTTATGATATCTGACTATTGCTGGACTTTACTATGCCATTTCCTAAAGTCTATACATAAAAGGAGAGCTTTAGAACCAAGCATGTTAGAATTCAATTGTTAACTTAATATTTTTAATATTTTTTTCTTATAAAAGTGTAATTTTCTTGTTCAGAAAGTAGGTACCTAAATCTCAAAAACTAGAGCTGATCAAAAAATTCTAAGTATGTATTTGAACTTAGTACACCAATGTAGCCAGCAACACCAGAAAAAATCCCAGCAACAGATACACTGTAAACTAGTGATATTTTTTGCATTGAATAGGCTCCGAAACTATTAAATTGATTTCAAAAATCGCTTCACCTCTACTAGGTTCTGTGTTACGTTATTCCTGAGTGTCATATCATAGGTTACTTATTGCAGCGGAAAAATACCGTTTCCTACGGGAAAATTAATTTATTGCGTACGTACAATAATATAACACGATAAAAAGCAATACAACAAGATGTTGATATACAATATAACATAGTAAAAAATTGAACAATTAGTTACACACCAGTGTAATTTAATCTGTGTTTGTTCGATTGCCCTTTCACATCAATTTAAATAACGGATGCATGTACATTCTCTTTGAAAATATAAACTAAAAATTATAAACAGATTAGAAAGACAAGTAGTTAGTATATTGTGTGCTAAAATATTTTTCCACACTACTGTTATGTATCAGTAAGTACATATATACTATTTGTCTTATGTGACTTTTTTGTTCGTAATTGCCAGGACAGAAGCAGTTAGTATACTAACATTTTCCGTAATCTACTGAAAAAAATGGAAAGCTCCTTCAGTGCGAAGCCGTGCTGGATAGCTCGTAATTTTTTTATAATTCGTCACAAATGGCGGCAGCATTTTATTACCGAAGGGAGTAATTCTGTTGTAAGCACCTAATTGCATTCAGCCAGTTTTTCTAAGCAACAACTGGGGGCACAAACTTAATTTCTTGTTGGCGCAAAAGTTCCGGGACGTGGCATATTATGTTTTTATTGAAAGCTCGTTAAGACGTAATAATTAATAAAAGTAAGGAAGAGCGATACCTCCTAACACAGGCTTTTTAGCTTAAAGGGAGGTATCAACCACTTGTAACTATTAGTTATTAAGCATATTGAAAATAAATTTATTTTATTTTATTTTATTTATTTTATTTTTTTACGAAGAAAAGTTTTTATGAAAATGTACAAAACTGCTTTGTTAGAAACATTTCGTGCTGGTATTGTAATTTTGTAAAGCCTGAAAAGGAATCAATTTATTTTATTATGTTTCAGCTAAAAGGGATTTCCTTTGCTATTTTTTTTGGGTTCAAGCAGATTTAATTAATTTATTAGTTAAAATATTATTGTACTTGGTCGAGATAGAAATATTATTGATAATCATAATTTTTATCAAATTTGTTCTAATCCTCCTATTATAAACGCGAAAGTTTGTGAGGATGGATGTATGTATGTATAGATGGATGTTTGTTACTATTTCACGCAAAAACAATACAATAACATTTACAATAATGTAGCTTATATACATCAGAATAACACATTGGCTACTATTTACTGCGGGAAAATACCTATCTCTTTTCCGAGGGAAAAAATGTTAACGCGGCAACTTAATTAAGTACTTAGTGAGTGAAGTCCCGAACTGTATATAGTACAATATCATAATTCCTAATATTATCTTAAACAATGGTCGTCACTTTCTCGGGGTTCATCACTGCCTATGATTCTGACGGCTCGCTTCTTCTTCTTTACGTTTTAAATACGTTATACAAAGCGCGAAAACCCTCCTCTAAACAAACGTATATCTGAAATACGCCCCTTATAATTTTTAAGTCCTCGAGTAAAGTTTCAAAATCCCCACTGGTCGGTCGTATATACCCACCTGGCGCAGACTGGCGGAACTGTCGCCCGAACGAACATAAAACATGATTTATTGAGCAAATTCAATTTTATTCGACGCTCAACGAAATTATTTTAATGAAAATGCATTCTTTGTTTGCCGCCGACTGAAACGTTATTTTAGTGCGGAAATTAAGCGAATATTGCTATAGATTTATAAACTAGTCTGTCTGCCCGCGGCTACGCCCGCGTTGAATTTTTACTGTTCCATAGTAATTTTAAAAGTGATTAAAAGTATCCAAGATCCCCAGGACCGGGGGATATGGTACCACCATGCAAAATTTAATTTAAATCAGTCTACAGTTTCCCAGTTCAATGTTCTGAGCGGTATGTGTTACTATAGTTTTTAACTATCCCACGGGCACTCTTTAATTTTCCTGGATTAAAAGTATCTGTTTTATATCGCTTCTTACATCCCCCTGAATCGGTATTTTGCATTTTTTTCTATATAGGACAGATTTTAGACCTCTACAGTTATATTATATAGATGTACATATACCTTCACTTCTGCGGATTTAAATGATAAAAACAATTTTATCATGTCGTGTCAAATAGACGGAATGCGCGCTGATTTACTAAATTTTATAAACTTAATCCAGACAACTAAATCATTTAAATTTTAAAAGAAATTATCTTATTTTGCTCAACAATGCTCTAACCAGTTTTACGCAGAATTCTTTGCCAGAAAGCTGAATGTTATTTGCATGTCGAATGCTGATCGACAGAATACATTGTTACTGTAATTTTTAATTTAAGACCTGTACAACCTTTGCATGTGTTCTAGCAAATAAATAATATTATTATTATAAGAACAGAAAGCTTTATTGCCCTATAATACTGGGTGGCGCAAAAGTAAAGACCCTATTTGGTTCAGCTATAACATTTTTTCTAAATTAGAAAACTAGATTTAGGTTTTTTTAAATGTATATTTGTGCCATTAAATTTCGTACCATTAGGATTTAAAGATGATGTCTTTTAAATGGTGACCTCCAGAGTTGATACACATTTGAGCCCTATTTATGACATTTTGCATAACTTGCCGTAACACTTCCTGCGATATGTTCGTTATTTCTTGACGAATGTTTTCTTTTAGAGCTGCGAGAGTCTGTGGCTTGTTCACATACACCCGAGATTTCAAAAAACCCCAAAGAAAGAAGTCTGGACTGGTCAGATCGGGTGATCTTGCAGGCCAAGGCAAATCGCCAAAACGAGAGATAACTCGGCTTGGAAAAGCGTCCCTCACTAAGTCCAAAGTTTTATTCCACGTTCTTGGGGAGTAAAACGGTCCATGTTTATTTTCAGTGTATTTTACATTTGTTCACTACACTTTTTTTTTTTTTTTTAGTTTCTTTCTCCCTTATGGGAAAGGCAAAGGGATCTAAGCCCATACAGCCTAGTCTTTAGTAGTTTCTTGCATTATCCAAGTTTAATGTCTTCATTTTAGTCATTATTTCTTCAGTTTCATTTCGTCGTCTGTAGTCATGTCTTGCATCCATGTTAAACGTCTTCAGTAGTTTCATTTCTTATTACGTAATCATTGAAATGCAAGGGTGGTTCTTACATTCCAATGATACTGAAGTTTAACGCGGGGTATCAAACCAGAAACAGCTAACCACTCATTATTTCTCACTTCCATTGAATAGTTCTTCTTTAACGGCACATTATCGCACTAATTCCACCATATTAACACCACAATTACCATGAAAAACTAATTTTAAAAAGGACGAAACAATGAACCCGCCATTTCCTCTCGATTCCCGCGTAAAAAAAAAGAACCTGTTCACTACACAATTTTCAACAACAGAATGACAGAAAATGTCATATAAAAAAAATAAAAGTATTTTCTTTAGTGCCAGTACTTTTGCGCCACCCTAAATAAGAAACTTTTCTTCCGATACTATACGACTAGCAATAACCTGTAATACTTCCTTTGTAGGCGCTGAGAGGAAGAACTACACGGGAGGGAGTTACAATACTTATAATAAGTTATATTATATTGAACTAGCTGTCCGCCCCGCGGCTCCGCCCGCGTTAAGAAATTGTGTGTGCGTGAATAAGGTGTTTTTTTCTCTCCGTAAGAACCATCCTTGGACTTCAAAGAACATAAAAAAAAAGAATTGATAAAATTGGTCCAGGCGTTGTTGAGTTTTGCGCTTACCAACACATTTTGCGATTCATTTTTATATTATAGATTATGGTCCTTCACAATATGGCAATGTTGTTTTGTTGATGAGTGTTTACAAGATCCTTAACAACCTCCGTAGCCAGTAAAAAACTTCTAAGTTCAAATCCCACAGTTTTTCTGTCAAAAAATGTTGTTAAATATTGGTTTTACTGAATTACTGATTGTCCGTGGAGTATTATCTATCAGAAAAAAATACTACTCACATCAACTCTTTACTGAACCATGAATACGAGTACTGTATTATTATTATCATTTTAAACTATGTACCTACTATCTTTTTAGTGCAGCGATTGGTCGCCGCTGCCATCTATGGATGTAGTCGTTATAAGTACGAGTCACCATTGAAGCTAGTGGCGGTCGATGATGAGAAAAAGAAGGCCTACTATTTTTGTCCCACTCAAATTCACAATCGACCAACAAAATCTAAACTTTTCTAGAATTATGAAATTAGAAACCTAACCAAATTTTTAGTGAAGAGTCCGAGGTGTGAAAAGCCCAGTACAGTGTTGCCGGTTGTTTTCGGAAGCGTCGCCATGTTCGAGGCGGAAACCGCTACGGTTAATGTTCGCCGCGAGGCGTCATTTTAATTTCCCTTGCTTGATTGGTTTTTCGGAACGCTTGCGAATAGACAGACTATATTTCTACAGTATATAAATTTAAGTAGTAAGGTGAATGGCCTGTAAGAGTAAATACGTTGCTTTTTTATCGTAAAGATACAAATATGTACACGATTTCAATAGGGAAAGTCACTGTACTTAATTAAATTTCAATTATATTTAAAATTCAATAAAAAAATTAAATACTTCAAACGAAGTCAAAATATTTTGTTAGGTTGCTTTTTAACTTTTGTTGATTTACCAATTTGTGATAAATTTTTGGAAATTGACATGGCAACACTAAATATCTGTCAGTTAAATTCGCGCCATGAGTAATTTCTTGATTATTGGTCGGATGTCGGTGTTATGATTGGTAGATTATTAGCGCCAATCTCCGCACTAAAATCGAGGCTTGTGATTGGCCGATTTTTGATTGGTGGTGGTCTTTCGGTTTCTGGGGAAAAAGTTGACGCTGGCTTGAATCGAGAGGGAGGGTCAGTTTGTCTAGAGGAGTGAACCAGTGAAGTAAATTACAGACGAATATATTGATACTATCACAAAGTGCAAAAGAGTTTTATTATACATCAGAAGTGGTAAGTACATGCTCACATTTATCATTGTTTATTCATTATATTATAATTTGGCAGTTAATTCTTTTTATTTAATTTTTATTTCGAAACGAAAGAAGAAATTGCTTGCAAAAAAAATAAAAATAAAAAAAAATAAAATAAAATTGTTAACTATTATTATTTTTAAATTACGTTCAAATTATACAAGTGAAAAGGATATCTGCTTTAGTATTTTTTTTTAAGTGAGATCTTATTTGCTCGAGAATAACTGCCAAATATATTTTAAAATTTTATGGAGAAAATATTTTCGAAGTACCTATTTTGTTTCAAATTATTTTGTGTACTAATGCTAACGTTCCATCAGCGCAAATTGTAAGCACTGTAATTGCTCCAGTCTATTCTTAAAGGTGACGTTCTCTGAAAGGTTTTCTAGTAAGGATTGTGATCAACTTATAATTGCCGTACAGTGTTCCCCGAGTGTGTTCAATGTTAGTTCCAAAATTTGTTTTAGTTAAAAAAAAGTGCTTGCTACTACCTACTTGTTTCTTTTTAAATTTATATACAAGTAAACAAGGATATTTTCAAAATGTTATCCCGATTTATATAATTATATAACCATTGCGATTTATTCATAACTACCCACTCTCACCATGTTTGCTTATATACAGTATTAATTATTTACCTACATTTTTTTTCTGATAGTAATTAATAAGTACTCATACCTTGGTGTTTTGGCTTGAGTTACAGAGAGATGGAGCGCGATAAGAGAACATCTCGGAGGCGCTTGGCTACGCCTACGCCGCCAAGAGACCGAGATCCGAGACGCAGTCGTAGTCGAAGTCGCAGTCGAAGTCGCTTTCGCGATCGCAACATGTCAGTCTGCGGGATCGGGAAAGCGAACTGCAAGGGGAATTGGAACGACTTCGGACAGCCAGGGTGCGCAGCGAATTACGGGATTATCGACAAGGATTTCCTCGCTGCGGTCATGGTCCTAGACATGCATCTGCTGCAGCGAAGATTCCAGAGCACCGCCATAGAAGTCCCAGCCACAGTGATCACCCGGAGGTCAGATCGAGAGCTAGTCCTCAGCGCCGCGACCGAAGTAGGATCAACTGGGATGATCATCGAGCCACATCGAGAGCCAGCCCTCGGCGCCGCGACCGAAGCATGATTGACGGGGAAGATCGTCCAGCCACATCGAGAGCCAGCCCTAGGCGCCGCGGCCACAGCAGCGGCAACGGTGAAAATTGTCGCAGCTCACGGCGCCGCAGCCGCAGCAAGGATGATGCCGCTGAACAGCAACGAAAAAGGTCATGTAATACTTTCTCTACTAATGATGTCGTGAATATCTTAAATTCGCTAAAGCATTTACCATCTCAGTCGGCACCACTTTCGCAATCTAATAACTTCAAAAATATATTACCAGAATTTGATCCATCAAGTAAAAATCAGCCTGTCAGTGTTTGGTTAAACAAGGTCAATGAATGCGCAAGTGTGTACGGCTGGGACGATAAAACGACTATTCATTTTGCTATGCAAAAGCTTCAGGGGTTGGCCAAAACTTGGTATCAAAGTTTAAATACCATTTTGTTTTCTTGGGCTGAATGGCAAGATAAATTGTTAAAATGAGGAAATGCTGCATAGACAAAGTAAATTTAACGAGCCTATCGAGGAATACTATTACGAAAAACTAGCATTATTGAACAAATGTGACATCGTCGGAAAACGTGCAGTGGATTGTATAATTCACGGGCTTACTGACAGAACTTTGAGATCTTTGCATTGGCGCTGCGCTGTACGCAACCAGATAAATTGCTTCAGTTTCTTATGAGTAATAAAAACACGTTTCCACATCCAGATCGTTTCGGTACAAAAACTAAATTTGGTCCTACCCTGGTTCCTTCAAATAACACAAGGAATGCGATAAATAAGACTGTAAATAAAACAACTACAGCTTCCAATAACGTATTCTGTTTTAACTGCAAAGAATCGGGCCATCCATTTTTAAAATGTCCCAAGCCATTGTTGAGATGTGGTAACTGCTTTAAAATTGGCCATAAGAGCGAAAACTGTAGATCGAATCCAGTGGTAGAAGCAAAAACTGGCACTAGTACAGAAACCGCTAAAACCCTTTGTATCTCAAACTCTAATCCAAATTCTAAATTCTTTAAGGAAGTGACTGTGAATAACGTTTGCGTTAAGGCTTTTGTTGACTTTGGAAGCGAGGTTTCGTTGATTTCAAAATCGCAGGTCCTCTCCCAAGATTTACATTGTGATAATATTCCTACTATTTTGAAAGGATTTGGTAATGATGTCGTTATTACATTAGGAAAAGTGAAAATAGATTTGGTCGTTGACGAGGTGACTGCTAATGTCACTTGTCAAGTTGTCGAAGACAAGTTCCTATATGTCCCATTGCTTATTGGGCAGTCTTTCACCGAACAACCACATATTGTGGTATTCAAGAATTCAGATTCTTTGAAATTTTTATCCCTCGGTGCTGAGATGCCCTTTTCTCAAAGTGACGTATCTGATAATGACAGTGTAAAAGTAGTGGCACTTGCTAATGCTCAAATTTTTGGGCCTGCCTCTGTTAAAGCAATAGTAGACCCGGACTTTGAAGGACATGTTTGGTTGAATCAGAAGGTTATTGGGAAACCCTTGCAGCAATACACAATTCGCGGAGGTGTATACCAAGTCAAAAAAAATGTTATTCATGTCGTGATAACTCCCATTTCTAATATTTGTCAACTTCGAGAGGGTACTGTCGTGGGTAGGGCAACGAAGGTTCAGATTGTTAATCGAATTTGTCTTCCACATACGCAAGTGTCTTCCGAACATAGTACTATCGATGAAAGTAAGGTGCAAGTAGGTGAAACCGTGGACAAGTCTCAACGTCGTAAATTATTTGATTTATTAAATGATTACAATCACTGTTTTGCTTCTAATCTAAAGGACCTGGGTTGTACGGACGTAACAGAGATGACTATTGAAGTAAACAGCAAACGCCCTATAGTTTACAGACCTTATCGTTTGTCCCATAAAGAGCGTGAAAATGTGCGTGAAATGGTGGATGAAATGCTTGAGGCGGGGATTATCCGTGAATCTGTATCAGAATATGCCAGTCCAATAATACTGATCGGTAAACCAGACGGAAAACTAAGAATGTGCATTGATTATCGTATGTTAAATTCAGTTACGGTTAAGGAACGCTATCCAATGCCGAACATTGAAGATGAAATTTCGCGATTGTCTGGACAGGCATATTTTATCACGTTGGACCTTGCCTCGGGGTATTATCAAGTCCCCATTTCCGAGCAATCCCGGTCATTAACATCGTTTGTCACACCGGACGGTCAATATGAATTTAACCGTATGCCGTTCGGTTTGGCAAACGCACCGGCCGTCTTTCAACGCATGATGAACAAGGTTTTAGGTTCATCACGATACAACGAGGCAACTGCATATATTGACGACATCCTCATATATGGCAGAGATATAGAAGAGTGTCTGGTTAGGCTAGAAAAAGTTTTGCGCTTACTTGATGACGCACATCTAACCTTAAATTTATCGAAATGCAAATTTCTTCTAGACCGAATCGACTATTTGGGGTACGAAATTAGTTCCTCGGGTGTTCGACCAGGTGCCAAGAAAATTCAATGTGTTTCAAATTTTCCTCGTCCTCTAAACCACCATTCTTTGCGACAGTTTCTCGGATTAGTTGGGTACTTTCGAAAGTTTATCCAAAATTTTGCCATGTTGGCTCATCCCCTAAATAGACTACTTAAAAAGGATACCCCCTGGACCTGGGCAGATGAGCAAGAACAGGCATTCCAAGTTCTTAAAGAAAAACTGGTGGCACGACCAATTCTTTCGATTTACGATCCATCGGCAGAAACTGAGTTACACACCGATGCCAGTAAAATTGGCATCGGTGGTATTCTTCTTCAGCGCATACCTGGCGATGAAAATTTTCGGCCTGTAGCTTTTTATAGTAGGCAGACTTCTCCTGAGGAGAAAAACTTTCATGCCTACGAATTGGAAACCCTGGCCGTAGTCTGTTCTCTAAAAAAATTCCGAGTCTACCTACTAGGACAGAATTTCAAAATCGTCACCGATTGTGTTGCACTCCGTTCAACTTTTTCAAAACGCGATCTTATCCCAAGGATAGCTAGGTGGTGGCTCCTTTTACAGGAGTTTCAGTGCTCAGTTGAATACCGGCCGGGTGCCAGAATGGCGCATGTTGATGCCCTATCGCGCAATCCGATTGAAAATGACGATTTTCTCAGAACAGATGATCAGTATCCCACTGTGATGACTATTACCAGCGAAGATTGGTTACATACGTTGCAGATGGGTGATTCTGAATTGAACCGTATTCGTGACATTTTAACTACAGACTTGGACAGTGATGGTTTGAAATACATACATGACAATTACATAATAAAGGACAACAAAATATATCGTTGTATTGATGGTGATAAAAACAACATCCGCTGGGTAGTACCAAAGGGCGCAAGGTGGCAACTTTGCCGTATGAACCATGATGACATGGGTCACTTTGGCGTAGAAAAAACTCTGGAACGTATAAAAAAATCTTATTGGTTTCCAAAAATGTCCAGTTTCATCAAAAAATATGTAAGTGCCTGCATAGAATGCGCTTACGCCAAGAAATCTGCATGCCATAAAGAGGGATTTCTACACCCTATTACCAAAGTTGAAGTGCCCTTCCATACCTTGCACGTTGACCACCTTGGGCCCTTTGTGAAATCGAAAAGAGGGAATTCTTATTTGTTAGTGGTCGTAGATGGATTCACCAAATTCGTATTTATTAGGCCAGTTAGGAATACGAAATCACAAAATACAATACGTGCTTTGCAGGATATATTCTATACTTTCAGGAATCCAGATCGGATTATTAGCGATCATGGGACTAGTTTTACTTCACATGCTTTTAAACGTTTTTGTTCAGATAAAGGCATAAAACATGTCTTAAATGCAGTAGCTAGCCCACGATCAAACGGTCAGGTAGAGCGGTATAACCGTTCCATTCTTAATTCCTTGACGGCGCAAAATCTTAATGGAAAAGAGAATGAATGGGACGAGGTAGTCGGGAAAGTCCAGTGGGGCTTGAACAACACTTGTCAAAAAACCACTGGACGAATGCCCGCTGAAATAATGTTTGGCACACCAATGAATGCAGAAGTTGATCCCCATCTTAATGAGATACGCCAGGAGACACAACAGCTCAAGGATTTAACATCCATACGAGAGGAAGTTAAAGATAGAATCGACAATGAGCAGGAAAAACAGAAACAGGCTTATGACAAGGATAGACGACCGGCTAGGGTTTATAGCGAAGGGGAGCTTGTAAAGATATCAAAGACAAATTTTAAGAATGACGGAAAGAGTAAGAAACTCTTACCATCATACATAGGACCATACCGTGTAATTTCTATTTTAGGCAACGACCGGTATAGAGTAGCAGCAATTCCAGGTTTAACAGGTAGTAAGAATAAGCGGCAAACAACCGTAGCATCAGATCGAATGAAGCCATGGGTTCATGTAGCGGCATTAGAGCTTCATGAATCTGATTCAGATGAGAATAGTCAAGATAGTTCTAGTGATAATAATGAATCTTAATAAGCTTTGAGCTGCTTTTATGTACACTGTATTTATTGTTGCAGATCCTGGATTATGAGAGCGAGTGGCAGTGGGCGGATGGCTGAGCTGTATAGGTTAGATCGCACAGAGCAGTTATCGTGTTACCTGTTCGTTCTTGTAATTTTGGAATAGATTAAGTATTAAACGTTTGTTGTTCTCCGAGGAAATTAAATATAAAAGTAGTTCTTAGTAGTGTTAAAGAGTGTTGTGCATAAACCTTGGTGTGTCGTGTGCAAGTTGCGTTGAGGGCGCCACTTGGGAAGCAAATTCTCTGCATTAAATAAGGAAATTAAAATTAAAACATTTGCATTTTTTGACTAAAAATAGGTACGTTTATTTTTTTATAAGTGCTGTACACCCTCAAACAATTTTCAAAAACGTAAACATTGGTGATCTACGCACTGGAGAGCCATCTACACATCGCTTAAGGAACTGCGTACATTGATATTCGAGTTTCACACGAGATCGTTGGCATCGCATCTGTGATCCACTGCGTGTCCACTACGCTTTCTGGCGCCACCTATCCGTCATTCACGGAACTACGTATACTGGTCGAAGGTTCATATCGAGGATTTACATATCAAAATATGGCTGCCAAGTGCAATGCGTGCGGGAAGTTTTTGTCGCCATCATCGGCAGAGGGCATTACTTGTCCTAAATGTAAAAAATGTTCCCACCGAGCGTGCGTAGGCGTATCAAAGGACTTCCAAGTAAACAAAAGTTGGGCATGCACGGAGTGTGTTGCCAAGTTACCGAAAGGCAATAACTTGAATACGCCGCTCAAGTGTGTGGAAGAACCCGATGATGACTCGGATTTAATGACCGGAAATTCAAAAACCCACAAACATGCGACTGAAGGTGTGGAGGAATGGTTTTCGGAGTCTCTGAAGGCGGAAATCTTCACCCAGATGCGTCAGATGTGTGAGGAGTTGAAAGAGGATTTCGGTAGGAAACTGGGGGCAGTAAGTGAGGACATACGGGCCTTTAAACAGGAAATAGTTGCGATGCGCAGTAAGATCGAAGCGTACGAGGAAGATGTAAATAGATTGGAAAACAGAATAGAAATGTTGGAAAACAGGTCAAGTACTGCCGGAGATGTGGAATGCAACAAGGCTGTGCAGAGGTTGGAATCGACAGTGATGCAACTAAGGTCTGACCTGAATGATAGGGATCAAGAGTTGCTCCTTAATGACCTTGACCTTACGGGTATAGCAGAGAGTAACGCGGAAAGTACAACGCATGTCGTATTAACGTGCTTCTCGAAGCTCGGAGTGTCGCTAGAGGAGCGCGATCTGATTTCCTGTGCTCGGGTCGGCGCCGTGCGTGAAAATAAAGATGGCACCAAGCGGCCGCGCCCCATCGCCGTGCGACTTGTGAGACGAGCGACGCGGGACGACGTGCTGAAGGCTGCGCGCGTGCGCAGGACCGTCACGACGGAGGGAGTGGGCGTGCCTGGCGAGCCGCAGCCGTTCTACGTGAACGAGAGGCTCACCCGCTACAATCGCGGCCTGTTCAACCGAACTCGGAAGGCCCGCAAGCATGCGGACTGGAAGTACGCGTGGACGAAAGACGGGAAAATTTTCGTCCGCCGAAGTTTCGGGGCCCCCCTGCACCGCATAAGGTCCGAAACCGATCTCGAGGCGGTTTTTGGCCCAGACACGATTCGCGCTTTGGATGCCCACACCGGAGCCTAGGGCTTTGCCTGCTTAATTTAATTTTGATGTTTTCTTTTTTCACTGTTTGTTTTGTGTATTATGTACCGATAGAAAATTCATTTTACTACTTTGTATACTGCTATGCGAGCATTCCCCTGTTTTGCGACTTGCTGCTACCGTCGACCTACATGTCAAGCGTATTGTATTACTATTGTCCCTATATATTATCATTTTCATCTCATATCTATCCCTGCCCTCGTTGTCATATATATCTGTGTAAAAATATAATTCGTACGTACTATTTAAACAGCCAGTATTTATTATTTTATAATATCACTCTAACTGCAGAACTCATGCGGAATTCCATCGGAACGCATTTTGACTGTGTCATAACCAATACACCCTATCCAAGATATCTACGTATAGTACACTATAATTATGTTATATCTGATGGATAAAAAACGTAGACTTCGAGTTGGGCTATTCAATGCGGGATCGTTGGGTAGTCGGCATGACGAATTCCTAGTGGCCATGCAACGTCATAGTGTGGATATCATGGCCATAAACGAAACATGGTTGAGGCCGGGTGAAGAGGGGCGCGCCCCCGCGGTGCCCGGTTACCGTCTGCGGCACATCCCGCGCCCGACGGATGTCCGTAGCCGCGGTGGGGGCGTAGGCTTTTACATCCGTCGAGGGGTCTCCATTCGAGTCCTGGCACATCCACCTACCTCGCAAGTGGAACAAATGTGGCTGAAAATGACAATAGATGGTCGTAAACTCTTGGTGGGCACAGGATACAGACCTCCATGGCTAAATATCCACACATTCATCGAGGCGTTATCGTCATCCTTAGAGGCTTTCGCATGGGCGGACTACACTATTTTATTAGGCGATTTTAATATAAATATGTTTGACGTAAACCATTGTTCAAAATCACTGTTAGATTTCCTGCAATGTTTTCGACTTACCCAGCTAGTAAACGAGCCAACCCACTTTACATCCCATAGCGAGACACTAATTGATCTTGTTTGTACCGATATAAAGGGAAGCACTATAACGGTTGATTACATTAAGGAACTAGGTAACCACGCTTTTGTATTTTGTCAAGTAAATATACCAAAATTTAAACTCACGCCTGTTAAAATGACGCGTCGAATAATAAAGGACATTGACGAAGATTACTTCAGAAAAGACCTTACATCTATGGATTGGAAATATATCTTGACCCTCGCTGACGTGGATGAAATGGTATTTTATTTCAATACTATTATGATTTATCTTTTTAATGTGCATGCTCCTCTAAAAGTTATTAATATTAGGTTCCAACAATATCCGTGGATCACTTATAATATAAGGGAGCTAATGAAACGTAGGGATGAAGCGTACTCTATAGCAAGAACAAGCAGCGGTACCCAGGTCCAAAAGGAATTTTATAAGGATTTAAAATATGCTGTCGAGGGAGCCATAGTTAGGGAAAAGCGGGCTTATTTTGACCAGTACGTAAACCTAAATAAAAATGACCCGAAATCTATGTGGAAACACATAAAGAACAATGTTAAAATCAAAGATAAACCGGAAATGCCTACACATATATTTAATGACCCAAATATAATTAACGATCACTTTATGGACGTACCTGGTAATAATACAGTTCCAATATCCCAGTTAACATTTTTTGAATTCCATAATAAAGTCAGTAACAATTTCATATTAAAAAAGGTAGAAGAAAAAGATATATTAAGGATTATAAAATCACTTAAGTCGAAAGCCACTGGAAGTGACGGCATTTCGTTAGAAATGGTATTATACACATTACCAACTACCTTGCCCGTCATCACAGAAATAGTGAATAGATCGATAGATACGGATACATTTCCCACCGAGTGGCAAACAGCATCAGTCAGGCCCATTCCAAAAAACTCAAATCCCTCTACACTAAAGGATCTACGACCGGTTAGCATCTTACCCCCCGTTTCGCAAGTATTGGAAAAGGTAGTAGCTGAACAATTGAAGAAGTTTATAGAAGACAACAATATACTCCCGACCAAACAATCTGGCTTTCGTAAAGGCCATAGCACAACGACTGCCATGCTCCAGGTGGTAGACAATATTCTCACTGCGATGGATGCTGGAGAAGGTACATTACTTACATTACTAGATTTTTCTAGGGCTTTCGACTGCATAAATGTCCCTTTGTTATTAGCCAAGTTACACTACTATGGTTTTAGCACATCCGCCGTTAAATGGTTTGATAGCTACTTCAAATATCGGAACCAATATGTTGAATTATGTGATGATGGAGGGAACTTGTCGCGATCGGCTCTGAAACGTGTTAAGCGGGGTGTCCCACAGGGCTCAATATTAGGGCCCCTTTTATTTATTATATATAGCGCAGACGTTGTGGAAAGTATTGAAAACTGTGACTATCATATTTATGCGGATGACATTCAGGTTTACATCTCGTGTAAACCTAATGATAGTCAATCAGCTGTAGCTAGGTTGAACGAGGACTTAGGCCGAATTTCAGCTTGGGCGAAAAACAACGCACTGGTGCTGAACGGGTCTAAGTCACAATATATGATATTAGGTACAAAAAATCAAATTAGTAAAATAGCGGCTAAAGGTCTTCAGGTCTCAATAGACGGAGAAGCAATAGAACGGGTGAAGGTGGTCCGTAATTTGGGATTGTTATTGGACGACGAGCTAAGATTCGAAAATCATATAAATAATACAGCAAAAAATTGTTTTTATCGCCTGAAAGTACTTTATCACATTAGGGACTCTTTAAGTATTGACACTCGTATTAAACTTTGTGATTCACTAGTTTTAAGTAAATTTAATTATATGGACGTAGTATATGGGCCACGCCTACTTGCACGGTCGTCAAAATTGGTCCAACGGGTACAAAACGCGTGTGCACGATATTGTTTTAAGATCCCTCCCCGCGCGCATTGCACTCCTTACCTCAACGACGCAAACTTGCTTAATATGAATAATCGTAGGAAATTACACTTGGCTACCTTACTATTTAATCTAGTGAAATATCAGATGCCTATCTATCTGTACAAGAAACTCGTTTGGTCACGTGATGTGCAGTCGTATCCCACTCGTTCCTCCGCCTACTCCCTCGACCTGCCGCGCCACCGCACAGCCGCATTCAGGGGCAGTTTCAAGTATGTCGCGACCAAGTGTTGGAATGATCTGCCACCACCCATTAGGAATCTGAAAACAACAAACACGTTTAAAAAATCTTTTAAAACTTTTACATTCCATTGTCAAAGAAACAATTAGTTTTTACGATTTGTTACTGCGAGCTTATGATGAGTATGTGGTTTTCTCGATATGTTTTAGATGTAGTATACTCTAACGTACCCCAAAGTTGTAGACCACAGGTATGGCGGGACAGATCATCTCAGTTTTCTATTCCTCATGCTGGGCAAATGCCATGTGTGGTGGTTGAGCGCGGCCGGATCACGCCGGATTGCTAAAAAAATAATACAATTAATTAGTTATAGCGTATTTTTAAGGGTCTTTTTGGCGTGTAATTTGTTAGTTTTTTACGAATCATAACCTTGTCACTTATTCTGTTATAAACTTTAGCTTACCTTGCATTATCTTCCTTAGGTCATAGTATTTTCTAAGTAACCATACGTTAGGTTAGTGATAACCACTTCTTTTCACAGTATAATGTGCGTGATAGTTTTTATAGAAAATTCGTTTACGTAACGCGTTCGTCTAGCGCTGAGGCAGCGCGGTAGTGATTACTTGCTCAGTGGCAGCGCGGTAAATGAAATGAATGATCGCAGGCGTCGTCAATCGCCTGGTTGAGTTATGCTTATCTTATAATCTTACTACTGGCGTTATTGGTGTAGAATTATACAATTTATTTTTATGTATGTACCTATAATAATTAATCAACTTTTATTAGCAGTAATTATGTATGTATACCTAATCTATTTTTAGTTATTATTGTAAGTTTATTCTATTTTATTTATTTATTTATTTTTAAATAACGGGTAACGTGTTGCGTTGTGGTCGTCCGTGACGCGACCATTTAGGACTCACGGAAGATCAGCGCCGTGGCCCAGCCGGGCGGCGGCATTTCGCTGAGTGGGGCCCTTTTTGTGTGGGTGTCGCAACACAGATGGATGTTCGCTCGCACGTAGTTGTATTGTTCGTGTTTCATGTATTAGTGTTAAATTATGTATAGTTATTTTTTTCTTGTCTTATTGTTTTCTGTGTTGTGATGTCCTACAAATAAAGTTTTTCTATTCTATTCTATTCTATTCTAAATTATTGATTGTGTAAATAATTCAGTTACAAACTATCAAGCACCTGAAACAAATGTAAGATTGGCATTTTCTTTGTGAACACGTTATTAATTATTTTTTTTGTGATCTATTGGATAGAGTAACATAACTAGCTGATAAAATAATAACAGAGCGAGAATGGATTGGTTCGTGATGCTGTTACAATTTCGCAAGAATGTATTGGTTTGCGATCGAATTTAAGAGTACTATCTAGCTGAATAATAACTAGAATCCTTTCGCAAGAATGGATGGGTTTGCGAAAGAGATGTTAAAGCTATTAATGTATTTATCCGTTTTTAAGAAATTTGTTTTAATTTATATATATTTTTTTTAAGTTTTGTTTACTAATATTGCTATTGGAATTAAATGTAATTGTAATCTCGATTCAACTGGCCTGAGTGTTAGGTTTATTCTTTCTATGTGCATGAGGACATGCACATGGTCAGGGTGGACGAGTGTTAGGTTGCTTTTTAACTTTTGTTGATTTACCAATTTGTGATAAATTTTTGGAAATTGACATGGCAACACTAAATATCTGTCAGTTAAATTCGCGCCATGAGTAATTTCTTGATTATTGGTCGGATGTCGGTATTATGATTGGTAGATTATTAGCGCCAATCTCCGCACTAAAATCGAGGCTTGTGATTGGCCGATTTTTGATTGGTGGTGGTCTTTCGGTTTCTGGGGGAAAAGTTGACGCTGGCTTGAATCGAGAGGGAGGGTCAGTTTGTCTAGAGGAGTGAACCAGTGAAGTAAATTACAGACGAATATATTGATACTATCACAAAGTGCAAAAGAGTTTTATTATAATTTATTTCTGGAAAAATACTTGCCCCAAAGATCGGTTAACTTATCTTGCAACTTTTAATTGCAATCCGTTCAGCCGCAATATTAATAACTAATTAATTAAATTAAATTAAATTAAATCATGTTTTATTTCAGACAGTATACATAGTTATACCTATACATTTTGTCCATATTTAAATTACAATTTCAATTATAAAAAATAAATTTACCTAAAATTCTTCTTATTATTATCATTATAATTACTTAAAATAAAATTCAGTATAACAACGAACAATGTCAGTCATATCATAACATATCATAAACAATGTCATATCTATATTATGTATCATAGTCAGATTCAGACTAATAACTTATTCGCTAGGATAAGGAAACAATCACGAGCAAAACACTTACACTTTGGATAACAATAGTAGCAATTTACTGTAGTTTTAAATACATATTTTCTCAAGTTATAAATAGTGTGATACACAGTCGATATAATCGGGTTCACGCATAGCCTCAGTCTATCGTGGAAGGAAGCAAATGTTTTTCTTATTACTGCATAGAAGTCGTCAACTCTGTTCTGCGCGAACATGCCGGACGCACTGCACCGCCATGGCAGTTGTAACATAGCTCTGAATGCATTGTTGTATTGCACGCGGAGGGAGTTATAAGCCCTTTTCGTGTACTTATACCAGAGCTGGCTAGTGTAGAACGCCCGACAGTACGCCTGAAAGAGGGTTACCTTTACTTGTTTAGAGCAGTTGTAGAATCTACGAACTAACATATTACTCTTACAGGCGATGCTACGTCTTTGCCTTTCCAGGTCTAGGTCATCATTCAAATTATCAGACAAGATATGGCCTAAATATTTAAATTTGTTTACAATTTTCAAGGTAGTGCCACATAGATTAACAGGAAGTACATTGTCAGGAGCTCTATTTCTCAAACGTTCGTATGACTTGGCGTTGGCGTATGCGACATAAGTCATAGTCAACTTCCAAGTCGTAGGACGCTGTTTTTCCCTATTTCTGAGTCACTCGCCTTCGATATGTTGTTTTGTTCATTTTACGCAGATAAAACAAAAACCGGTAGTTTCCGATACTAAAACGGAACGTAAATCTATGGTCGCTCCCACTTTGTGGATTGTCGCTCTCGCTCACACTCCCGTGTCGATCGTATAGAGGCGTCTCTTTCATGTCGGGGGTGTCTGTGTGTGTGTGATCCGAATGTCAATCGAGCGAGAACGTCATTGTTGGAATATAGACGTTATTGCTTGGCGTTTAATCTATCACTCGCTTGCTGCAACGAGTGCTTGTGACCACTCGTTGCAATAGAACGATCCAAAAATGCCGTTTTTCGTTAGACGAGCGTAAATCAGTAGAAATCGAGCGATCTTAGCGACACGAACGTTTGAGAAATAGAGCTCCAGGCCCCTTGCCATGTTTAAAAATCATTACTTCAGTTTTATTGACATTATACGTTAAACAGTGCGCAGCAGCATACCGCTCGCACACCTGCAGTAACCTCCTCAGACCAGTGGCAGAGGGGCTGAGCAGCACCATGTCGTCAGCGTAGCTCAGGTTGTTGAGGTTCTGCCCGCCCACGTGACAGCCGGCCCTGGTGCCGCTCAGCTCCCCCCTATCAGCTGATCGATGTACAAGTTAAACAATACGGCCGAAGTCAGCCCGCCTTGCCTTACACCGCATGTCAACCTATAGCTACTAGATAGGTTATCACCCCATTTAACTTGGTTCAACTGATTTTCATACCAAAACTGTAGGATGTTTATAATACCGGGAGGCACTTTAGTTTTGCGTAATTTTTCCCAGAGCATTTCATAATTAATTGTGTCAAATGCGCGACTTAGGTCGAGGAAACACGCATATATATTAGAATAAGACAGACTAAAGTTGTTATTCGAACTTAGCGAAATTGTAATGGGATCACCCTTCAAGAATTTTTGAAATCGGTTCACAATTTAGAGAATATATCTTATAACATAACAAACATAAAAAACAAGCATACGCGTCGAATTGAGAACCTCCTCCTTTTTTGAAGTCGGTTAAAAATCCCACAAAATACATCGAAAACCGCATTATTTACATTCCGTTTGCCAAACTGAATTATTTATTCTCCATTTGTGGGCCCATCGCAACGAAATGCGTAGTGGATGTCTTATACGGGGATATGGGCAGCGACGTAGAGGCACTCACCCATATAACTTGACATCCAGAGCGGTTTAAAATGTTACTACGACAAGTCCTTTGCTCAAACTGGTTGATTATTGTATTCGTAAGAAAATTCCTGGGACTTGTCTGACGAAGCTTCTTATCGGTACTTATATTACAAGTCGCAAGTTATTTTTTTGTTCATTGCGTATCCAGTTTGTTTTAAATATTTGTACCATATCGAAAAGGCAATAGACATCAAATTGTACTTGTAGTTTGTAAATAGGAGCTGTTTGTATCGGGTCCTTGGATTGTTGTGTATTTTTTCTGTGATTCCGCCAATAAAACCGTAAATCTTTGAGTGAACATAAGAAAAATGGGTCTTTAGGAGCTTTCTTTGCTGGGATTGATTTGCAGGAAAAAATAAGCGTTTTTAACGTTAATAGCGTTTTTAATAATGATTTACATTTCTTTATTTTTTATTGCACAAATTAAAATAACAATTATTCTTAAAACTAGTATACAACGGCGATCTTATCTCTATAAGAGATCTCTTCCAGCCAACTTACAAGGTGGTGGGAAAAGATAATGCGGAGTAGGCATAAAATAAAGTACTATATGCATAAAATATTTTATTTAGTACTTTAATTTGAAACTTGAACTTAAGATACAAAAAAAGAGAAGTACAGAAGCCAGCACTTGCGGTTGGACATTCGCGCTACGAAATTGACCCATGTCCAGCCGCATGTGCTATTGTTGTTGTTAACAGATCATATATGTCCCCACCGAGGGGCTCGAGCCACATGTGCTGGCTAGTGTACCTACATTGATGGTAAAATTTATTTGGTTTCAGATAATCCATTAGCGTGCCGAGAGTAGGATGCGCCGAGCCTGAATGAGCGAAGCCGAGACGAGCCAACATGGCCTCTTTCAAAGGTACCAATGATTCAACTAGTATTATTTTATCGTTATTATAGGTACTACTACTAAGGAATATGACAATACCGAGCTTTAACCTCTCCTTTATAGTGCTTTTGTAATTTTTGAACTTAGTATGCGGTTTGGTAACTGCAGTGAAATTATTGTTTGTTTGTGAATTTCGCGAAAAAGACCTATGATAATACGTAACAAATAATTATAGGTATCGTATGAAGGTAGTAAAGTATTTTCGTATTTGGTTATATACGTACGATGCGCCCCTTCTTCTCCACTGCAAAACTTCATAAAGTGCCCGTACAGTCAAAACCAAAGCTATGTTGGTTTAATCAATTTTAAACCGAAATCCTAAAATTGAATGCTATCGAGTTGCATACCGTCTATCTATTTGCAAATAAAGAATATGATTTTGGCGAGATACAAAGACACTGTATAGGTATACTCGTTTCCCTAGCCTAACCGCGTGGAAAATAACATGAAAAATTTTAACAATAGCAAAGCTCTTAAATGGCAGCTTCTGTTGTAAAATCCTGCTGGGTTTAGGTAACACAAGGAGCAAAACTCGGGAAAAAGGGAGGAATTCCAAACACGTCCAGTTGTTGGGAACGCTGTTAGCGGCCCGAATAGCCACTTGCGGTACATAATACACGTTTTCGGGGGATTTTATGGTTCCTGTGGGGTCATTTTGTTGGTTCGAAGACGGCTTTTGATAAGAAACAACCTCCCTTACAAACGTAATCAATTTACAATTTACAAATATTCGTTTTATAAACGTTTCTTGATTCTGATTGTACAAGTTTTACAGAAGGATATACTAAGTTTAACTGTTTTGAGTCTAAATTCTACTGCAACTAAACTACAAATAATGCAGAATATAAAGTAACTATTGGCCTACAATAAGGCTTCTGACATGGCTCGTGTAACGATTACATTTGAAGGGTACAGGGGAAAAATGATGAGTGTCAATTTTACCTTAATTAGAGTAAATTAGATTCTTAGGTTCATAGACTCATTGTACCCTTATTCAATACTAACCTCAAACTAAATATATTATAAATTTATAGGTTCATATTTATTGTCATGGTTGGAATTAAAATCAAAGTTACTAGAAAATCAAATTTATTAAAAATAAATGTTAAAAACCATACCATACCATAAACAACCTACATCATTTTTTTACTGACATCCATCATTTTTCGCCGGTATTATAAAACTTTCATCGTTTTTAGCCTGTGCCTCAAATTTTAAGGGTTAATTATTCAGTGACAAGTAGCGTTATTTGCATGTATTCTGATGAAAACGAAACTATTTTCTATGGACTTTCAAATGTTGCCAGTACCAAAAAATAAATAAAAAAGTGACATCTATCGTTATTTCCCTGTACCCTTCATTTGTAAGCACGGAATCGCCTTTCTTTTTACACTATTAAGTGATTTAGAGCTCACATACAAAACTGCGATGCGATGCGAATCATATCGGAAGTCCTTGCGATGCATTCGTGCGAGCTCGCAGAAAGTTGTGATGCGATGAGAATTCGCAGTTATGTGTGGGAGCCCTTAGCCTGCAATGTCCTACTGCCAATAACAAGATTATTTTATTTTTAGGGTTCCGTACCTCAAAAGGAAAAAACGGAACCCTTATAGGATCACTTTGTTGTCCGTCTGTCCGTCCGTCTGTCAAGACCCTTTTTCTCAGGAACGCGTGGAGGTATGAAGCTGAAATTTATATCAATTACTCAGGTCTACTGTCCCTTGAAGCTGTGAAAAAATCAAACTTCTAAGCCAACGCAATCAAAAGATACAGCCGTTTATGCCGCAAATTTTCGACACTTGCAAGGGAATCAAAACCTACAGGGTGCTTCCCGTGAACTCAGAATCTTGAAATTTGGTACGAAGCAACGTCTTATAGCATAGATAAAGGAAAAATTACGAAAACCATAAATTTTTAGTTACATCACATAATATACATTTTTTTAATAATTTTAACCTTACTACCCATTTCCTCATAAACGCGTAGAGGTATTAAATTGAAATTCATACCAAATACTCAGGTCTATAATACCTTTAAGCTGTAACAAAATCAAACTTCTATGTCAACGCAATCAAAAGAAACAGCAATTTAAGCTGCATATTTTGAAACTCGCAAGTACTCGCAAGGGAATCAAAACCTAAAGGGTACTTCCAGTCGACCTAGAATCTTGAAATTTGGCATGAAGCAACGTTTTATAGCACACATAAAGGAAAAATTCCGAAAACCTTAAATTTTTAGTTACATTACAAAATATATATTTTTTAATAAATATAAACTTATTACTTTTTTCCTCATGAACGCGTAGAGCTATCAAGTTGAAATACTTACTTAGTACTTTAAACGATAAAGAGATCTTTGTCTTAAATTTATGCTCCTCCATCTTTCCCCATTGTAATGTTATGAATTTCATTTTGCAATAAGATTACCATAGTTATGACTCGATTGTCGTAATGAACGAACTTTGTAAACCTTGCAGGTTTGTACGGAACCCTCGGTGCGCGAGTCCGACTCGCACTTGGCCGGTTTTTTCCTGGTTTACCCATATATACTTTATATTTCATATCAGTTTGGATAACAGGGCGCGGTCAGTAGAGTGGCATGCCAAAAGAGAAATAAGACCTCAGCGAAGCATTGCCGCGCTCGACTCCGAATCATCCGCCTCCATTCCTGGCCGAGTACACTGACCAAAAAGAGATATTGACTGTGCAGTTATATGTAAACAAGTAACTAATAGGAACTATCCGTTGAACAAGTAATTACCGCCTGTGATTTTTAACGGAGTGAGAATTCCATATAGCGACAAAGTCAAAAACCTCGGAATCACTTTCGATAACTGTCTATCTTGGAAGCCGCAGGTGTCTGAGGTCAGCAGGAAGGTGTTTGCTGCGTACGGCTCGCTCAAACGTTTTTAAGAATCTGTTGCCAACCAAAACTAAAATATCTTTAGCTCAATCACTTCTCTTGCCTATTCTGGACTATGCAGATGTGTGCTATCCGGATTTAACAGTTGAGCTCGTAAACAAATTGGAACGTCTGCAGAATATGTGTATCCGTTTTGTTTTTGGCCTGCGAAAGTACGACCATATCTCTGCCTATCGTCGGAAACTTCAATGGCTGCCTATCCGCCTTCGTAGGGACTGTCACATCCTTTTCCTTCTTTACTCTGTCCTGTTCAATCCCAATGCCCCTCCCTATCTCAAAGACCTCTTTATATTCCGTTCCGATACCCTTAAACGTAATCTTCGCTCATGCGTAAACCTTTCCCTAACATCTCCTTCTCCTTCTTCTCAGTTTTACTCAAATTTCTTTACTGTCCTTGCTATCCGCCTGTGGAACGACCTTCCTGAATCTATCAGACGCGCGCCGTCGATAGATTCATTTAAAGCCCGTGTCAAAGCGCATTATCTTAACACTTTATCCTCTTCTATAATTTAAATATTTTCCTATCTTTTACTATGTGATATGTATGTATGTATATTTTTACGTATGTATTAGTCTATCTTAGGTATAGTATTTTTTATATATGTAGATAGTTATTTATGTACTTATTTATTTTTTGTAGCACTTTATGTAATTTAAGTACACTATTTGTATGTAGTTTTATTTTTATTTGCCACCAACCCGCACAGTTTTTTTCCCTTTTTTTACTATCCAGACCCTAAGGTTGCCTGGAAGAGATTGCTACCGTAGCAATAAGGCCGCCTGTTGACTTCTTGAATTTAATTTCTTGTAAATTTTCCCTGTAATGTTTTTCTTGGTGTCAATAAAGTATATTATTATTATTATTATTATTATTATTATTATTATTACATTCCTTATATAGAGTATATTCCTTAAAATGTTCTGATTTGCTAAGAAATCTAAGAATAGAGTTAAAGAGTTAATGTAAACAAGTAAAGTTTAAGTAAATATAGCCTGAAATATTTTTTTACTAACTCTCCCTTGAAATAGACGTTGCTTTTTTTTTAAATTTTAATTGACCTATGCTTGTGTCGATAAAGTATGACGAATCAAGCTTCAGTAATCAAGCCGCTATTCCCATAATTAGCAGATGGGTTGAGGGTCTTTATTGTTATCTGAAATGCAGGGTTTTAAATCAAGCCATAAATATTTTTTATTATACGCAGTACATACTTTTTGTATAAATGGATAAAAAAATAACTTGGCACTTACGCTGTTTAGTTTTAGCGCGACATAACAGGGTTTGTTTTTCAGTTAAAATAAATTTTTAATTTTTATACAAATCAAATCAAAAGGTTTTTATTCGGATAACAAATCATTTCTATAAGTCAAATGAAGTTAAATGAAGTTAATAATATTTCGGAGGCTAAGATCCACTTCGGATCGCTATGCTATTGGACTAATAAAGTATTTTAGTTTATTTTGAGTGATAGGGCGTCCTCGTGTTACACAGTCAGTGCGGCTAGGTAAACATGGTCCAGCGGTCCGTTTGATGAGATACATCGGCGCACGCTCAGCGGGATATAAAAACGAACAAACAGTACACTGAAAAAAAAAATTGATTACATTAATCAAAAAAATGATTGCGTCTAACAAGAAACTTGTTACAATACGAGCGTATAAAGTAATATGATTATGGCGATAAAGCTATGTTGATTAAATAACAATCAAGTTGTCTTTATGAGATAAAACAAGTAAATTGTTGAACCTAATATGATCAAATAAATATAACCAATCAAGTTTGGTTATTATAACAATGATTTCTGCTGATTGAAGTTATAATGAACTTGATTAAGGTTATCAAGTATTTTAAGTAGTTTCAGATAAAATTGCTTTATGCTAGCTATCAAAGGACCTGATTATTGTGAATATGAAAACTTGATACATTTGATTATGTTCCACATTAGAATCATATATTTAGATGTTTACTTCTGTTATATAACTTGTTTCGCTTTATGAAGCTGTCTTTATTATTTGAATGAAGATAAGTATTAATATTTAATAAGATTTTTTTTTCAATGTAATCAACACAATTGATTGAATGTAAAAATTAATAATTGTTAAGTTATTCAAATAACTTGTTTAAAGCTATAAAGTACTCTTATTGGGACTATCAAGAAACGTGTTTATTTTTTTATTATATAGGGTCTAAATTTACGTTTAGATGCAGAATGTCCAAGTTGCAAAATGTCCAGCGGGTGCAAAATGTCCAGGTCGCAAAAGGTCCAGGTTGCAAAATGTCCAGGTTGCAAAAGGTCCAGCTTGTAAAATGGTAATAATAAGACATTCTGCTGCATCTAAAGGAAATATTTTGCAACTTGGACATTCTGCACCTAAACGTAAATTCGTTTTAATAGTTACGTTTCTTATAACTAGTGATGGTGCTGCTCTACAGGTGTTTGGGTACGTACTGCGCTCACGCTTTAAAAGGAACGCAGTACTTTTCTCTGTCAGCAGATCACTTGTCAAAAGAAACATATTTATCAATTATTTTTATATAAAATGATAATGTCAGAAATGTTATTAAAATGTTTTATTCATGGTTATTAATAACTGTTTAGAGATCAACATTTTTCCTTATGCTAATTTATGAAATATATAGGTATGTTTAGAAATCAACAGTTGTGTATAATATATCTAAATTGAACAATAGTCTCATAGAGAGGAGGTATCCCACGATCATTAAAGGAAGAAGGTGAGCGTCAGAATGGCTGGTTGTCTGTGGCGTGAGTCTATGAGAGTTGATACAATAATTGCTTATATTTACTTCATAGAATAAAAAAATGCTACATATGATATATATTTAGAAATGACTTTTTTTTGACCAGCGATCCTGATGTTTGGTTGGCTGGTCACCTCCTAGTTTGAAGCCCAGCATGCAGTATTTCCCGAAATTTATTGCGTCAATAATTGCTTCATATTTACTTCATTTATCTATTTTAGTTGTAACTTTAAACACTTTTTCTTGTAGACACTTTTCCTTGGGATAATTATTTAAATGATTGCTACATCTTTTATTTAACGTACGATTGAAGTTACACTTCAAATAGACAAATGAAGTAAATATGAAGCAATTATTGACGCAATAAATTTTAGGAAATACTGCACGCTTGGCTTTAAACTAGGAGGTGACCAGCCAACAAACATCAGGATAACTGGTAAAAAAAAAGTCTTAAATTATATCATATGTAACAATATTTTGTTCTATGAAGCAAATATAAGCAATTATGAAGCAATTATTGAATCAACTCTCATAGACCCACGCCACAGACAACCATCCATTCTGACGCTCACGGAAGAAGTATTTTTATATTGAAAATATCAAAAACAATTTAAAAAAAAACCTTTAGTTGTACCTTGTAAATTGTAAATCAATAAGGATCATAATATATTTGCACCTTGTAAATGGCATGATCGTGGGATACCTTCTTGTAGAGAATACAATCCCGGGATCCCGAATATGACATCACTCATAACATAACATAATATTTGTGTTCATAATAAACAACCTTATACTAATTAACATAACATGCTATTTGTATTTTTTAATAATAATAGTCAAGTTTTATTCATGGTTATTAATAACTGTTTAGAGATCAACATGTTTCCTTATGCTAATTTATGAAATATATAGGTATATTTAGAAATCAACAGTTGTGTATAACAAATCTAAATTGAACAACGAAAAGCTTCATTATCTTCCACCAATAAAGATTCAACATCTGCATCAAAATATTCGCAAGGAGCTGGTACAACAAAGTTATTGTTACTGTTATCCTCAGTGGATACGTCTAACGAAACTAAACGATTTGCTAAGGAATCATCGTTGTGAGTTATTAAATGTCGCCTAAATGAGTTTAATAACTGGAACTTTCTATTACAGTTTTTTTTACAAAAAAACAAATAACCATTGTGGAGTGGAGTGAAAAAAAAAACTGTTCTTGATGTTAGTTAGTTAAGTACTCAAATTACAATCTGTTAAAAG
The DNA here is from genome assembly GCA_948473455.1 of Teleiodes luculella. Lineage (NCBI taxonomy): Eukaryota > Metazoa > Arthropoda > Insecta > Lepidoptera > Gelechiidae > Teleiodes > Teleiodes luculella. The sequence continues at coordinate 17,313,538 of OX419583.1, forward strand.
TGACTCGGCAGATGTTGAGCCTTTATCATAGGGACTTGACAGTTTATAGAAGCCTTTTTGTATAAAGTACCATGGACCATAGCTTGAAGGTGAATATTCTAGGTTTAATGACCATGTGAGCTTGAAACATGCATCTACCGACGCCATGATGTTGGCGACGTTGTAAAAATGGTTTGCATTTACTACCACATAATAGGCTTTGATGTTTGCTAAATTAGGGCCCACTATAATGATATACGGTTGTGGGGTAAAACCCATCTGAATGGTCTTTTGATGTTTTTTATCTACAACTAGTTTCAAGTAACTATCGTCCTGTACGTGGGTCACAAATGCGTCACGGCTTTCGGCTTTCGACGGTTTCCATTTTTTTTCTTTATTTACCTTCCTTTTTTTCGATGGGGGAGAAGCTCCTTTTGAGCTCGTGGTAGCGATGGGTAAGGTGATTATGCTTGGGTTAATCAGCTCTGGCAAACTCAATATTGCTGCAAGGTTGTTTTTCTCTTCATCGCTCGAATCTGAAAGAATAAGAATTTTACATTAAAAACAGGCATCACCAGACACAATTATCAGATAGACTATCTATACTCCATATTATACTATACTATAATAATTATAATCTAGGCCGCGGGTAAAACCGCGGGGCGGAAAGCTAGTTTATAACGAATTCTCCTTCCTTGACCGGTACATTCAAATTGACATGCAACACAGCATGAGACACCAAAACACAGTTTAGTTTCATGGTCAGGTTCAACCCTTGAAAGGGATGCAATATTTTCGTTCGTTGCAAAAGGTCCAAGTTGCAAAATATCCAGGTTGCAAAAGACCTTTTGCGTCCTGGACATTTTGCGACCTGGACATTTTGCGACCTGGACATTTTGCACCCGCTGGACATTTTGCAACTTGGACATTCTGCACCTAAACGAATATTTTACATAGCATACTGAAGTTTTGGTCTGGGGCATTTAGGAATAACCGGTCACTAAACACTTACCATCTGCCAATTGGATAAGTTCTTTGCAACTAGCATCTTTAGACTTCTTTTCTTTCAAAAGTTTTATTAATGTTTTTTTCACTCCGGGAAAGTTCAAATAGAAGTTGTTTTGTTCTTCAGGGTAACAGGCATTGAAGTCTTCTTCGAGCTGTAACAAAAGGTAAAACAATTTTTTTTTTTGTCGAGTATAGGGCGTCAAAAAAGCCCTTGTTGTCCCATACAATTTGGGGCTTGGTTAGACTATCAGCCTAGGTCCAAGCCCAAAATTGATAATGTCAAAAAGAGCGCGTTCTACACCTCGTAAATAAAACAAAAAAAATTAAAACATCAAGTCCCAAATCCGTCGGTCTTATGATGGGAGATAGCTAAGCGAATGAAATCAAAATTAAGTATCTTATTTACACCAGATACCTACTAATGTATATCCTTGAGGTTTTTGTAGAGCAGGATAATCTTTAAAATATTGTTCAATTGAATATTTAGATTCTCTTAAATCTTTGCCACGTTTTTGTAAAGTCCCTTTCCATTTGGCTAGGACTAATGCCCAAGGATCTGAGCTGCTTTTGAGCCACGTTATATCATCATCTTCGCTGTTGGAGTTTCTAGTATTAACACTCAGAGCAGTCAGTGGAATAGGTCGTGGTAATACTTTGACAGGTTTATGAGGAGTTGGTGATTTCTTTAGTTTGTCTAGTACTCCATGTTTTTGATACTTCCTTCTCAAGTTAAGTAATTGACTGATTAGTTTTCCTCTGGCTTGGTATGTCACACCTTGCGCAGTGATGCATGCTGGAATGTAATAAGTTGTAATCCGCTCATTTGGGAAAATTTCTTTTATTTGTTTACTCCAATTATGATAAATTTCTTTGGTGATCTTATCATTTTTATGGCTGTTCAGTATTTGCTTGCAAATAACGCTAGCTAAAAGATTTCTGGATTGTTCATTATCTAATGATTTTCCGACAAATTTTAGGAGACCTGACGCTTCGAAATCTTCCTTGAGTAACTTCAGTAAGCTCTGTAAAAAAAACAAAATAAAACCATTATTCAATAAAATTAAAAATAAACAGTAGGTATAGGAAATGGGTCAAAGAGTCAAGGTCAGGGCGGGGTGCGGTGGGAGTTGTGGCCATGAGACTTCAAGAAAATAATAAAAATGGATTTTATTTCCTTTATTCCCGTACCTTTAATCACCACTAGTGTGTATAAAAAGTCCCATATGACTTTAGAGGCGATGCACAATTTTTTTTGTCGAGCTTTAAACTTGGTCCCCTAAAAAAATTTCATGGACCTAAACGCTAGACTTCAGGAACAAAACCATCATACATAATTACAGGGTGTAGACTTTGTACTGTTTTTATGTCACATGCAGTAAAATTTTGCCTTACAAAATATTGTGCAATATTAACCTAAATAAAACTTATGTTTATGTATGTGTGTTGTTTTTATGGGCTAAATGATTATCTATCTATGTAGGTATTTAAGAGTTACAATGGATCTTTGCGTGTTTAACCTAACAGCCAACTGTACCTACAAATACAATACAATACAATATACTTTATTGACAAAAGATACAGCATACAGAAAACAACACAGAACAAAACAAATGAGTCAAAAGGCGGCCTTACCTACCACTTATCATCAACTCACAAAAAAGAAGTATGAAAGAATTAATACTTACATTATTTTCAATGACATAGAAACTTGTTGTAGTTTTTGTTGAAGCTAAATCAAGGTTGGGGGATGTTTTTGATTGCTCTGCCACTAACACATGCACATCAGCTGTTTCTGTTTTTTCTTCAGCATTAAAGTCTTGAACTGTAATGTCCTGAAATAGATTAAATTAAAACCAATTACTTACAAATTTTCTACTACGCAGTCAAAGTTACAGACCTCATGGTTATCATGGCATTTGTAAGCACTAACTAGCCTGTAATACCATAACTTGTCGGTGTTGTGCTGACTAGTAGATAGGTATTACCTAATATTATTATTTAGTGAACAGAGACTGGTATCAAATGGAAGCCCAGAAGACATTGCAACCTAGAAGTTCTAGGGTTCTAGGCTAGAACCCTTTATTCAAATAGGTACATATTTTATTTATAGATTTATTGACTATATTGCACTGCATACTAAGTTCTAAGCTGACCTACATAAGTATAGGTACTTTCCAAACCAAACCAAGGCACTGTAACTAGGGTTAACTTTATTCAATAGTACCTACATTATCTACTTACTAGGTACCTAATTCCTGTACAGGTAATACCTTTACATATAGGTACTTACACTCAGACTTATAATATCTAAATTACTGAAGTCTCCTCCAGGTAGACTCATATTACTGTCTATAGTGGTGTTGATGTTGGGATTCCATTCTTTCCAGTTCCGTATAAATAAGGTTCTAGGTCCTAATGGTGGAATCAGCTCTTTAATATCTTCCGGGGTAAGCGCAGAAAGCGCCTGCAGATTTATTTCATTTTCTGCAAAATAATTGTTGAATCAACTGACAGCAACAACAGCAGCTGCCGGCACACTACCGCAGAACAGGAGCAGTAGCGGTCCAGCCTTACCGCCTCGTGTGGCAGGATTCATATTATACCTATACAAACTCCTAAGATACAACTTTTCCTGCTACCGCTCCTCTACTGCACCGTATGCGTACCGCCTACAGTGTGCTGGCACCAGTCTTTGTACTTAGATGAGTAGGTAGGTAGGTCTCACACCTAAAGTAAGTAGATAAATAGCTAGTAATGAATAGGTAATGGTCGCATGAGACAGGTAAGTAGGTACTTACTGATAAAATTTTCTTGTAAATCTGGGAGGCCCCATGCCTCCAGCAGATCTGTAACTTCTTCCATGGTACACAGTCACAGTTGTCACAAATCACACCGTATATTTACGTAACCCGACGGACGTACTTTTTACGTGGCGCTCTCGCCGGCCGATTCAAACAAAATGACAAGTTCCGACATGCAATGCAACGGTTCGCGACGCTTCGAGTATGTTTACATTAATCAACTAGTAGTATACAATCAAACTAGACAATGTTTGTATTAAAAAACCGACAACATTCAATTTTAATAAAAGGGTAATTGTTTTTAATATTCTTGCGTTATACCATGAAACAAAATTTACTTGATCTATTATAATATGATTTCATTATAAAAACATTCAACTGTATTATAAAACTAAACATTTAACTTGATTGACTTTTTCGCTTCGGGTATGTTTACATTAATCAACTAGACAATGTTTGTATTAAAAAACCGACAACATTCAATTTAAATAAAAGGGTAATTGTTTTTAATATTCTTGCATTATACCATCAAACAAAATTTACTTGATTTATTATAATATAATTTCATTATAAAAACATTCAACTTTATTATAGAACTAATCATTTAACTTGTTTGAAATTTTGATAATTTCGGCTTTAATGAAACAACAAACAGTTAGTGATCATTTTTTGCAAGTTTATGATTGCTTCATTCATTTTTTTTTCTATCAAGTAAAATGCCATACTTGATTGGCTCGATTTCTCTCAGTGTACTTCGCTATACGAATAAACTAATATCACATTATTGTATTATGAATAAGCAAATACACTTCCAATATTCCCTATGGGATTGATAGCAAATCTGGGGTAAGAGGGTCTCTACTTATGTTCAAGTAAGGCTCTGTAGATAAAATTGGAATGTTTTTGGAGCTTGTCGAAAAACAAAATTTATGTAGGTGGTTGCTAGGGAAGATGGCGTTTTAAATACAATAGATTTTGAGTTAGGGATGATTCTCCAAAAACATTTATTTTTTTGTAATCTACTCTTTTTATTGCAAGTATACAACTGAAGTACGTATACAGAGGTAAATATTATTAAGATAGTAGATTTATTTACTTTGAATTATAGTCGTCTATAGAATAGTGGTTCTTATTTCTTGAAGTTATTAAGTAGTAGGCACTTAAAATAAAAATAAAAACAAACAGATATACGTAGTTAAAAAATCTCTAATCTGAACTGTGTAATTGTCTTTAATAAATGAAATATAAAACAATAATATCCTTAACACTCGTTATCCTATCAGCAAACATTTAAAAAACCGTTCAGTTATGCGAGCAAGATATGACCTCAGTTTCCATATTACATTTAAGTAACAATAATTATCTCAGCAGCCATACATTAGATATAATCCGTTTGGCACAGTACTGCTCTGTTCAGCAGCTGGGCTCGCCCAATGCTCTGTCCTATTTTACCTCGATAATACTCCTTTGGATTTAAAATGTTGACAAATAATTTGTAGGTGTTAGAACGTCGATTGTGATGAAAACTTTGTACGGTTTCTGCTGTAAATGTTCAGCAAATATCGGGTTAAAATAAGAGTACTTTAAGGGGTCCAATTATAATTAACATTTTCTTCATTATTCATTTACTTTCATTGGTTATTTTCTTCTTCTTCAATTTCATATTTTTTTGCACACACAAACAAGAAATAAGAATAAACAGATAATCCTTAATAACCCACTCTGGGTTGGACGACTTCACACAATTTACGAGGATAAATAAAAATAATTAAAAAATATAAATACCTCATTCAAAGATCCTATCCCACATTAAAAGGTTAAAAATAAAATAAAAATCTAGCTGAAAGCATAGAAATTTAATATTATAGTTATTAATGTTCCTTATTTACATAAATAGTAACATCATATTATTATAAACATGTGACGACATTGTTATATACTTCATCTTGGAGTACCAAGACCGCATATTTCTTGTTATTTCAATCATAACAAACGCAACGCAATGAGTGTGCTGTCGTTTAATGAAGAGCTTTTGATTTTTTAATTTTCTAATTATCGTTTTAGTCTTCTACACCGCCATCACGTTTAAACCAAATTTTTATGAAACCATTTTGGGTATAAATTTCCATCAATCAAAAATAATAATTTTGAAATCGATTCATAAGTAGCCGAGATATTGCCAATACAATTTATTGATCGGAGATAACGGCATTGTCAATTGAGGAGTTATTACCTCATATCTTAAAATTTAATCACCCGATATTAACGATTTTTTTATGGGACCACCCTGCAGGTAAACCTCGTTGATTAAAGAAATAATTTTGGAAATCGGTTCACGGGAATTGAAATCCTCCTCCTTTTGTGAAGTCGGTTAAAAAGGATTGAATAACTTGGACTGGAGTCCCATTTAAACAATTCACCCAAGTTTGACACGTTCGCGAAACAATGTTCCCAACAACTGGGAAAGTAAGTAACTACTTACTTATTTCTACATTATGTGAAATCTGGTTATTGAACCATACGCGCTTTCTGCAAGAGTATCAGAAAGTTTTAGAAGTAATTATAGTACTTGTTAAAGATACTTAAGACTACAATACAATACAATATAAATATACTTTATTGACACCAAATACAGAAAAATAATAATATTATATTCAAAATACAACACATACAAAAAAACAGACCAAAACGGAAGAGTCAAAAGGCGGCCCTTTTGATAAGGTAGCAATTCCTTTTATCCTTCAGATAGACTGACTGTATTTCTTTCACCCACCACCATCCGATCATTTGTAAGCAGTTGATCCGTCGTCGTCGTGCAGTTTGATTAGAGTCTGTATGCAGTTACTCTCTGTGAGGATGTGTGACTGTAGCAACTACACCACACTGAGTGCACGTTGACGGGCAGTTGACATGCAGTTTCATTGCAGTGCTATCAACTAAACTGCAAATTTTCGAACATAAGTCCGCACAATTTTAAAGAAGGGATATTACCTTGAAAGTGTTTAATGGTTAAACTTTGATTTTGAATTTTAGACACTTCTTTCACAGTTTAAAATCAAGCTAAGTTACTTTGTTCTCTAGTAAGCATTTGGACATGAAAAATTAAAAAATAAACTAAATTAATTACATTCAAGTCAAGTATTTTTTAATAAATAACAGCCGATTATGTCTCCACCGAGATGGTCGAGCCAAAGGGTGAATATGTTTAAGTCTACGAGACTGGCTCAGTGCGGGTTAGTCAACTTCACAACATGCCTTTGAATTTATTCGCATTATTTTATTTATTTCATTGAAAAGACCATATATCCAGTAACATTGTTACGTCACATTTTTGCTCTCCCAAAAAAATCTTAGTGGAATTTTTACAAAAATTAGGTCCCAAAGTACTTTTGTCTGATCTTGAGCAGTTTATTACGCGTCGCTGGTTACAGACACTTATATACTCCTTATGTTAAGCCTTAATGTATAAAACCAAAATAGGTACAATATTTTTTAATATGCTAGCTCTTCTCTAGCTCAGCTTAATTTATCTTGACAAATATGATCTCATGTTATGGATTTCATATTAGCATTTACCAATTTTCCAATGGGTGTAGGTATGAAGCCGATAGTCACTAGCGCTTAACAACTATTGCAGTTTACCCTCTGATGATGATACAGCAACATGTTCTGACGACTTACGCTTATGAAATCAATAAAATAAATAATAACAAATAATAATATTGTTACTAATCTTATTGTCGTCGATGTTCACTGTTATCAGACGACATGTATTTATTGTCAGACAACGTTTTATTGTCTACAGTAATAAACGATTTTAATAGTTTGATCTGTTGAAGTGTCCTGCGAACGAGAGATATCTCGAGACGTTACCGATCGGATCCAGTTCAGCTCAAAATGAATTAACCTAGAAACGGGAATAGCAGTCGTCGTCTCTTTTAAGGCTGAAGATCGCTTGGTGGAAAATAGCTTTAATTATTCATATGTAAATACAGCTTTATTTGCTAATATGAAGATAGTGAAAAAAACACAAGTAGGTATGCAAGAACTCAGATACAAACGCATATTATTTAGAACTTCATTTCTCTTTTTATTAACATAGTTATTAAGTACTACGAACTATATATGGACTTATTTTTAAGGTCTGAATAATTATTTCATCTTCAATCGTAGGAAAGTTATATTTTTAGCTGTACCGAAACTATAATTGCTTTTTGTGGAAACCTCAGCAAGGGCTTTTTTCTGCAGTGGACGGAATATAATTCTGTAATATTAATAAATAATATCAATCAGTTGCTTGGTAGGTACCAACGGTAATATATTTTTGCAACATTATTATCTCGTATGTATACAAAAACTCAAAAGTCAAAAGGTTTTTTATTCGAAGTAAGATTTCACAAATCACTTTTCGACTTATGTGTGCGCTGCTGTGGAGAAGAACCCGCCGAAGAAACTCCACAGGATAATATCTTATGTTTTTTCCTCTTTTTTTGAAAATGTTATAATTTATAATTTATCGTTACAATATTGCTTATTTATTATTATTTATTATTAATATAACAAAGAATGCTAACGAAATAAACAATTTGAGGAAGGCAACCAGTCAAAATAGAAAAAAAAAGCTATATAATCAATCAATCTATCATAACTGGCAATCGACTAGAGCAATGCAGTCCTCCCAAGCAGCACCTGTTCTATATACATACTACATATTGTTATATAACAACTTGACACCAAAAATTCGTAAACCTCTAAACGCCCATCAAATAGTGCTTATGTCAAACTTGCCAAGTAACATTTAAGTTGAACCACCGCAAGTACTCACACGTCTCATTAGGGGGTGACAAATGTACCCCCTCCTCCCTCACCCGATTCCTTTCCCCCCTCCGCCTCTCTTGTTACTTAATGTGTCAACTTTTAGGGCAAATTGCTCTGTGGTTAAGTTCGTATGTAGCAATATATTTAGATGATTTCTTGGGCGTTTGTTTGGATAGGCCTAGTGAATTGGTTATTTTATATATCGACAGGTGGCATGAGTTTTTTAGACTCGAAATATATACAATGTCAGAATAAAAATGCGGGCTGTGAATGCAATGAATGACAAGAGTAAATATAAAAAAAAACACAACGTGACAGTAAAGGTAGTATGTACATAAATAATATACTGTTGTATTGGAAATAATGTGTAACCGGAATTATTATACTGGCCAAACCAAAAGCTAAACTATAATATCTTGTTAATCATCGTAAACAGTCTAGGCCTTTATATACATGACTTTGGGCAATTTAAATTCTTTGTCAAAATATTGAGCGTAATTTGAATAACGTAGTATTATTATTATAAATTCAACAAATCTGCGGTATAAAATAGAATTCAAATGTTTAAGTAAACGTTAAGTATTTCAATAGAAACTATGTTGATATTCGTGAATCGGCCGCAGTATGAAAACATAGAGATTATACAAATTTCGTTGGCTTTTCTCATAAATTTTATCCATTGTCGAAAAAAAAATAATGGCTGACGTCACGCTAAGTTATTGGAGAAAGAATTTTTCATATCTCCTCACGACGATATTACGTACATTTTCTTCCAAACTCATAAAACTTATTTTATAACACTTTGCCGCTCCAGTGCTACGACGCTGCTACGACTAGCTACGGGCTACGAGCCGTAGCCGGGCGTAGCACCTGCTTCTCCGTGTTGTAAAACTCGTTGTTCGGGTACTATACAAAATTGTAAAGCTCTCGTTAACAAGAGGAGCCTTTTAAAAGTATGTTTTTAGTAACATTAAATATTTTCTACAGATTTTTGTGTTATTATATTTTGTTTTAAAGATACTAGGTACTTGTATGGACAGCCCGTGACATTGTAAAACGATTCGAATCCTGATGGAGCACTCGTCGAACGAATCACTTTGTGAGACTTTCCCCAGTTTGATAAGGATTCTTCAGGCTGAATCGCCTGATTGTCCGAAAAGTAAGATGTTTTCGTGCTTTGGAAAACACGTAAAGCCGTTTATCATTATTATATTTTTCGCAACAGTGCAAATAAATGTGTTTTCTTTCTTTCTTGTTAATTGGATGCTATTCTGCCGTCGTATCTTCCAATTTAATTTAAAAAATATGTTTTTATTTTTTACAGATTGAAAACGATAAAAAAATATCAAGAATTTTGTACGACTTTATTTACAACAGATGCAGTCGTTACACCAACACGTCACACTAGCCATTTCAGATGCTTTAGGCGGCTCAATAATTCTGACACAAGTGACACAAGGGTCTGTGAGGCAGGGTAACCTGGAAACCCACACGACAAGCAGGCAACCACTCACCGCATGTGTTTTACTCAGAGATCAATGTAGGACTTAATTACCTTAACCTGATCCAAGGTTTGACTATGTAAACTCTCCTGCAAAGAAAATGGACCCCCCTGTCGTAAGCGGTGGGTAGTCGCCGCTAAGACTGGGGGGTCCGTTTTCTTTGCAGGAGACCGTACCTACCTACGAGTATATCCAAATATACCAATATTGTGTGGGTTATCGAACCGGGGAGCGTCCATTATCGCCTATTATTCGTAAAGTTAAGATCACAGCATTGTTTCGCCGAGGAGAAGGGAATTATGGTTTTAGTTACCTACACACTATTTCAGTAGGATGCCTGTGTGTTTAGGGTGATTTAGGTCATAATAAATTAATAAATTACATAGCCTGCAGAATTGGTAAACTTTTACTTTTACTTATTTACCTATTGGTTACTTTTGGGGCAAAACGGGCAGGCACCCCACTTGGTGGACCTACGATCTGGTGAAGGTTGCAGGAAGCCACTGAATGTGGGCCAAGCAGCTCCGATCTTTGTGAAGATCTTCGGGTGAAGCCTTTATCCAGCAGTGTGTATGTCTCTCAGCTGAAATGTTTAAGACAATGATAAATACTTCCGCCTCCATTGAACATTTATTTATTTATTTATTAGTTGGTTTATAGCTACTGACGACGTTATAATATCAATATCTGTTTAAAGGAGATGTCTTACACCTGTTTGCACTAACTTTGTCTTAGGTTTTTATTATTTATTTATTTATTATTTATTATTGCAATTGTACAGCTTATATACAGGTCTTAATTAATTTACATTGCAGATAGTACAATTACCCTGTACAGGGCGTCGCAAAACAGTTATTTTGAGTGCTTAGCTCATTACGTAATACGTTTCGTAGTTAAGAAAGACCTAATCTGACTAAAGCTTAAAAAATAATTGGTTTTTACTTACAGTCTAATTGGGCTCATAAAGGTAGACAGAAATTAAGCAGTTTAAAAAAAGTCTGAAGTTTAAGAAAAGTCTGTCTACTAGCCAACAAAAGTTTTACCAAATCTCACCTAATTACTTTAGGCATCAACTTAAGCGATTCTTAAGTTTAGTGCAAACGGTTGTTAGTCCAGTAGTGCAATATTATACTTTGTCACACTAGCAATAACTGTTACGAGTATTATTATAATTTATAACATAATTATGAACTTTGTCTGCAGTGTGACGCATCATAATTACGTTACCCTGCAAACTTTAACATTGTGAATCATCCTATAATGTCTGAAGAAATTTACAATTGTACAAATTGAAATTTTTAATATTGTTATTTATTCATTTACTCGTTAGTGAACGTTACCATTTTGTATCAATCAATCCAGAAGTTTCGTAAGGCGAACGTCGAGCCGCTCTAAGGAGGCTATCGCGGTAGGTACTTAACATTTTGAACTACACACAAAAGGAAACCACAATTCTGTCTAAATGTGCGCTACCTGCTGTCACGTGTTTGCCTTTCGAAATTTCTGGGAAATTTTCTTTTGTCTCCAACCGCAAATAAATTTATGAGGCAAATTTTCCACTAAAACCTCATATCGATTGAAATGTTTTCGTTAACCTTTAAAAGTTTTAAACAATAAAATGAAAAAAAGTTGCAAACAAAAGGTAAGGAGGGGAAATTGTTCTCATTCAGAGATGGAAGCCGGGAAAAGTTGTCAAGTTGCGCTGTAACTGATTGTTTTTCTCAAGCTTTGTGCTCCAAACGGCGCGCGTTCAACAGCGACTCTTGCTGAAGCAGTGCCGATGTCACAAATATTCTTCGATCGTGACTAAGACATTAAAACACGTCTTCCATACCTACTGAACAATTACTTACATATATATGTTTTATTAAATAATAATATTACAATATGAGGCGCCTTTTATTTTCTCAAATTGGTGTAGAACAGTAGAGTGTATCACTCGGGCGCAAAGTTTTCGGCTCGGGCGATGTACTTTAAATTCCACGGTACGTTCAGGATTCTACTCTAGAAACCCTCACTTTGCTCTGGATTTAAAAAAGGGCCCTCGCCGTAAAAATATTATTTTGCTCCTTTATAATACGATCTACTATTACAATAATCTTTTCCAAGGGGTAGAAAATAGCATTAAGAAGAAATGTTTTTCAACTTCGTCAGAAATCGAATAAATCTTCCTCGTAATAAAGTCAAGTCGATAGTTAATTTTGTCATACACGTGTAGGGACGGTACTGAGAAATAACTCGTGTGCGATGTTATCGATATTCTATGCCGACTGAGCCCGTACATTTTCGTTGTGTTTTTATTACGTAATGATTATTAGCTGTCTGTATTATTTATTTCATCCAATGGAAATGCGTATTTTAACGAAAAACTATTGAGGTCGAAAATTTTCCGAGTCAGGGGGATGTATGAAGTGATTTGTAATTTTGTATGATGGTACCTTATTTTATACCCGGTCAATATTTTAGATAGTCTTTACCGCGAGAAAATATCTTATTCCTAGGGGAAAACGCACGAAAATTTGAAAAAAAAAAACAACGCCGTCGGCGCAGGCGCGGATGACAGGAAATTTTAAATATGACGCCTCGCGGCTCCGCCCGCGTTAGGAATTTTTTCCCGTGGGAATGAGGTATTCTTTTAAATTTCTCTCCGTAAGAACCATCCTTGGACTTCAAAGAACATTTAAAAAAAAGAATTGATAAATTTGGTCCAGGCGTTGTTGAGTTATGCGCTTTCCAACACATTTTGCGATTCATTTTTATATTATAGATTAGGTACGTATGTTTTATGAATGAAAAAAAAAAAACAAGTGAAGTAGTAGTAATTAAATTAAATATTTTGATGCAACGTATTTACATACAAAACTATTTTTTGGACCACGAACTTGAATTCCTGAAGTGAGTGGTGTTTGCCTGAATATTACCTCAGCGTCCCGCTTAGGAACACTGCCAGTTATAAAAAAATATTTAAAACAGGTTGTTCTCATTTTTTTTGTAAGCTTTCAAGGTTGGAAAAAACTTTCTGATCAGTCTTTTAGGTGCATCCGGCCATCATTGTTAGTGTCAAAGACAGTCAACTGAACAGCCTGGCAAGACGGAGAGGAAACTTTTTTAATTACGCCACAGTCCAGCCGAGCTATCGTTTACTTTCTTCAGATACTTTTAACTATTGTGGGTTAGTACTATTATTTTCTTCTGTCCTATAGTTTCCGACTGAAGTACTGCTTTTAGGTCTATAAACAATTTGCATCATAAGTGAGCTACTGCGATCAAAAATAAATATAAAGTAATTTCTTTGGTATTTCTCTTTCTGATTGATAGATAGATAGATAGAAAACACTTTATTGATGCACAAAACACAGGCAGCACATTATAACAAACACAAAAAAGGTAGTACAAAGCAGATAATACGCGAGTGACAAAATTATTCCAATAATACAAAACAAACAAACATAAAAAATAAAAAGGCAGACAAAGTTTAAGAACACAGGGTCCGACGTGCCACCTACATCCGTACATCAAGTCGGCGCTGGCTCAGCATATGCTGCAGTAGTTAGTACATATAACTACTACAGCGCTGATATTCTGCCAGTACCTATGTGCGCGCGCGCCTCGCAGACAATACAAAATGAATATAAGAGTATCATGTATATCATGATTGGAATAAAGATAAACTAATAAGACTAATGAAATATTTAGTTATATTGATAATGCACGTAAGCGTAATTATATTAATAATAACATAATAATATGATACTGAAGTAATGCAGTAATAATAGTAATATATCTACCAAAAACATACTACCCACCACACATAATGCCCATATCCACACATACAACATAATGAGATAAATAGAGATAGTAAAATAGTAATAATAATATTAAAAATAAAATAAATTACTTGTATTATAAGTTGCTTAATACACAATGACTGAAAATTTTTAATAATATTGCTTCAAGTAAGCGGCGCCTGCAAAGAAAGTAAATAATCCCGATATCCTTTTTTAAACGCGTATTTGCTACAAGAGTTGCGCAAAGGCGGAGGAATATCGTTCCAACATTTGGTAGCCGCATACTTGAAGCTTCCTTTGAAGAGAGCAGTTCTATGTTTCGGAATAGACAGAACATCAGAACACGTGCGTGCTGACTGGTTGCGTCCTACACATCTCCATGCTAGCTTAACAAATAAATAGTTTGGCTGACCAGATCTTATCACATCAAATAGGAGACTGGCCAAGTGAAATTTAACACGACTCTCAATTCTTAGTGTCTTCATCTCGTTAAGGAATGGTGTTACATGTGTTCTTGGCGGTATATTATAGCAGTAGCGAGCACAAGCGTTCTGAAGTCTCTGAGCCAGTACTAGTGATTTTTTCATCAAGCGCGGACCATACACCATTAGGCAATGGTTAAGTTTCGAAAGAACTAATGACTCACACAACATTGCACGTAGCTCAATAGAAATGTAAGATCGTATCTGATACAACACTTTTAACCGATAAAATCCCCCACGCACCAACTCGAGCACATGCTCATGAAAGCACAACCTATTATCCATCAATAATCCGAGGTTGCGGGCACTCTCTACCTCAGTAATTGGATTACCGTTTATTACAATTACAGGTTTACTAGAACGAATATTATCAATTTGACGTTGTGAACCAATTACCATAAATTTAGACTTGGAGGCATTAAGTACTAAAGAATTTCGGTACGCCCATTCGTGTATGCGATTGAGATCACTGTTAATGCACTCCAATGCTGAACTAATATTGTGGAATTTAAACGAGAAATACACCTGCACGTCATCAGCATACAAATGATATTTGCAATGCGAAAGCGAAGTAACAATATCCGCGCTATAAATTATAAAAAGAAGGGGTCCAAGAATTGAGCCCTGTGGGACTCCCCTGTCAACAGATTTGGTGGATGATCTAAGTTTGGTTCCATCTCTCCTGTCAATAACAACCTGTTGATTGCGATTGCTTAAGTAACTATTAAACCATGCCACTGCAGAACAGTCAAAACCATAGTACGCTAATTTAGACAACAAGAGAGGTACGCTAAGAGTGTCAAAAGCACGGCTAAAATCAAGTAACGTAAGAATAGTACCCTCACCGTTGTCCATAGCATTGAGAATGTTATTAGTCGGGGAAAAATAAATTTTTTTACACATTAAATCCAATAGTTCTAATTTCTTTTGTATTACGATTATTAGTGTTACTGAAGACCAACCTTGTGTTTTTCCCCGATCTACCTAAGGAGCTGACCAAGAAAAGGGGGGTAAAGGGCCCAATTGCTATATATCATTCAGAAAAAAACTTACACTGGAGATTATAGATGTTTTCACTTCCTTAAATTATTTGTGCACTGCTATAAAATATTCACCTATATTAATTACGAGCTTCTCGACATAAAATGGGTCTTTATATAAATTTTAACGCCTTTTTTAAAAAAGTGCCTTAGAAAATCTTAGAAGTGGTGATCTTTTCATAATAGGTTTTAAAGATATATCCAAGACCTCGTGTGACTTTTCACCTGTGTGACTATATAGATGTAATTTTTATGATGTTTTTTCCCTTTAATTCACCGAGCATTAATTCTACACAAAATATTTTTATTTGCCAACAATTGTAAGCTAATAATACACACTAAACATAAAAATCACCAAAATTTACTAGAAGCGATTGGATTAAACAGCAAAACAATTATCTAATATCATAAGAATATCATCGATATTGTATTTGGAGCGAAATACGCTGCGCTGCGTGGCCAGAACAAACGCTAGGGAGCTGTCCCGCCCCCCGCTCGCGCGTCATTTAGGGCGCCCGAGGGGAAGCGGCACGGCGCATTGGAGGTCAAGCTACTGGACGGACGGATGTCTGTTTGTTAACTTACACGAATAGAAAAAGATGTATCCGTTTTATTATTTCGTAATATTTCGTATTGATTGCATGATCATTTCGAGTAGGTAACCTTAAAGTGACTAAAATCATCATCGGAAATATGAATTATTGTAAGGGACAAATCTTCGAAAATGAGTTATGTATACAGTTCGATTGAAAAATTTCCGCTCTATATACTTAAAAATATGTTTAGAATATGGATATCTTTCTGATGAATTTTACAGCAACAGATTTAGTAAAAAATATTTTTTAAAAGTAATGCGAAGTACTCCTGAGACCTATGTTAAATTAATTATTAATGTAATGCAGTATTCATTATTGCAACTATTTATTGTAAAGGACACTAATATTTAAAAGTGCATCTTGGTTACCAAGGTTCTAAATTTATCTTCAAAAATGTCCCTTACACTAATCGAATCATGTTAAATTATAATAATAATATGCTAGGTTCCCGAATTATATTTAGTATCTTTACTTTTTCATCCAATGATTGTTTTTATTGTTCGCCTCGAAGGCTTGAAATCTTTCTCTGTTACGTTATGTCATTTTATTATCCAATTTTCACTGCCGTAGAGTGCAGTGCAATGCTCCAGATGTATAGCTTTTTTAACACTTGTTGAGATTCGGGCTTTGAGAAGATGTTTTTTGCTATTAGAACCTTTTTGTGCCACCACTATTCTAGTGACTATATCTGGTGTTCATCAGACTATATCTGGAGTCATCGGTAATTATGTTTTTAAGGTATTTAAACTTTAACTTGTTCTATTGGGTTTGAATTTAATGTTATTATTGAGCTATGTTTTGGTGTAATTTTCGAAGTTATTGGAGTTTCAGTTTTGTTTACATAATTCTTTAATCCAAATACAATATTTGTGATTAATTCTTCTGTATATTATCTATATCTGTGACAAATTCTTATACATAGTATACATACATACATCTGTATATTTAAACTTTCAGCTGCATTATTGTCCACAAAGCGAATAAATTGAAGATTAGCCCCATTGAATTTAATCCCCCCTTTTCCTGACTCTAAGTTTTCTAATAGCACACTATAAATATATTGAAAATAAGCGACAACCTTGTCTCACACCCCGTCTAATATTAGCTTTTTTTTCCCCAATTTCTATTATCGTTTCTTGATTTATGTATAATTCAAAAATGGCTCTTCTGTCTTTATAGTATATTCCTGCTTGTTTTAAAATATTTATCATTTATTTCTAGTCAATTTTGTCAAATGCTTTTTCCAAATTTATAAATGCAAAATGTGTATCTAAATCCAACTCCATCCTTCTATCGATTGCTCTCTCACGTCTCAGGCCTAGTACCGCCTCTCTTGTCAATTTATTTTAACGAAATTCATATTGGTCCAATTTTCTTTTTCTGTTTTGAATAATCTTAAGTAAAGTTGTGCTTGCTTGAGGTAAATGACTTAGCGTTCTGTCTTTCCTGTGTTCATTAATTTGATAAGCTTAAATAGTTCGTCTTTGATTGAATCACAATTACCATACATACCCCCTGGCCACAGCTTGTGCGGCGGCGGCGGCGGCGGCGGCGGCGGCGGCGGCGGCGGCGCGAAATTTGTTAGAACGTTAGTATTATTGTAACATTTCAAAAATGTTACGTTTACGTATATGAAATCTTATTTGTACTACATTACAGTGTTGATGTCGTTTTCAAAGTAAAACAAGATAAACGTTACTTTTTGCATGAAAATTGGGTATGCTTAATTTTTTCCGAGATGTAGAAATACGAAAACCATTTGGAGATTTAGTGATTAGATATCTTATTTTCATATTTTTCTCTCAAAATACGCATTGATTGAGTTTAAATGTCCAAAAAACCTTACGACTTTCATTTGACCCGTGTGACGTCACGCTGCCACAACTTTTATAAGATTTAAGAATAATATCTAAATATTTTATTATTCATTGAGAAATCCCCTATTCTTCTCATAAAATTGTTTCTCTACTATGAGCCACACCCTCATTTCGTGAACCTAGAAAGTGCTTATCGTTTAAAACGAACAGTATGTGACCCAGTGACGTCACAAGAGCAAATTTTTAAAGTGGTAAAATAAAAATAACCAGTGAATTAAAAATTAAAATAATGAAATTAGTTTCTCAAAATTACGTTTACTTTCAGATAAAAATAGAAAAAATATACGTTTTTTTACTAAGCATACCCAATTGGCTTTTTTTGTATGATTTGGGTAATTTCACGCCTTTAAATAAATTTATTAATTACGCTGGTACATTTTTCTAGCAGGTTTTGAGAAATGAAAATAATTTTAGTTCTCTCATGTTAGTTTTGACTATTCGCAGAATGTTGCCAGGGTCGCTGGCAACATTCCGCTGGTCGCAGGTCGCGCCGCGCTTCACGCAAAGCTGTGGCCAGGCCCTTAATCATCTCTATAATTATAAATACCATGTGTACCCGCTGCTATTCCATTAGTATGTTACTAACAATTTACCTTGTTCATTAAGAATTGTTGAATAATGTATTTTATAGAAACTAAACGCAGCATTGTAAAGATATTTTATAGTTAACGAAACGCTCTCTGTCGCGCTCGCGCCTCTAACGGCAATGAATTGTACTACGACTTTTGACAGATCCCTCGTAACTGAAACATGTCTGTATAATGACTTAGCCAAATAAACCCATAATTAACACATCATAATGTTTTAATAATAGTCCACGACCACCATATAATATAAAATATGGTGTCAGAAGTAGTAGTGAAGTAGAAGTGAAGAAAGTGATATTGGCAAAAAACTCGTCACAAATTGCATCATTTAAGTGAGTACCTACCTACCTGCATTTAAAAAAAAGAACAAAGAAACGGCTGAATCATCATGAGTGCTAATGAAAATAGGTCACAGAAAAGGAAAATAACACTTAATAGTGCAGTCGAACCACTTTCCCTGGAAGGAAATGTGGCAGCCAACTGGAAAAAGTGGTTGCAAACCTTCAAAATTTATATAAAGGCCACAGGTCTGGATGAGGAAACTGATGACAGGAAGGTAGCGGTTTGTCTTCACCTTTTAGGCCAAGATGCATTAGATATATTCAATTCCTTTCAGCTGGATGTCGACACAGTTAAATACGACATACTATTACAAAAATTCGACTCGTACTTTGTACCGAAAACGAACGTTACATTTGAAAGTTATAAATTTTTCACTAGAAGGCAGGAGACCAACGAAACTATTGATGATTTCCTAACCGACTTGATAAATAAATCAAAATCATGTGAATTTGGCGAATTAAAAAATAGAATAGTCAAGGATGTGTTTATCTGCAACCTACATGAGCAATATCAATATGTAAGGGAAAAATTATTACTAGAACAGGACCTTACATTGGAAAGAGCAATATCCATTGCTAAAACATTGATACAAACACAGTCACAAGCAGCAGTATTAAATAACAACGGAAGTCATCAAACCACTGTACTATACAACAAGTTTTCAGGTAGTGAACAAAGTAACAGTAAACAGAGGTTCAGGTCAAGGTCACAGCACAGAGCAAACAAAGAGTCAATGGTTCAACATCAGGCAAGACAAAGAAAATTATCACAACCACGTCAGTTCGCAGCGCCTCAGTTGAACAAACACTGTGGACGTTGTGGGCAAGTACATCGGTATAAGTGTCCAGCAGCCAATGCAGTATGCAGACGCTGTGGGGTCAAAGGTCATTACCAGGCTTTGTGTAAGTCAAAACGTGTACATCAAGTGGAAGTCAGTGACAGTGAAGAAACTGGTGAGAATTTTTTTATTGGACAGTTAAATTCGAATAATTCAACAGATTGGACTATTGATTTAATTATAAATAACACTAAAATAAAATGTATTTTAGATACAGGTAGTGATGCAAATGTCATGTCATTGGATGTGTATAAATTGTTAAGGCTAAGTAAAAAAATGTCAAATTGTCAGGCCAGAGTCACATCATTTACTGGAAATAAGGTAAAAATAGTAGGTCAACAAAATATGTATTGTCAATATAGTCTGAAAGGTCAAAAGGTCAAACAAAATATTTTATTTATTATTGCTGAGGGTAAGTCACCTACAGTCATAGGTAAAAGAACATGCACAGAGTTAGGTCTAGTCAAAAGGGTTTATAATATAAATAATAAATGTATAAATAATAATTTTAATTTACAGGACATGATTTTAAAATATGATGCTGTGTTCAAAGGCTTGGGTTGTCTACCAGGTTTATGTCATTTAGAAACTAACCCTAATGTGCCACCACGGGTTGATGCACCTCGTAAGGTACCTTTTGCATTGCATGAACGTCTCAAAAAAGAGTTAAAACTCATGGAAGAAATGGATGTGGTTACCAAGGTCACGGAACCTACACCATGGGTAAGCTCACTGATTCTTGTTGAAAAAAAGAATGGTCGTCTCAGAGTTTGTCTAGATCCAAGAAATTTGAATAAAGCTATCAAGCGGTCACACTATCCAATACCAACCAACGACTTTGTACGTTCAAAGCTCCATGGAGCAGCGTATTTCTCTACACTGGATGCCAGCAATGGGTTTTGGATGTGCAAATTAGATGAGGAGAGTTCATTTTTATGTACATTTAACACTCCGTTTGGACGTTACAGATTCAAGCGTCTTCCTTATGGTATCAATTGCGCGCCTGAGGTTTTTCATCGCATCATGACTGAAACATTTGGTGTGCTGCCAGGTGTAATAGTGTATGCAGATGATCTACTCGTGTATGGATCTAACAAGGCGGAACATGATAAAAATTTACAATTAGTCTTTGAAAAGGCTCAGGAAGTCAATTTAAAATTCAATAAAGAAAAATGTGTGTTTGGTACTACGCAAGTCAAGTACATTGGTCATGTATATTCTAATCAAGGAGTCAGTCCAGATCCAGAAAAAGTCCGTGCTATAAAAGATATGCCGTCACCGACGTCTGTCAAAGATCTACAAAGATTCTTAGGAATACTGAATTACCTAAGTGGTTTCATGAAAAATATGGCTTCAGAAACACAACCACTGAGGGATCTACTGAAAAAGTCAAGTGATTGGCAGTGGAATGCTAGTCATGAACAAGTATTTTGTCGTCTAAAACAAATGATATGTGAAGCACCAGTCCTAGCTCATTTTAATGTGAAAAAACCAATTGTCTTGTCAGTGGACGCTAGTCAGTCGGCAGTTGGAGCTGTATTGTTACAGGACAATCATCCAATATGCTACGCATCTAAAAGCATGACTCCGTGCCAACAACGCATGGCACAAATAGAAAAGGAGTTGTATGCCATAGTCTTCGGTTGTCTACGGTTTCATCAATACATTTACGGTCAAGTGGTGAGTGTTGAAACTGATCACCGTCCCCTTATTACGCTTTTCAATAAGCCACTAGCTGAAGTTCCCACTCGTCTACAAAGGCTTATGCTAAAAATTCAAGCATATGATTTGAAAGTCGAATATAAGCCAGGTTCAAAAATGTACATAGCAGACACATTA
The DNA here is from genome assembly GCA_948473455.1 of Teleiodes luculella. Lineage (NCBI taxonomy): Eukaryota > Metazoa > Arthropoda > Insecta > Lepidoptera > Gelechiidae > Teleiodes > Teleiodes luculella. The sequence goes on from OX419583.1 coordinate 17,335,035, forward strand.
TCGCGTGCGCCGCTTCCGGAGATTGGTGAGGAAGAACTGGATGAAGATGTCATAGTACATGTCAACTTATTGTTGAATAATTTGCCAATTTCAGCTGAACGAGCTCTATGGTTAAAACAAGCAACCATGGAAGACGAAGCCATGCAATTATTGAAGCAATACTATAGAGAGGGATGGCCTACAACCAAATCGCAAGTTAATCCAATAGTATTACCGTATTGGAACTGTCGTCATGAATTGCATGTCATAGAAGAGCTGATACTGAAAGGTAACAGTCTCATTATTCCTACTAAGCTAAGGTCAGAGATACTAAAAATGATACACAGTGGTCATCAAGGGATAATCAAGTCAAAAAACCTTGCTAGGGGTGTGGTGTATTGGCCTATGATGTCACAAGATATACAAAATATAGTGGAAAGTTGTCCCACTTGTATGTCAAATAGAAGTGCCAATCCACCAGAGCCTCTTATGTCACATGAGATATGTGATTTCCCATGGCAAAAAGTAGGCATAGACTATCTTAAATATAGATCAAGAACTATTGTTGTCATCGAGGATTACTACTCTAACTACATTGAAATAGCTGATGTTAAAAGTACAAATGCTAAAGAGCTCATAACTGTATTGAAGTCAGTATTTAGTCGTCATGGCATTCCTGTGAGAATTATGAGTGACAATGGTCCACCTTTTAATTCCGCAGAATTCAAACAATTCACTGGAGAATGGGGAATTGAACATAATACTTCAAGCCCACATCTACCACGTTCGAATGGTCTAGTAGAATCCGGAGTCAAGATCGTAAAACGCATACTTACAAAATGTGAGAGTGCAAAAGATGATCCATATATGGCTATGTTGCAATATAGAACAACACCAAGAAACAACATGCCTTCACCAGCACAGCTGTTGATGTCACGGACTCTACGAACACAAATACCTACTCACATAAAACACTTAATACCTAAAGTGGTAAGCCAGAAGGAATACAAGGAAAATAAAACAAAGAATATGACAAAACAAAAATTTTATTATGACAAAAAGACAAAAGTCTTACCAAATTTGACAATAGGTGATAGGATATGGTTCAAGAAGACGCCTGATGCTAAATGGTCACAAGGAAAAGTCATAAAACAGTGTAAAGAACCGCGTTCATATATTATACAATCGTCAGAGGGAGCCACCTACCGCAGAAATCGACAACATCTCATGAAGAATCCCTGTAATCAAGAAAATATAAAATTACAACAACATGTACATAATAAACAAGAAATAGAAAGAAAGGGAAGAAAACCTAATTTCATTTTAACAGAAATATCAGAAGGAAAAGGAGAGGATACAGAGGATACACAGGAGATACAGTTACAGGACACGCAGGTACAGGATACACGGCGGACATCGAATGTAAGTTCTGAACACATTACTCTGAGAGACACTTTAGAAAATCAGTGTGACAAACAACCGAGACAGGATCAGAGACCAGCTAGGGTACTGACTGAGGCTGCGTCAACTTCGGTTCGTAATTACCCAATAGACAATAACACAGGTATACTCAAAACTAGGTCTGGTAGACAAGTCAAGCCACCAGTTAGATTTAAGCTTGATATTGATTGATGGTATTTATTATTATTTAGTTTTGTGACATGACTTATAATAATTGACTGCATGATGATATTAATTGTGACGAATTTTATAATGAAAATAATTAAATCCAAATATTTATTATAGTTAAATGATTTTGCATGTCGCAAAGTTTGTATTTAACTCCTAATAATGTGACATAATGTAATGTAATTTAGTCAGACATAAATAATTTATTGTAATGTTAAATTTGTAATGGAAATTTATTATTTTTGGAAAGTCATATGTTTTTAATAATTTGTAATAAAAAGGAGATGTTGAATAATGTATTTTATAGAAACTAAACGCAGCATTGTAAAGATATTTTATAGTTAACGAAACGCTCTCTGTCGCGCTCGCGCCTCTAACGGCAATGAATTGTACTACGACTTTTGACAGATCCCTCGTAACTGAAACATGTCTGTATAATGACTTAGCCAAATAAACCCATAATTAACACATCATAATGTTTTAATAATAGTCCACGACCACCATATAATATAAAATAAGAATGGCAGCACTTTTAGTTTTATGTTTATTTTCTAACTTTCTGATTATGTTGTTCAATTTGAAAGGTTCAATTTGCTTTAAGTAATATTATATTTTGTCACAGCTATCTAAAAATACTATTTTCTTTCTACATAAGATAGTAATGTTGTTTGTCCGTCTTTTATATTTCTTAATACTATAATCATCTGTTTTATTTCTAAGTGTCCTTCTTCCAATCATAATGTTAATTATTTCTTGGGTTATTAACCATTGTAATCTTAGTACAATAATTTCTTTTTCTGAATATCCTTTGCAGTTGTGGGCAAAATATCTTATAAATATCTAATATAATATAATACACTAGTGTACTAGTGTGCCTAGTGTGTCTATATATTAGTGTGCTATATGTTATATAATTATGTCTAAAAAAAGATGGAACACGAGATATTTTATTCATCTCACATATTTTTATTTCATTTCATTTTATTGAATTAAATTTTTGCTAGAAAAATAATCTCGAATACCATAAAATCAACTTAAATTTCAGCGATAAGTGTTATTTTCCTATAATTGCATCAAATAGCCTAACTCTCTGTCTAATTATATAATGTTTCTTACATTAGTACTCATACGTTTTCTTTTAAGACTTAGTTTATTGAACTTTTTTTTATTTTCCAAAAAAAAATTAATTTAACGGACATATAAAAAATAAAAATACTATCTTTGAAACTATACAAATTATTCCAACTTCCGTTTACTTATGTTATAGAGCTTTCAATTTCAATAGCATCACAAATATAGTAAATAGGTATAGCATTTTAATTTTAAAAAGCAATAGTTTTTTGACTCTCCTGAAAAGTTACGATTTGTCCCTTACAGTAATTCATATTTCTGGTGACAAAATTCTGATTGGGTTTACATTAATTTATAACAACAATATAAATACTTTAAAATCATCACTGCTTGAACAGAAATATGAATTACCTATCGGTAGTTAAATTATCGACACGGGACCATTTTAATAAGTATTAAGTAGGTACTAAAATACCTAATTATGTGAAAAAAAAATATATTAAAAAAATATTTCAAAGACGTCTGCATTGTTGGTTAGTTGGTTAAAATGTTGATTGACCCAGCTGCAAGTAGATTCATTCTCAATAAATAAATTTGTATCATCCATCATACACGGCTGCATCATCGTTCCGCGCGCGCGCTGCGCTCGTGATAGTTCACCCCCGCGCCGAACTCTCTACCCCCCAAACATTACTACCGTGGTATTTTCGTTTCCTCTGGTAATATTTAGGAGAACTTTCGTTTTGGGGTATTAATTATCATAAAATTTATTTTTATTATTTATCAACGACTGTAGAATTTTTGCTTCAGTGTTAAAACTAAATAAAACGTCCTAAAAAAAAAACTACGTTAGTCACACGGGTGAAAATCTCTAGGATTATCTTTGATTAATATATAAATGACGTGCTCAAAGATCACCAATTCTAAAAAAATTCTACAAGGTTTTAATATTTTTATTTTACAGACCTTCAATATCTCACATTTCTCACGCACTACATTGGTGATATTTTATGTTTAGTATTATATATTATTTAGAAGGCCTTAAAAAAGAAAATCACCAGTGTAGGATTTAATCTCAATTAAATAAAGAAAAGACAATTTTTAAACAGCGTTTAAAAAAAACGCTCCCAAGTTTTTTTGGGGAAAATTTAAAATAATCAATAATAAACTAGCTCTAATCAAACAACGAAAAAAAATTTTGTCTAGGAATTTGTAATTTTTTTCCATACAAGCTATCGTATCTTTACCGGACTATATCTACCACATCAAGCAGGGCAGTAGCAGTACTTCTGCCTTTACGAAAACCGGACTGTAAATCTGGAATTACTTTGTTACTCTCACAATATCTGTAAACCTGACAATACACAACCCTTTCCAATATTTTTGACAGAAAAGGTAGTATACTAATTGGCCGAAGATCTTTGATCTCTGTAGGATTATTCTTTTTGGGAACAGGTCGTATAATTGCAGATTTCCAAAGCTGCGGGAATGTAGAGGTCATAATAGACTTGTTTATGATACCTGTAATTATTTCGAGTGTTTCAGGCAAAGTAAGAAGAACCATATCTAAACTAATATCATCCACTCCAGTAGCCTTAGACTTAAGGGTTAGAATTATTTTACCTACAGCAATTTCATCAGTAGGAGAAAGACAAAAGGAAGCAGGGCTATGTCTATTAAATTCATAAAATGTCAGATCAGAGATTGTTAACTCGCTATCACCCGGTATATTAAGAAAGTGGTCATTGATATCATTAGGATCCCCGAAACAATCAGGAAGCGTGCTATCACCCTTGAAATCAGGTAATGCGTATGACTTTAGGTTCTTCCAAAGATCTTTTGAGTTATGGATATTACCATGTATATGCTGGCTGTAAAATGCAGACTTTTCGGCGTGTATACTACTTGATACTAAGCGTTTCATGGTTTTATATTCTTCCTTGTGAGATTCAAGCTTAGTACGTTTATACTTTTGAAAATACTTATCACGCAAATACATCATGTGACGAATATTATTTGTAAGCCAAGGAAGTGAATTATTTTTAATAGTAATAGTCTTTTCAGGGGCGTGTTTATTATATAATTGTTGTAAGTTGGCATTAAATAAATTAATCATGTCATTTACGTTGTCCAAATTTAATATGTTATTCCAATTAATAGATTTAAGGTCAGAATTAAATAAATCTATATCTATATCCTTGAGAGATCGATAGGTGATATGTTTTTTGGGAATAGTAGGCTTTTTAACTTTCAAAGTTGCTGTGACAATAGCATGACCACCAAGTTCCGGTATGTGATTCACGTAACAGTTATAGATAGAAGCACTAGTACAAAAAAGATCAATTAAAGTGGCGCTGTGTGTCGTAAAGTGCGTAGGCTGATTCACATAATTAATTAAATTAGTATAATTTAAAAATTGTTTTAGGCGTACAGTTTTACTGTCAGAAGGTTCCAATAAATTAATATTGAAATCACCCAAAAGTATTATATAATCGTAATTATTAAAAGAAGAAATGGAATCTGTCAATGCGTCGAGAAAGGAATCAGTATTCACCCAATTTGGTCTATACGCAGTACCAATAATAAAACGTATAGATTTTATGTTGAGAGTAAGCCACATCTGCTCCACACTCGGATTACTATTTGGATATGGACAAGTCCGCACAGTTATACCCTGCCTGACGTAAAAGCCAACACCTCCCCCTCGCCCACGCAGCCCAGGGGGACGCGGGGAGTGGCGCAGTCTATATCCTGGAACCTTGGGTGCTTTACCCTCTTCTCCATCTCTAAGCCAGGTCTCATTTATGGCAAAAATATCCATAGATTCACGAAGTATAGCGCTTTGTAGTTCTAAATGGTTGGTACCGAGCGAACCAACATTGAGTAAGCTAATTTTTAAGAATTTCTCCCTACTGTTACCCATTTGTTAAAATGAAAGGATAAAAACAAGATAAAAGCATGAAGAAACAGGAACCAAGAGTGTTATTTTATTAAATTCAACTCGGAAAGCGCAGATACGCAATATGTCAAGTGCATAAAGGCTATGTAATATAAAATATAATAAATTATATTCATAGATACAAAAAATACTTATAAAAACAGTTATGAATATGATAAGAATAGATACTAAACTGCTCGAACAAATATATAATGTGAAAACATTCGCACTGTGGGAACAATATGACAGCTGTCCGGATGCAGGCGGCAAGTAGGTGTGACAGAAAAGAGAACAAAAACGTCCATAGATAGACTTCGCAGCGCGAGCGGTCAGTCCCACGCGAGCAAGTGCACTATACGCACGTATTAGAAGTGCGTGCATCGACCGGGACGCGTTGTCGCCATATATATCCAAGTAACAGCTATACAATTGTGTAACAACATAAAACACCAAATAATAACTAAATATGTTAAGTGACAAAGCGAAAGCGAGTGGATACAAAGTGAATGCATGAAACAAAAGTAAGAAATAGTGGGAAAAAATACACTCGTTAGTTAGGTTTGGTTGTAGTAGTAATTGTGCCAAAAACACGCTCCAAGTCAGCTTCAACACGCAAGAGATGAGCACGTGATCCAGGCGTGTCGGATTGCTTTGCATAGATTTTGCCATTTTTGCTCCAAACGTAACTCCAGTTTAAAGCTTTCCGTGCCTCACGTGCTTTTGCTAGAAGCACCCGGTTTGCCCTGGTTAGCCTCTCGTTAATAAATAACGTAACTGGAATGTGAGACGGGAGGCCCATGTTATCGGAAGTGATTCCACGACGGACCCGCGCAGCATGCAGCAGATCATCACGCAAAGTACGGCGGGCCAGCTTCACAGCAATTCGACGCGGCGGCGGCGCCGCAGGCGTCGCGGCGGACGGCGCCGCTGAGACCGCAGGGATGGCGTCAGCTACGTCGTACTTAGGTGGCCGACCAACCCTTCCAACGCTGACCACATCCTCAGGTCCAAGAGGCACGCCTAGCTTCTGCGCAGCAGCAACAACAATATTCTGTGGAGATTCATGTGGAAATTCAGGTACACCTGCAATCTCTATCTCATCGGCTAATTCAGCTTGCTCCCTCTCATTTAAATCCGACCTCAGTTTGTCCAAGAGGCTAAGACTTTCTTTAAGTGCAACAGACTCCGATTTAAGAGCAGACAACGTAGCAGTAAGACCGAAATTTTGCGTTTCCACTTGATTCAATTTAGCATTTACATGCACCAACTCGGCCCTCAAGTCGTTAACCTCTCCAGTAAGAAAATCAGTCGTTTGTGTGAATTCTTTTTCAAAGTTTCTATTGCTGAGTTAAAATGCGCCCTTACCTCGCTAAGTATAGCGGTTTTTAAAGAATCAATTTTCTCATCAAATAAATTGAATTTGCTATCTATATGTTGATATAACGATTCAATAGACGCATGACTCATACCGGCAGCAGGTGAATGGGAACTATTTACAGCCTCAGAAAAAGTGACATCAAGTTGAATACTTTCATCATTGAGGGTTTTATCAGTCATACTTCCAACAATAGTGTCATCGGTGTTACGGCGACGGCCAGCTATGTTCTTACAGCCGTCACACATCCATTTGGCATCGACGACTCCATCCTTAAAACATGCCGCAACACATAGGTAGTGGTAAATCCCTCGGCAGACAGTGCAAGTTACAGTCTTGTCGCCTCGCTTGACCTTGCTGTTACAAGCTTCACAATTCATTGTAAATAAAGCTTATTTAAACAAAGTCAATAAAACAGAAACAAAAATTTAATATTTTTTGTTTGGAGGTAGGTAGCACAACAGCTGATTTGATTGCTCGACCAGTAGAATGTTGCACGTATTACGCGCGAGAGCAGGATAACACTATATGCTAGAAGCGTTACACACTACCAAGAGTTCGTTGAACTAGTTTTTAAGAACAACCGCCACTATAGAAACTAGAGACTGATACTAAGTTGTTTAATATAATCACAACACTATAAACAATCCACGATACATTAGCACTAATAATTAACTGAAGATTCAAGCTCCACACAGATATACATTTCACTCATATAGGTGAATATTTAGACAAAGAAAAAAAATATTTTAGTAAAGAGCTACGATCACAGGTGCTTGCTCTACGAAGCGCACGCACACACCAAATGATTGGGATAGTTTAGATTATGGTTGTGATTGAAACTATCAACTTCACGAACCCTGGTATAACAGTAATAAGAAATAGGTTAGGAATAGAAAAATAACTAGGAAATAAATCTTAACAAATTAACAGCCGCTTGGTCAGAAAGATTTGTAATTATTAGTTACTTAGACCATCGTTATGTCCGAGACATTTTTTTACTTGTATTGATTGTTCACATTACTGGCCAATAATATTATAACCACGTTATAACTTATAACCATATTAAAACAGTACATTAATACAAACATTTCATTGCATTCATCTGCACTAATACGAATTCCGATGTCGAAATCGAATATCCATGCATGATATTCTCATTCCGATTTAACAGGCAAAATCTAGACTGAATGTTGGTGTGGTTTATCCTATTTCCGATTCGAAACCCACCAATGGAATTACAGCGATTCAAACCCCTCATTGGCACGTAACGGTCACATACTGTTCATTCGGAAATTATATAAACGAGTCAACTACTTGTACAATTACTATACGATTATATTTGAGAACTATATTCATTTTTTAGAGTTCCGTACCTACAATACAAAAATCGGAACCCTCATAGGATCACTCGGGTATCTGTCCGTCCCAATGTCAGCGCCTATTTCCTCTGAAACTACTAGACAGATCGAGTTAAAATTTGGTACACGAATGTAAATCCGTGAGCCAAGACGGACGTGTGTCATTAAATAATTAGTTTGATACATGGAGGCCACTTTTGCATTAGAAAAAAAAAAAGTTTTGCGAACTATACTGTATGACATCACAAATGTAAGAACTTGTTATAACGATCACAAATATATATTATTTACAATTTCACGAGAAATTATTTTGAAGTTATTTAAGAAAAAAGGGAAACATAATAGACCATTCCCTCCTTTTATCTCCGGAACTAATTGACCTAAGATTTTGAAAAAAGTACTAATCATAGTTCCTATATTACTAGTTAGCTATATTTTATAGAAAAACTTATAAGAAGTCCGTTGTAATTAAAGTAAATGGGAATTTCGCAAAAGCTATTTTTTAAATAGTTTTTTTATATTTAGAAGTGACTATCATGTTTTAAATTAATTACTTAATGTGCACCAAATTTAACTCGATCAGTCCAGATGTTTCGGCTGATGATGAGGAACTTTATTTATACGGAACCCCTTTTTAGGCGAGTTCATTTTGCACATGATTCAGGAAATAGGCAGCATCGTTCACCTGTGAAACCAAGAATAACAAGCGATCCTCAATCTGCCTTTTGTACTTTTAAAGAAAGTTTTAACAAAAACAATACTGTAGATTATGTAGTCCCCTCTTTGTTTCTCCCCATCTTAACAGTAACGATGCCACCTGCGTCGGCCTTTAATCACCGAAATATTCAATTTTAGCGGCGAACGCTAATGAATAGCTCCATAAGATTTATTACTTCAAGCTCTATAAGGATCCTATAAAGGTTCTACAGAGTCGACAGCTCGCTTGCCAATATTGGAAGCTTAATCACTCGATCCCTCAATATCCATTCAATGTCTTTAAGACTGAATAATACCGATAAGGTTACTTGCTACTGTGAAAGGATTGGCTTTCAGGAAAATTTCTTTATATTGTCAGCATTCTGTCAACTCAGAACACTATATTTTTAAAAACCGACTGCGTAAGGATATTACTTATTCACAGAACCATCTTTCTTTCCTTTAATTGAGTGAGTCTTGAACCGAACTTATTGTTGGTCAGTACGCAATGGAGGCTGCTGCAAATTGAAGAAACAAATGAAATGTTTTCTTGAAGTCAGGGAACGTCTTACTTAAATCCATGAAGGAAGAAAAATTTTTACCTTAAATCGCTTCAACGAAGACAGGTTTGGGTCATACAGCCTTATTCCAATGATCACATGAATTATTATAAACATCGCTAGATTACGTATATAATAACTAAACGAATATGTTGAAATGTTAGGAGTCAATTTAGTAGTTTGCATGCGAGGATGAGTGTCACCTGGAGAGGTTATTAACTGCGGGACCCATTGTGGACCCTGAGGGTGCGTCCCCAAGGGTATCGATGGGCACGTCAATTTCTACTACTAAACTTTTAGGATAAGTGGAAGTTTAGGTTAAAATTTCAATAATAGTATAACCCCAGGAGATCTGCATCATACAGGATGTGATTATTCACTAAGCAAAAACTTAAAGGAATATTATCAACTTTGTCCTGGAGACGACTAAAATTGCGACTTCACCGTAAAAACTATCTGATTATGAGTAGAGTAATAACTGTATTGGAATATTTATATAACTATATACAATATTGAAAGTTGGCCAACACTATTGACTGAGCAAATCCTGTCAGTGTTTGCTAAGCCGTTACCAGTAGGTATATAAACTGTTAAAGCAAAAATAACTCATAATACATTTCAGAATAAATACCAAAATGTGATTAAGAATAGAATATTTACCGTGGTTTTTATTTAATGTGGGTTTAGAATATCAATTTCTCAGTATAGTCAACCCTTTAGTTCCAAGGAGAGCCACAATGTAAGCCGCCGCCGCCGCCGCGCCGCCCGCCGCGCCGGCTCGACCCGGATTAATGCGAACACGTTATCTACAATGTTCCACCATCTCCTAATTGGCTGTTCTTGCTGCGGGATGAACAATGAACATGTTGAATCTTGTCTTAGTAGGTAATAATTTGAAAGCAATGAATACCATTGTAATACTAATAATGATAATATTACAATGTAGGGACATCTCACACTGTTCTGTGTTCTGGCTGTGGTTCGGGTAAGTTCATTTATTTAGAAATACCTGTTAATTAGAAGCTCTTCAAACCTAGACAATAAAATAGTACTACATGGTATACCACGCCTTTAAAGGCAAAACATATTTTTACCGAAAAATTTAAGATAAAATGAGGCTGTCATAATATTTTTTTAAATTAAAAAAGAAAATAGGTCGTTGACATACCTTTTTTCTACGTTTAAGATGCCCCAAGATTTAACCCAAAAACTGATGTCAAGACTAGTTGAATCAAAGTCAAATAACTAAGAGTTGTGAGTAGGTATTTAAAAAAAAAAAAAAAACTTTAATATTCTTACCAAGAAATAGGAAAATAAAAAATCTTAAAAAAGTCAAGCGTATAACGTGAGTACAACTTTACTAGTCAGTGGTACCACAGAATACCAAATGTGGTACATAGTACCCTATAAGTTTGTCTGCCTCTCTGATGATGTGCCTCGTTCGTAAACAAGTTCCTCTGTCTTTGTCCTACCTAACGTTGAGTGTTGAGTGGCTCACTATGGAGCCGCTTCCGTACCAACCACATCAATAACCGTAGAATTTAAATAGAAGGTCTGATATTGTAATCTCGTTTACTTTGGAATATTGCAAACTCAAAGTTGTTCCATTGATATGGTAGGTTAGCCATTCGATAAGAAAGAAGAAGAAACGGGGTCTTTTTTGAGTAATTTTTTTCTTTTTACCTTTACCTACGATCGAGTAATAACTCAAAAAAATATTTGAGAATATTTTTTATGTTTGCATTTAAATATATCTCATGTTAATTATATCACACTGTTCTTTGTTTTCAAGTCCAGTAAAACTTGATAAGTCGTAGTTCTACCAGCGTAGGTCAATAAAAAAAAATTGTTATAAAAATACTTATTTATGACGACTACACCAGGAACGTAGTAATATTAGTCACACAATTTAACAGAAATGACAATACCCGATCAAAGTACAGAGTGAAACTAGATTTCGATCATACAGAGAACCTAATGAGCAAAGCCGCGTGCAGACAGCAAGTACCTACATTATAACATCCTTGAGTCAAAGGCAAAGGCAATAAAGGAGCTCGTTATAAGGGGATTCCGATCATCAGGGCGAAGACCTTTAGATCACTTCATTTGCCCTTTTCACGAAATCAAACACTAGTTTGTGTTGAAAGTTTAGTTGGTAAATGTAAAGGTAGATAAAGAATTGTCATAAACTAGCATTCCGACCGCATGTGCTAGCTACTGTTTAAGTATCACTTCAGACCGGCTTCTTTGATTTGGTTAGTTATTTTTATAAAGACAATCCTCGTATGAATTTTCTGCAGTGAAAAATATTTATTCCCACGGGAAACTGTTATCGAGGGCAGAGACACGGAGCGGACAGCTAAAAGTGCGATAACATTTTGTTGAAACAATGCAGAAACAGAAATACAATATGGGGACTACCGACTAGGTTATTAGATTACCAATAACCAATAACCTAAGCTGCAATAGACTGTAGTAGTCTACAACCCATTTGCTGGCTGGACTAAAGTCTTTCCCTTGTTCAAATCATGGAGGTATGCAGTATTTAAAGTCTGCATTACCAAGTCACGCACAGCAGCTTGCCACGCACGCTAATATTCAATTTCAAATAATTATGAAGTGAGATGAAATTCGCCATCCTTGCACCGTTTGTGCGGAGCCGGTCGGCGGCATGCGGTGACATCCTGCCGGACGTAACGTCATGTCATCATGTGGTCAAATGCGTTGCGCTGCTGTCCGTTTAATGTGGTCTACGCTTGACGGACGGATTGGGGATTCCAGTTCAAGTCCGGTTGCTTCCAAGCTTGATTCGTCGTACTTTTTAGAAACAAGCATTAGTCAGTAAAAAAGGGGATTCCAGTTATTGTATTTAAAATACACATAATTTCTGAAAACTTATTAACCGCAGACTTCTTTACTGCGTGTCGTTCATAGTAATGTGTCTTAATGAAACGTCTCGGAGTTACGGGCTGAATAATGGCAAATTTACTGCACGACGGCTTTTTATACTGGTTTTAATTTAATAAATGTTTGGTACCTTTCTGTTTCAATGTCAACTTTTATCTGAATCCGTTTTGTGGTTTAGGAGTCAAATCAGAACATATTGAAGTTTTCGTTTTGAAATTCATAAAAAATAATGTTAAAGATTCATACTGTGGCCCATCTGGACCAGAAACATGATTCCTTTAAATTATATATACAGAAAAAATATCCAAATTAAGCACTAAAATTACAAAAAAAAAATACTAGTAGGCATTTTATTATTTAACATAAGGTCACCAGATTGTATAGGGGTGCGGTTCATTTCGTATAAAAACAGATAATATAATTTCAAAAGACAACGTTATTTTCATATAACATTCATTTGGGATAACGTTTATAAGCTATAATTTTAATTCATATAAAGTTCATTTGGTATAAAGTTCAGTTTTTATAAAAACATTTAGTATAACACCATTTCATATAACATTCGTGTCACATAACCTTTATTTCAACTAATAATCATAAGATATAATGATCATTTAATAGAAAATTCCAGATTATTTTTATTGAAAAAAAAAAAAACATAGTTATTATATTAAAGTACAATTTAAATTAGGGCACCGTAATTCAGGGCGGGTGCGAGCGTAGCGAGCACGGAAATCCGGGGCACACCGACTTGGATAGGTTAGGTTTGAAGGGTATGGCGAAAACGAGTGAGGCGAGCGCAGCGAGCCCACTCGATTCCGCCATACCCTTCGGGTTAGGTTGACATGTATGCATCCCTGCATGCTTTCTTGCATGCTTGCTTGCTTGCTTGCTTGCTTGCTTGCATGCTTGCTTGCATGATTGCTTGCATGCTTGCTTGTTCGCACGTTTGCATGCCCGGATGCTTGCATGTGTCAAAAAATACAAAGTATCTGCGGTCGTTTACTTTTGAGTACAAATCAGGCGTTATACGAAAAGTTTATTATGTCTTCTAAATTTTATATAAATTGTCCGTTATGATAAATAATTACTAGTTAATATGAACATTATATGAAATAACTGTTATATCAAGTGAAATTATACTAAATAAAATTATATTAATGGTACATTATATCATTTGAATCGTTATACTAAATGTTTTTAGATCATATAAAATTATAACACTTGAACGTTAGTTTTGTAACTGCACCTCTCGTCTTCTTAAATATAAAATAAATAAAATCCCTTCGCAGGAATTCTACTCTATTTATATTTCATCTAATTGGCCTTTGTAATCGTCTAGGGTAGGATCCGTTCTACGCCTTGTGAGTAATATCCCATTTTCTTTTAGATATCACAGTGTTTCCGTTCTCAATGCCTCTATTGTAAACAGCGGGCTGAATTCTGTCTGATACCTGAACATCGTTATCCTAATAAGAACTACCAACGTCAGTTGTGAATAATATATGAAAGTTTATAAAATGGGTTGGGCAGGACTATCAACAAGAAAAGCCATTCTTTAGTCGCAAAACTACAAACCGCTTCCTCTTCTTCTAATCCTTTAATTCGGTAAGCGTGTGCCAATACACTTACTATATGTCTCTAAATGGACAAAATTCCCAGTTAGTGTGTGCCAATACCATGGGCCAATACACTTACCAGTCGCAACATCATCAACATCGGTAAAACAAACGCCTCTAGAATACTGTCGTATAGTCTCTCTAATGATACTGCTATTCATACAATATTACTTTCTCCGCACCGGGAATATCAGGTCTCGGAGGCTCAAATCCACTAAAACATACATAGATATATTATTTTTTCAAGTGAAAGAAAAGGGCAGGCCGTAGCCCGCCCTTACGAAGATCTCTATCCCAAAGGACAATGCCATCTGATCTCCCGGTGCGACCGAGGTCGATTGGTGCGGATTGTGAGTCCGATTGTTGCAGGGCTTACATGGCGAACCAATACCTGTTCGTTGCGACCGCAGTCGACAAGCTACCGAGGTAGGCGCTCGCAAAATGGTTTGGAACCATACGTATCAGGGCTTACAATGGAGTACAAAGCCTGTACGTTATAAGATGACCGCAGTCAACGAGCTCCCACCACGGCAAACGCTTGTTACCTGTATAGGGAATATGATATAATTTGGGTATGTTTAAAGACCACACACGTCTAGCAATTATGGAAGCCAATCCAAGCTTTCCACCAAGGTGGGCCGCTAAGCGTTCGAGTAGGAGTTCATATAGAAATACATACAACCTCCAAGCTTCTTGAACGTCAGTCCATAGAGAGACGATAGCTGAATAAGCCGGCCTCTCTACCATACTGTAACGGCAACTGTATACGGGAACATCGTATAATAGATTCCGAAGAACCTAATGTTACTGCATGTTAAGATTAGCTACGCTATTCCAACATCGCGTTATCTCTCCACAGCCATTCATTCTCAAAGCCTCTCCACAGACAATATGCCTTGGAGGAAGACTGGTGTACGTCTCCAATCCAGTATATAGGAATAACATGGAAGTTGTACATCGTCTAAGCTTCATCACAAACTAATGAATCAGCCAACTTCACTTTCTCCATGCAGACCTAAATACTTTGATTAATTGGAAACCTACGATAGTCCAGAAACACCTCGTCTTCAAGCGTCAGACAAGATGAAGTCTCTATTCGGCGTCGGCGTGATTTACTAAAGTTTTAGGGAAGTCTAAGCTTCCACCGCGGGCGACGATGTGTAAGAAGTTTTTCCTAGAAATATTATATTTTGATGCGAGTCTATCTTTCGACCGACTTATACTCATCATGGTTGTAAGATAGGAATGACTTGCAAACACCCAAACTCTAGCAATCGTGCACTTTCTATAATTATATACTAATGTCTGCCAACACCTGGGTCAAGCTCCAAACACCCATAGAAACTTATCTACCACCTTCTAAGCGTTTAGGACGTCGACAATCGTACTGAGACCGTAATCCCGACGAAAGACGCAAATTTCGCAAACAACGCCTAGCACTCTGAAAATAGCAAATTTTCACATGTTTTTGAGAGTTGAACTATTTCTAGCCCAATCCCAGAGCGTTTTCATACTTATCTTTTACTAAGTATTTTTCATGCTTTTCGACATCGGCCCTCGCTATGTGCTACTGACCGACGCTCTCACCACCATATATACGGACGATACGAAACGAAGGTGCGCGGCCAAAAATATAAAAACTTGCTCAAACTCATAATTTAGATAGTGTCGCTTATCCTGATTCCAAATCAGTAATCAGAATTGCGCTATCTATTTTAGTTTAGAAGTTATTAAGGAATCGGCTGATTTCATTACAAGAACGTATAAAGTACTTAGGAAATTTCAATTCAATACAGGAACGTATAAAGTAAAAAGGTAAATTTCCAAAAGGTTTTCTATTTGTTACATTCGACCTGTATTGAACATATGATTATAATAAGCCCTTTACAACTTAGTTCTATGTATTTGAGATTAATTATTCGATTTTAGAGATTTTTAGGAAAATTTTATTATTGTGCTTTCTACGCTAAGGAAAGACCTCCAAAACATTTCATTGTCTTTTTAGGCTAGGGGCGGGTCGGTACAGTTTATCCAAATTTATATCATATATTACACACCCATTGTATAGTGTATTAAATGGGTGTTACCTAGGCCCTATCTGTGTCCTATTTAATAATATAAAATTGATTGGGAATGCTATCGAAATAGCTAAAGATCACGGATCTAAAGATGCACTTTGAGCCCTTGCACACGAGCGGCTCGCGGCGTGCACGCAGCGATATCGCCGCGACTTATTAACCGCCGCGATATCGCCGCGTCTCGCCGCGGTAGCAAATACCAACCACGAGTCCGCCACATCCTCGCGGCAGCGAGCACGCGGCGTTATCGCGCGTTTAAGACCTATTGTAAAAACAGCAAATGGCAATAATAAATGAAAGAAATGATAATTTTATGTTACCTATGTAACATTTCAGTATCGAACACATGATTAATTTATGCAAAATTTTGTACCTAACCTTTTGTAAAATCAGATATTCGCAAAAAGAAAATCATTTAATCTCACATATCTGTTACGAATACCTTTACATTCGGTTTAAAATCACGCCTCCTATACTGATTTATTTCGTTCAATAGACTCGTTCGCCATGCAATGTGGGCCTCTGATTTGCTTTTGTTATTTCAGAAATATAAAGGTTATTCGGTTGTGTGAAATTATCCGGGGGTCTCTTTGTACTGGTTTGCGATAACTCAAAATCTTTCGCACCCTTTACTTGTTATGTCGATTGGAGGTACGTTTTCTGGCGCAGTCAAGTCCCTTACTCTGGTAAGGGACTTTGACGCGATTATTATAGACGAACTTTTCAACTGCGGCTACGCTTGCGTTTCTCAGTGCTTTTCTAATTTGTTTTTACCTTACTGACGTTTATGCATACATGCATGCAGTTACGCCTCTTTTCCGAAGGGGTAGACAGACACCACTTCCTTTCACTTGCTACGATCTAGACATACTTGTTCATCCATATTCATTAATCTCATTATGCAAGCTCAACTTTAGAGTAGGTACTTTTGACCGGACCTTTTGTCAGACCGTCCCTGATTTGACCCTATAATGTGTATGAGGTGAGGTTCTCCTAATACAGCCAGAAATAAATCCTATTCAAATATACCTGGAAAATTAAACATTCATTCAACTTTTCCGAGAAACCATTCAGTAAAGGGATTTTTAATTTTATGCTTTTCTTTTTTTTTCATTTTCATACGGTTTGAAATAATTTGCCTGATTGCTTATATATTTGTCCAGATCCTTTCACACATACGTTCTAATGAATAGGTAATGTTTAATTTGTTTCATACATTATTTCTTCTCTAGACACAAATAAATACTTCATCTTGTTCCTTTTGTTCAGACTTACTCGTACTTAACTGAATAGCTGCAACTTTATAACGTTAATACAAAAATGTTCGCATTAAACTTGCTTATTCAATCTCTTTGAAGTTTCGTGTCCACGGCTTTTAATTAGCGGTGGCTGAATGAATTTGACAATGTAATAAAGATGCAGGTTGGTGCTCGTAAATCTTGTAATGCGCCTGTAAGTGACAAACGCTGCAAGATGATAATGATCCAAGTTTTACATAACAATAAAACTTGTATTATTGAGCAGAGACGATGCACAGCATCTGTGAGAGAGTGCGCCACCTACTTCCGATTCGATTTCCACCAATTAGAGGCCATTTCCTGTGAATATTGGTTGCTAATTTGACCCCGCGTCACCAGAGGACGGCTCGCTCGACCTTACCTCATAAGTCTCTCACCGGGAGCCCTTGAAGGGATGCTGTGCATCGTCTCTGCTCAATAATACAAGTTTTATTGTTTTGTAAAACTTGGATCATTATCGGCATGTGACGATGCACAGCATCTGTGAGAGACGTGTTTATATCTCCTGGTGACTAAACGACGCTATGTGATGAGGAATTATGCTTGTGCTGAAGTTCTCTGCAAAATAACTCTTAAACAAATTTATTAGAAAATAATCGGATCATTTGCAAAATTAGTAGACCCGTTTCTTAGAATCATCCTTGCTATGATATTATAGAATGAAAGTTCTTCCTCTCATGATTACTATTCGTGAAAGAAAGGTAGACTATGACGTTGTGTAGTTATTTCGTCCGCGAGGTGCGAATAAAAATTTGCAAAATTAATCACAATATAGAGAGGTATGGTTAATAGCTGCGAGAAGCTATTGAGGGTAGAAAAAAATTACATTTAGCTATTTATGACTGCATACTCAGTTCTAAAACATTATCTAACCAAGGTAAAATATTTTATTAATCACGTCTAATCATTAAACAGAATCGCCGTCAAGGGTTGCCCCTCAGTTTAGTACCTAATATAATGTGCCCACTTGAAACGTTATTCGAATTCCCATAACTCAACCGCAACGGCAAATTATTAAATGTTTCCAAATGAATATTTTAAGATCGAGTATGATCACCACTGCACCCAGAAATTTAGAGGCATTCACTCATAGGGTATATTGAAACTAAGGTGAAAACAACACATATCACACATACACACACGACCTAGTACATACTAGCTCGTTATACAAGTGTTTTAACTCAACAACCCGCTAAAGAATTCATACTATACAATATGCCTTCATGTACCTACATATAATATCAGCAACGAATATTACGCATATTGAATTTTACGGACGAATGAGGTTACGCCCAACAAATTCCAGTTATAAAACAATGTGGATGAAGCGAAAGAAGTGTCTCTACCCACCCCTCGGGGAAAGACACGCGACTGTATGTATATATGTATGTATAACAGCTGCAAACTTACTAAAGTATGACAAAGAACGGTAATTTATTTTCGCGAATAACATTAACTTGTAAGTATGTATGAGAATTTTATTAAGGTAAATTATAACATTACTTGGTAAGATGAGGGTAAATAGACAATTGGTTGTTGGTTTGCTTAATTACTTAGCAGATATACCTTGAATTCATATTCTTAACAACAACAGTTTCAACCGAATTATAATTTACCGTTCCAAGACTAGAAGGTATCCGGTAGTTATAGCTGTATTTTCGGTAGGCTGACTACCATATTATGGGTTCTTAGACTGCGCCCTCCCCTTCTTTTTCTTGCGAAGAAAGAATCTATGGGGAGTGGTCTAGGCACCAAAGGAAATTGTAATTTAAACTTGGTTACCTTTCAGTTGTAATTTTAGAATTGTTTACTACCAGTGACACACGGGTGTGGTGTGATGCCATTTGTTTTGAGCTGCGGTATCTGGGCTCCGACTTTCATTTCCGCCAAAGCTGTTGACTGTAGAAAGACCTGAAAGTACTATTTATATCTACATTATTAAAACACTGGCAAGTGATGTTACTACGCATACCCGAAGGCCTGTAAGTATCCCAGCTGCCGGCCATACTACTGCTGGAACTTTGCCTCGAGTCGCCACACTTGGGTCAATGTTGGTTACCGCGCATCACATGCCACACAATAATAAATGCATCCTTGACGAACTAAATTGTTAAGTAAAATCGAGCTACGAGGCGTAGTATAATCTGTTGCGATTAATGAAGTACTAAATTGTAATGTAAGCAGATTGCATAGTGTTTTGGAGACAAGCACTGAATGGATGTTATTCTCTGAAACATTACCTTACATCAATAACAGTTCGACCTGTTCTTTTCTTCTGTGTCGGTAGTGTAATCGAGCGTCACGATACGCTCTATAAAAATCCTTGCTTGAAGGTGAAAATAGGACCCCTATTAGAAGCGTAGTGCTGGCTATCACAGAAGCGGAGACATTACCTGACGTCACTAATGGTTATTATACCAGAGAAGACTGGTGCGATTCGCACGCAGGCAGACCACAGAAATCCTTGGTTGAAGATATGTCAGACGCCGCTGTTGTTGTACAGTGTTGAAGGCAAGCACTGGCTAAAGGTTAATGAAGATTATATTCCCCGAAATCAAAAATGGCATGTCCTTGGGTACAGGCGAGCGAAACTGCCATGTTAAGCTTGAAAAGCAGCCAAAAGAAAATTTATGTGGGACGCCGCTAGGTTGTACAGGATTGAAGTGAGCCAATCTCTGGCTGAATTTTGGTGGGATACGTTCCCTTAAGTCAAATGCGATTATCCTATGGTATAGGCGGGGCTGCCGCGTAACGCCAGGAGGCAACCTACGTAAATCTTTGGTTGAAGATGTAAAAAATAGGACGCCGCTATATTGCAGTGTTGATAAGAAGCAAGCACTGGTGGGGGTTCATGACAGACATCTGACGTCATATTTAGACATCACTAATTGGCATACGCTGCCAGATAAGCCTGAAAACTGCCCGATACGCTCGAAGACAGCCCCCGAACAGGAAATTGCGTAGTGTTGCTGAGAGGCAAGCACTAGCCGAGGGTTAATGATAGACACATCCCCTGACGTCATTTCAAGAAAGACATCAGGTTGGCCTACGCAGCCAGACGGAACTATCACTGTTCTACCGATACGCTCGGAAACAGCCCCCATGTATCAATTATTTCATGATAGTAACGGATTCACTCAACTTGATTAAACTTGCGGTTTGACAAACTTCACTTCTCTCTGCATATAACGCCAAAATGTGCTTAATGCAGAGCACAATCACATTTTTATTTCACATGTGTATCTCACGACTCTGAATTACATTCCTGTTTACGTTGTATGTGTAACGCAACGTGTGATAAATAAATAATTTTCTTTCTTTGTTAATCGCCTTGTGTTGAAGTGCAATGTATCCAGCCAATCCGAGAGGCGGCCGATAGTTTGCTTTGCTGTCGTCGCTTGTGAAAATATCTCTAGACGTCAGGCGGTAGATACAGTTCGGGCACGGTCGATCATCTACTCGAATGGAGGGTAGTACAGATTTTGTGCTAAGTAAAAATTTAAATTCACCAACACGCCATATACGGAAACAAAACATAGTGAATCACCACGACCGGCCGTGTAGTTAACCGTCTAGAATTTAACCAATACAGATCTTCCTGGGTGTGGTGAGATGAGACCACATTATTTACATACATTACACACATCTATAGACCACATACATTACACAGAAAAAGGGAGCAGCTTGTATTTGATTTATTGAAAAATATATTCCATCGAAATATTATTACAATGCATTCCGTGCTTCGGAAGGCATGCAAAACCGTTGGTCTCGGCTACTATTTGCGGATGTGGCCAATATAAGAGCCGTGTCGGAAGCCAAGTCGGCCCAACAATTCCGACACCATGGTTTCTGAGATAGGTTGACCTTTACTCGATAAGAAGAATGCATTGAGGATACAGTTACTTTAATAAAGAGGCTTAACGATATTCACGTGACGGGTTGTAAAAGCGCAATAACTGCTAAATTAAAAATTTAACCCTTAGGTACTCAAGTCTTTCTATGAAGTATTTTTTGTAGATCAGCTTGAGGCCACTTTGAGAAAAAGCTAGGTGACCATTATATAAGCCATTGTATGCAGGATAAGACTTCATTATTGTCAGGTGTACGTAATTAGTTGACAAGTTTGTATGTAATGTTTTAAAACGGGAAAATCCATTTTTCTCAAGTAAAAATTACGACCTGGGCGAAGCCGCAGGGTGAACACCCAGTTTGGATTAATTTAGACAATATTGGTTCTAGCGATAACATGAACAGATAGTGGAGCAAACAACAACGGCTTAGATAATGGTAGGTGCATTCCCGTAATCATATCTAGACGGGCCTGCCGAGCCCTTAACCCTTATAAGCAACTTCGATACGCTCGAAAACATTCTCCTGTGAGTCATTGTCATAGCTAACAACCGAGTTATTCAGTTTCGGCTTAGGTAATGGTAGGGTAGGTGCATTCCCACAATCATATCGAGATGGGCTTGCGGAGCCCTTAACACTTCGATACGCTCGAAAACATTCTCCTCTGAGTCGTCGCAGCTAACTTATTCAAACAAAAGCAAAGTTGGAAGTACTCACGTGAAATTGAAGCTGTTACCTTCTAAGATACTCGTTTTTGTAGCAAAAGCGAACATCATGACATGAAAAAGACTAATTTTCACTTATTTCACGGTAATGAGCAACGAATTTAAAATACGCTTCTAAATCGGTTAAAATAATTTAAAAATTTTATCAAAAAATTTCCATTACACTGTCACTAATTTCTTGAATTAAGAAAAATAAATAAATTTAGACTAATATTTAGAATACGCTTCTAAATGCAAAATATAAAATTTAAAATAAAATATTTTTTACAAAAAATAATTTTAAATTTTGACAGACTTTGAACTGAGATCTTGTTAGATCGGAAGTTAACGACGCTATGAGGTAAGGTCGAGCAAGCCGTCCTCTGGTGACGCGGGGTCAAATTAGCAACCAATATTCACAGGAAATGGCCTCTAATTGGTGGAAATCGAATCGGAAGTAGGTGGCGCACTCTCTCACAGATGCTGTGCATCGTCACATGCCGATAATTATTTGTTTTTAATTTACCTACGCTTAGACCCAACAATGGACAGTCTGGTCATTGGTATTCATTAGCTTTGACGTCGAAAAATGATTTAGTAAATAATACTTCGAATAAAAAACTTTAAATTTTGCTTGTCTCTGAAAATTCAAAATTCAAAAATTGTTTATTCGAAGTAAGATTTTACAAGTCACTTTTCGACGTCGAGGCGAGTTCACAATTTGGCTGTCTTCTGTGGAGAACTCGCCGGAAAAAACTCCACACTTAATTTGAAAAGAAAATTATTATGTTATACAATTTGATTAATATAACAAAGAGTGTAAAAGAAATATGTAATTAGAGGAAGACAACCAGTCAAAGTAGAAAAACTAAACTAAATATAACCAATAAAACAACCGGCAATCGACTAGAACAGACCAGTCCTCCCAAGCAGCTAGACTGAGAGCTAGCGACCAAATCGATCATGTGGCTTCAGCTATATTGAAACTCCGTTAGCTACTTCCCTGAACAACCTTTTCCTACAGCTGAAGCCACATGACCGATTTGGTCGCTAGCACTTATACTAAGCACCACGTTCTGCATCGACGTATCAAACTTTATTGATCTTGCGAAGGAGCGGAGGGCTCCACCCCAAAAGTAGTTATATATACCAACGGATGATGATGAATGGTTAGGTTGTTCACAGATGTTGGTTGTTGCAGATTGGCTGACGGTGACGTGGGCGCAGGGGGGCATGCAGCTGCAAGGAGACGGCACAGAAGACCCCGACAGTGTGAAAGCAAGGTCAGTCCCTAGCGCGTCTCACCAAGATTTACATGTTTCTATTCAACAGCGTGATATTTATCATATATTACTTTATCTTTTATCGTGTAGAGACTCGGCATTAAGTTTTAGTACTTATGACCAAGACCGAGCACTATGACTAAAAACAACCTTACAATATCATAACCCTTAAAAAAAACGCTATATTGAAATTTACTCCAATAGTAAAATGCACGACTAAATTATGTTTTATCACGCGTAAACCGGTCTCCTCGTGTTATACCGTCCGTCTGTTCCGTGATATTCAGTGAAGAAACCTACCTAATCTTCTACACATCACGTTCACGTCATACACTTTTAATGCAATACAAAAACATATTTTTCCTATTCTACCTTAACTTAAAAAAAATATGAAAATTTCATGGAAAATACAAACAATTTCAATTTATTTTAAATTGAACTCTAATGTTCAGACACCTACATTAGGTAGGTAGGTTACCTAAATTATGGATTAAATCCAGTAGCGAACTGTTTTTGTCAATAATAAATAGTTGTATTTTATTTATTCAAATATAAAACGTTTCAGGAATCTCAAATAAATAAAGGCTTGAACTTTGAATGAAATATACTACCTATGTTACTAAAAAATGTTGAGTGAATCTTTACAGTATATTTCTATTTATGAACCAAGCAAAAGCAAACGCTATTGAGGCAAGCCAAAGGTATATAATCGGATCGGCAGCGGAGTTCGTCTGTGTAACCAACGACAACAGCCATTTCAACCACAATCGCAACTCGAAAATCGCTACTTTTTGACCGAAGAAAAACAGAGGAGATTCTCAAGTCGAAGCGTATTTTTTTTATGTAGGACCACCCATAACTTTGGCGACCGCGCGCCGGAAGACGTAGCGTGGGCAGGCCCCCCACAAGGTGGACCGACGATCTGGTGAGGGTCGCGGGAAGCCGCTGGAGGCCATGGACCGATCGTCGTGGAGATCTTTGAGGGAGGCCTTTGTCCAGCAATGGACGTCTTTCGGCTGAAATGATGATGATGACTCATAACTTTGTAAAGACTATTCCGATTTTGATAAATCTTTTTTAATTGAAAAGAGTTTACCCCGAATTTGGTACAAGATAATTTAAAAAAAATAAGGGTATGAAAACAGGGGATGACTGGATGTAGATTTTCCCGTGGGAGTTCTGTATTTTCCCGCTGTAAAACGTAGCCTATATTCTTTCTCAAGGTCTCTTCTATTTCTATAAAGAGTTTTTGCTTTTCAGTCTTTTCGGCGGTCTATTTTTTTGTTAGAAATTATCACCTATTTATCATTAATTCATACTGAAACTTTTCATGTGTCCTGAATGATTCATCGACAGAAATCAAGTTAAGTTTGCGCATTTTATCTGCCCAAATTTCAAAAATGTTTTTAAAAACTTAATGAAGATAGCAAAGAAATAAAGAAACAAAAGTTTATACAATTGTTCTACGTGATGTATAGGGTGATCTGCCGCCATTTTCCTAATTTGTGGTATAAAGTAAGATTAGTCGACGATCCGATCAAAGTCGATTCGTATTGTGGCACGGTGGAGCCCGATAATACAACGTATGTCCATTTAGTAAATGATTGTAATTTACCTTTTGGGTGGAAACAAAGAATGGGACGTACGGATAGGAGAAAAACAGCTAGGTACGAGTACCTAACCATTCCATTACTTTAAAGAACTGGTAGATTTTCTAGACACATTTTTATGATGACATCTTTTACTTTATTTTAGGCAATCTTTTTAATTGTTCAGGAGTGAAAGTATAATAAATAAAATCACTTATATTTAAAACTTTACATAATATCGAACATACTTACTTTATTACGCCCAAGGACTCTAATACTCTATACTAGGCTAAACACTAGAAGATGCGATCTTAAGAATGTGATTGACCCTAATTTAGTTGTAGTCAAGCATAGTGCTAAGTACCAAGCTATAAAGA
Source organism: Teleiodes luculella (assembly GCA_948473455.1). Taxonomy (NCBI): domain Eukaryota; kingdom Metazoa; phylum Arthropoda; class Insecta; order Lepidoptera; family Gelechiidae; genus Teleiodes; species Teleiodes luculella. Next base: position 17,360,351 of record OX419583.1, read on the forward strand.
TTTTCAAAAGGTTACCGATGGATTTAAAAAGAATTACTAATTTAACAACTTTTAAGAATAAATTAAAAATTTGTTGTTGGATAAGGTTCTCTATAGTATCAATGATTTATGATTTAAAGATTGATTCAGACATTTATTATTTATTGTTTTGATTTGTCTTGCTTGACGTAGGAATGGTTTGAGTTTCACTTAAAATCAACAATTTAGAGGGGAAATTGATTAAATGTTTCTTTAATTTATCTTGACATAGAATAAGCAGGGTTTAATTTGACATTATAAGATTGAGATCTGTTCCATAATTATTATTTTTATTGTTTTATTGGTGTGCTATGTTTAATTGAATTTATTTTGATGCTATTATTATTAGTTATTTTGATTGTTTGTATTTTTTTATGGACTTATGTTTTGTTTGTAGTTATTAATATCATTATTATTATCAATTAGTATTGTAAAATAATATTCGCACACAGTATAGTAAAGAATATAAAGAATATTGTATTGTATTGTATTGTATGTACTGTTTTAGAATAAATAAATGAAATGAAATACTAACATTAAAATATAGCAATATACATGCAGGCAACAAACCAAAGACTGCCCCATTGCACCCATGGGCTAGCTGGCAGTACGTCTGTTTCAAAGCACAGGCAGGGTTGCGGGTTCGAATCCCGCCCAGGGCAAACATTCGTGTGATGAGCTTGTTTCTGGATGTTGTATATTTATATAAGTATACTAGCTGTTCGCCCCGCGGCTCCGCCCGCTCTCAAGGGTATGAAAAGTAGATGTTGGCCGATTCTCAAACCTACTGAATATGCACATAAAATTTCATGAGAATCGGTCTAGCCGTTTCGGAGGAGTATGGGAACGAAAACTGTGACACGAAAATTTTATATATAAGTTAATATAAGATTAAGTATGTATATCAACAGGAACTGTCTGACACCCATAGTACAAGCTCTGCCTAGTTTGGGATGGGCCATGTTTATTTTTAATAATAATAAAATTAGTATTTAAAATGTTCTTTTGCATTTTATTTTGAATCATATTATTAGCTCAACATTTTTATTTTTTTTATAAAATGTTTTTTTCGTAAACGGTACGATATATCGATAAAACTTAAGTTGGTATTATGGTCCACACGTGTTGTATGGGAGATTAAACTGCCGATAAATGTAACCACTAATGGAACTTCCGACAAGGATCTAAAATAAACTGGCGAATTGAGGAAACTGACGAGTGCCTACCCGACCCGACCATGATGAAATGAACGTGGCCAAAAAAAAAACGATATAAGATAGTTGATTACATTATAAATCCTACAACTATTAGCTGGAATAAAACCCACGACTTTGACTTTACGTCGCTAAAAATTTGCCACTCAATCATGCAAGGTTGCCCGATAGAAATTACTACCTCAGATACGGCCGCCTTTAAGTACACTTTAATTTCTGTGGATTGTATTGTTTTTCCTGTATTTTTGAGTGCAATAACATTTACTTATTGTATTCTATAGCACTTAGTTCAGTGATGTCAAAATTTAAGATTTGCTGCTGAAGATTAATGCAGATTTGTCTAATTTAGAGCTATTCTCGCTACCAAACTAAATACTTTTTTTTTTAATTGATGCTTGTGTAGAAAAAGTACGACCAATCAAGCTTCACCGGACTTAACTAAAAATACTAATAATAAGTAGGTACTTACTTTAAACTAGAACTTGATCTATCTACCTACAATTTCCAATGTTTGAGATTCGTTTATTCGTGAAAGTGTACTTAACTTCCAAATATCAAACTATGTAGAGAACAACAAGTATGTAGAGAATCTGGAGAGGAAACCGACGACGCATGTCATGCAGGTCATTCCTTTTCACATTACTTTCGAAAGTGTTCACTGGCTATTGAAAAGTTTTTTTATGGTTCCTGTATTAAAACAGGCTGGTAAATCAAATTCCGCGGTAAAAAGGAGGTATAAATTCGAGATAACACTTATGTTCTAAAGTTTATCTAAATAAGTTCAGTAGTTTAGACGTGAAAGTGGAATAAACATCAGAGCACTTAAATTTATAAATAAGTTTTCACGTGTATAGTATTGTGTCATGTGAACTCGTCACGTTACCTGAGATATTAAAATGTGTGGCTTGACGTAACTTATATAAAGCAGCACACACAATTATAATAGGTTCATGCTTTAACACTACTGGCAAACGTTGAAAATACATAATAAAAGGTTACGTAAAACACAAATGTACAGAAGATGTTAGGTGGCATATAGTTAGCCCTGTAAAATATACAAGATTGTTCTTTTCTGCACAGGGATCATGAATATGCGGCTAGTGCCCCACCGGGATTCGAACCCGAAACCTACGTAATGTGAAGCGAGTGGTTTCTACCACTCGACCACGGAGGCTTATGAAATCAGTGATCAGTGGATTTTGATAATTTTTGCTCGTGTCATTGTTTAGTTGATATGAGATGACTTGTTATTGGTACATTCCTTCAAATTAAATTTTTATAAGATACTAGCGACCCGCCCCGGCTCCGCACGGGAAAATGGTTATTGTGGGTTATCCTTCAGTATATTATGCATGTATTATACATATAAACCTTCCTCTTGAATCACTCTATCTATTAAAAAAAACCGCATCAAAATCCGTTGCGTAGTTTTAAAGATTTAAGCGTACAAAGGGACATAGGGACATAGGGACATAGGGACATAGGGACATAGGGACGGAGAAAGCGACTTTATTTTATACTATGTAGTGAAGAAATTATGTACCCAAATATTTTATTATAAATAATTAAATAAAAATATCGTCACTACACTCTACGCGTATAAAAAGACTTGTGGAACTTTTTGAGAAGCCATTCCCATCAAATCTAATTAGATTTTGCCTTGAACGGGATCAATATTACTTGGTAGCTTTAATTTTTTAACGATTACTCATCGTTAGAGGAGATTGGTTCGACACCGCTCTATCAAGGTTGTCTCAAGTGTTTTTATCATATAACAGGTACCGTTTAGAGGAAAAAAATCGTTATTTCTCCGTAAAGAGGGAAAATTTCCAAATAAACAGTTATTAACGAACTTTTAAGCTGTTTCCGCCAGCATTGTTGTAGTATAAAATTGATACAGCGTATCGTTATTAGTATCAATTCGTTTGTAGTATTTAGGATATTTACATCACAGTTAAGTCAGTCACATTACTAGTTCTTTTCTAGCGAGTTCAAAAATTTGGCTGTCTTTTATGTAGAAGAACTCGCCGGAAGAATCTGTACAGGCGTTGCATCTTGTCTTGTCCCTATGAATGCATGTCTGTACATTTGTCTCTCTGTTTGTCCATTTGTCTGATCGTGCATTTGTCTGTCTGACTGATCATCATCTAAAGACTTAACTATGTCATGTACCTGAATATCCGAAGGCTAAAAAAATTATTCTTAGATTTATTTCAGCCATACGAAAGCATTCTTGCACAAGTTTAAAGGAGACGCTTCAACCTTGCTCTGTCAAAAATTGTAGAACGTAGGCGGTATAATATTTGTGTATCGAAATAAACTTGGCTTCGGGTTCACAGACACTTATTATGTGACTGTTACTTCAGATAGCTTGAAAAAAGGTAAACATTAAAACATTTTTATTGTGATGGTTCTTTGAATTGAACTCATTTCTTGTCGTTTTTCTTATTTACATTGTAACTTGCAACAACCGAAGCATCCTAATAATAAGTGCGATATTTCTTGATGACATTAATTTTGTTTGTTATACATGCTTGGTCTTTTATAAGTTGAAAGATTACCATTTTGTCTTAGAGTATTTATATGCAAGTTGCCTTACAATAAGTTTATGAATCAAATTTCATAATATTTACAAAGGTAAAAGGTTTGCTACTACTGCTGGTACATACAAAAAGTAAATACTTTTACCGATCTTTTTATTTTATAATATTTTTGAACAGAATGATCTAGATTCTAGATCATATCTAGATTCTAGAAACATAGAATTTCTCAAACAAATGAATAACGTGGTCTTTGTAAGTAGGTAGGCATATAATACATTCTTACATTACTTCGACCAATTAATGTTCCAAATTACAGGGTAATAAAGTTATATTCCTTCCTGTCTTATAATCATACCCTCATCGAAATGCAATCTTCGGAATATATTTTTTTTATCGTAGGATAAAATTTTACCTAACCAACTTCCAAACTGCTTGATTTATCAGTTATTTATTATCTTTCATATTTAAGAACTGTTTAATCTACACCTGATCTAAAGTACTTACTCTGTGTATATTGCGAGGGAACGCCTAATGTCCTATATTACAGGTTTTAAGGAACCTTGTTTAGGCGTCAGCCCTCTACAACAATGTTATTTAAAATACTTGGGTGTTTGTAAAAATGATTTCTTGTGGTGTGGCAATAAATTCAGTTTTTATTTTATTTATTAAACACAAAGTTATCAAAAAAACAACGAACATTCAAAACCATAAACCATACATGGCGTGGTTTGCATTTAAGATAAAAAATTGGTAGCATTAGCTGTAGTGTAGCGCGTAGCAAATCGTAGAACACTCGTAACTCGTACACATACTGTTTCGACCCTAATCCTCACAATAATATTACTTCTTAATATTATCGAATACCAAGAATCTTCTAGTCTAGCAATGGAAAACAATATTAGCACACAAAAAAATGATGAATAATAATATATAAAAAAACAGTGACGGTCGAAATATTTATAACTTTGGCGATATGAGCTGGGTGCCTAGTTTGGCAGTGGGAGAGTATGACCTAGGATCAGGACAAGAGGAAGGAAGCGAGAAAAGCCCGTGCTAGTATACTAGTATTATGTTAGCTGTGCCCGTGCCCTGCATTATGGGATATTTCGATCTACTCACATATGTCCTACTCATATATGAACCCATCGAGGGGCTCGAACCTACCCTAAAATTAGGGTGAATAGGATTAGTTGACCACGCTGACCCAGTGCGGGTTGGTCAACTTTATAAAACCTTTGAATTACTTCGCAAGTGTGTGCAGGTTTCCTAACGATATTTTCCTTCACCATAAGAGCGTCGAATAAACGTATCTACGTATGAGTTCGAAAATCGAAATACACACTGGTACGTGCCGAGGTTTCAAACCCGCAAACTTCCGAATGGAAGTCAACAGCCTCTTCCACTTGTCCACCGACGTCCTAGCACTCTACCTCGGGCTAATAACATAAAATATTTTTATCTACACTCATGTCGTAAATCCTTCATTTACTTATCAGAAACGCTAAGCAAATGATATACCTTTCGATGGAGCCGTGACTAAGGATCCATACAAATTTCATTTCGTTATCGCAAAGTTCTAACAAAATGAAGTTTTTTTTTTTTAATTTTTACGCAGATGCTTGCTATTTGAGCACACTAGCGTGTTTCGGAACGCAACCTTGGCGGCGCGCATGCGCGGTGCGATATTACTTCAAATTTATTTTCGCGCCATTAACGTTTGTTTAATAATTGTACCATACAAAATGTCAATAATTATTACAATAAACAATGATTACTTTATTTTGTCTTTAATTTAAATTTGTTGTATGAGTGTAGATAAACTATTGTATGCAACTGTACATAATTAGTATTTAACACTCGTGTATACTTTTATAAAACTCGCTGCGCTCGTTTCATAAACCACACTCGTGTTAAATACCCCTCATTATGCAACAGTTGCATAAATAGCTATTTTATTACTGCAAAGCATAACAACCTAATTCTTCTCAATTTGTAACCAAACGAATCATAATTAATTAATGTTATTGTGGCACATGTATGCACGTATCAAAACACGCCACTCTCGAGTCGCGACATGTCTGGAGATGAATGGCCTTGTGACACCCAACCCTGACGCTGATGGAGCTCATTAATCTACATAACTGGGAATTAAATTGATGTCATTTCATACACACTCGAGGGCGACAAGCTCAGAAAGAGACTGGCAAGGAAAGAGATAATTTAAACAGAAATAGAAAACATTTTTTTCAATTTCTTACGATTGAAATAACTGTTCCAATTAGAATTGTTTTTGTTATTACGTGCAGCGAATTTCAACTCAATCGGTCCAGTAGTTTCGGAAGAAATAGGTAGGCGCTGACTGACGGATGGACGGACAGACACCCTCAGTGATCCTATAAGGGTTCCGGATTGGGGATCGCAGTTGTTGTTGGTTCGCTGAAATCTGTCCAAACGCGAACGAGGGGCTGAATTATGTTCTTTAGTCGCAATGTAGATACGCACAGGGAGAGTTGGGTTTGTCCAAATAAAGAGTTGGAAATCACACAGGGCTAAAAATACTTTTTGATATTATATGTATTTTATTATTTTTTAAATACCACAAAAAGTAATAGTAATAACGAGAAACTTGCGGCATTTCTAGTTGCAGTAACATTATAGACAGCAACTTCGCTACAAACTACTAACTACTTGTGAGATACAAGGAAATCGTTTATTTAACTTCAAGTCTTCAGCGCAGCGTTCTAACTTAAACCGAGAGTAGTCGTGATCCTGGCAAATACAAATAAAAAACCAGTGGAATAACCAGCAATATTGCCGAGCCGGGACCTTTTTATGGTAAAAAATGTTTTGAACGTACACTAGTCAATTTAAATATTTTAATTTACTTAGCAGCTATGGACAGGTCTATTATTTGGTCCTTAGTATGCTGTAGGCCTACTATGTAAGTAGCGACCATGAAACTATTACCATAGTTACACTATTGTAACTATGTTACTAAGTCCAGTGGTAGCGACAGGCTCAAGAAGCTGTCAAACGCGACATAGTGACATTAGAGCCATAGTAGTTCTGTCAATAAGACAAAACAAAGAGCTCGGTCGAAAATCGTTTTGAAGGTTTCTCCCGATTAGAAGACAATTACCCAAGCTATTCGGCCACCGGCGGCGCTCTCTATCACTAATCACTAACATAGTATAAAACAAAGTCGCTTTCTCTGTCCCTATGTCCCTATATCCCTATGGACGCTTAAATCTTTAAAACTACGCAACGGATTTTGATGTTTTTTAATAGATAGAGTGATTCAAGAGGAAGGTTTATATGTATAATACATGCATAATATACTTAAGGATAACCCACAATAACCATTTTCCCGTGCGGAGCCGGGGCGGGTCGCTAGTAATATTATTATATTCCATGCCATTCCATCTCAACCAGAATCACTCCTTACCGATTGCAGTAGACTCCGGCGGTGCCGCAACTGCGGTTGTTTTTGCAAAGCTGCCACTAACGACCCGCAGCTCGGTGGGTTTACTTTATTTAAGTACTTATTTGTCCAAGTTAATTAATTAATAACCAATCTACAGTAGCTGTTATAACTTCCTGATAAAATAGTTACAGTGAAGAAACTACTGAACCGATTTTAATGTAACTTAGTATAAAGATAGAATAAATAAATAAATCAATTTATTTCAGGCAATATTTACATAAAGATGTTAATTATGTAAACAGAGGCCCATATCATAAATACCTTACAGACTATCGTACATATTTTATACTATATCTAAGCAAACACTAAACCACACTAAGTTTCGGCGCGTGAGGTAATTCTCCGGGCAGACGTCCTCGGATTTCCGAAACATGACCCCCTGCGGCCAGAAGTCCTCCTTCATAAAGGTTGGGATGGTGATGAGGGGGTACTCTTACCAAATACGAATTAAAACTCGTTCTATGGTGAGGCACCAACCGTTCGACTCTCAACCTGAAGTTAGACTTCTTCTGGACTTAGTAGTAGTATTTAACATCTAGTTTAAGCCTATTTAACATCTAGTCAACTACTTAAATTCTACTTTGATCTACATTATTATTCATTCTGTGATGTGACCAACAATTTCAACAATCTCGTACCTACTTTGTTTTAACAAACTTCGGTGTTTTTATTTTTATTTGTTTTTATTTTTATTTGTTTTTACAACAATTAGTAATATAAGTTTATTTAGTTCTAAAAATTTAAAGTTCCACTCTCGACAATTTCTAAAAAGTAAAATGTGTTAGTTGTCATAGGAAGGTGAAGGTTAGATTTAACTCAGGCAGAGACTGAAAAGCAGCACATGTGCTGAGTCTCTGACCTTTTCATTCTGTACTGTCAATGTATCCTACATATTATGTACTTAAGTTTTTTACTTACTTTACGGGTGAATAAAGTTTCTTTTATTTATTATTTTATTTAGTAGAATTTTGAATTGAATGTTGCGGCAGGATGGCTTCTTCTTATTCCTCTCCACTTTAGTGAAACCTTCCTCATCAACCTGAAATAAAAATAGATCTTAGAAAGAATCATAGCTACTTTTCTTACTTTTTACTTACTTGTTAATACGGCAAAAATTGTTAACGCTGGCAGAGCCACGAGGCGGAAAGCTAGTAAGCTATTATACATTACTAGCGACCCGCCCCGGCTCCGCACGGGAAAATGGTTATTGTGGGTTATTCTTGAGTATATTATGCATGTATTATAGATATAAACCTTCCTCTTGAATCCCTCTATCTATTAAAAAAAACCGCATCAAAATCCGTCGCGTAGTTTTAAAGATTTAAGCGTACAAAGGGACATAGGGAGGGATATAGGGACAGAGAAAGCGACTTTGTTTTATACTATGTAGTGATTCTAAAGTTGCATTAAAATCCATTCAGTAGGTTTTGCGTGAAAGAATAACAATCATTCATCCATACATCCATCCGTCCCAAATTTTCGCGTTTGTAATATATTACTAAGATTCAAAAATGATTATTTACAAAACATTTAGCTAAACTACTGTACTATTATTTATTCTGTACCTAAACAAAACCTTATTTCCACCTTAACTTACAATATTGTCAGGTATGCGCCTTCAGAATACTGTCCAAAGTAAATTCCGGTTAAGTTGACGAATATTCCTACAGTGATCATGATAATGCCTCGGGCAACAGTGGCATCTGTCGCCTGGTCAGGATCGCGCTGACGAGAGGGGGTGGGCAGGAATATAGGTAGGCCGGTGTCTCTATTGTTTACGTAAATGCCTTTCGCTGGGCCACTACGTGAGCGATTAACTGACAAAAATATACTGCTAAAAACCGAGGGAAAACTCTTAATTCCCACGAGAAAAACTTTTAACGGAAAGCAGTAAATAATAAAAAAAAACTAATTTGGGCTTGCCACTATGATGCCAAAAATATTTTAAAAAAGCACCAAATATACCAATTGAAGAACACAAATTTAAACGTTGTAGCTATGTAGATTATGATTTGCCTGGTACTAATTGCAATCTTAGCAATAAAGCCGCCAGTTTGTAGGTAGGTAGGTACACATTTGCTATAATGCACTGTATTTCTTGTCATAACTGGAGTGTAATTAAAGTATACTCTATTTTAACTTTACTCTAAGAAAAGTCCTCAGGAACTCTAGAAAAAAATATCTAACTTCCCTCCTTTCTAACACTGCTCCTTATCTTGAACTACTTTTGACCAATCTTTCAAGTAGCTGTCAAGCTCACTCCGTCATCTCTTATGTATCTGGGGTCTCTTAGAAGATAGGTTAAAAAGTTCTAAAGTAAACGTGCGCGAGCGAAGTCGCGGGATAGAGCTAGTTTAGGTATATAATCCATTTTTGGGTGAACCAGCGCCGCCTTGACCGTGAAAGAAAACGGTCGGAAGGATCATCATAACCATATTATTATTATTATACATGGCACATAAAATTGTTCTTTTAATGGCCCTTGGCTGTAATCAAAGCGGTGTCCGGCAGGCGACGCCTGTTTCCCATTCATTACTAGGCGGCCGCGCAATGCTGATTACTAACATTACCGCTTCGGATTCAACTGCGTGCGGCTTTACATGACATTTAGCTTCAGTGGACGAGTAAATCGGTTGAATGAACAGATTTGGACCACAATGCCGAATACTCGTGGATGCTTTGAGCGTTTAGACCTATTGTGAAGTGATTAGTAGGAAATGTACTATTGGATAGTTTGAAGCTTAACAAATATCATACTTATTTAGAAAACGTTGAAAGAAACATAACATTTTGTTTATCGTGTTGTTTGTCGATGTTGTCGGTAAAACTTGGTACGGAAAGATCAATTTTTCAATGTTGTACTAGACCGTGGTCTGAGGCTTCGTCGAGCGGCTCCTCTCATACATTTACATTGTGGTAGAGCCCTCTGCTCCATCGCAAGGCCGGTGAAGCTTGATACGTCAATGAATAAATGAAAAAAAAAACTACATTAATGAACATTTATTAAGTTCCATAATTTTGTGACTAGAATCATCGAATATAAAACCTGTGAGAAAAGTGATTAAACAAAATATGTGTCTAGTCTACAGTACATAGAACTTGGTAAACTTTTACATCTTAGAGGTGAACTAAGCTCCTAAGCTTACAGTTACAGGGCATGAATATGTAGGCATATTCTGCTGCTTAGTTGGTTATGATATACATATAAATTATAATGTTTGCCTTCGAAGTACAGGGTCGCAGTTTCGAATCCCGCTCAAGGCAAACCTTTAAATAATAAGCACTTTTTGTGTGTCTGTCGGATGTTTCATATTTTATACTTGTGTGTGTATCAGCTGTCCGACAATCTAATAGCTGTGCCTAGTTTGGGGCTTTGGGGTCAGATGGTCATGTATGAGTTATACCCACATGCAGTTATATTTATTCACTAGCTGTCACGGCCAGTGTTGTTTTTCAACTTTTACCGTGAAATAAAAAAAGCATAATTTGGTTGACCGAATTGAAAATCGAAACTATTCTGGAATCCACTTAAACATACTGCAGCAGCCTTTTAAGAGAATTTCAATGACAAACATACGAACAGAGATATATACTCGTAGTACAAACAAAGATAATATAATGATTTAGTGTCAAGAGTAACAATGATGTTCCCTGTGTGCAGATGCGGGCGCGCCGGTTCCCTGGCGGCGCCTGGCGAGCGGCTACTAGAGCTGCTGCGCACGAGCGGCTCCCCCCGCCGCCACTCCACCGCCGCGTGTGCGCCGGCGCCGCGCCTCTACTGCCCCTCGGACGCGCTGCCCTACTGCCCCCCCTCCCGCCTCGCACCACCCTCCGCGCACCACCATATTAAGGTAACTCGTAACAGCAAAAGCTGAAATCTAGAGACGACTAAAGATACATTGCTTAGGAAATAGGTAGTAACCGACAACATAGGCATTATGGCAGCAGCTCCCGAATAGCTTTATTAATGCCTTCTTTTCTACAAAAACTTAGCTCCGCAAGGTTGGAAGTCGATTTTGCGATACAAGCTTACTCATATTAATAATATGCATTTAATTGTATATGAAATACGGACAGATTTCAAATGATACTAAACTATTGTATTTGTGTTTGTTGCAGCTCCAGCCGCCACCGCTGACGGTGACAGCCCCCCAGCCCCAGCTGCGCACGCCCTCCCCCCCGCCAGTCCCTCAACGCACCGCCATGCCCCCCTCCCGCCCCACCGCTACCGTCGTACCCGCAGCCATAGCCGTACCCCCCGCACCACCCCGAAGAACTTCCCCTCTGCCGCCCAGAAGAGCGCCACCACCGACCCCGCCGAGGCCAGTCACAAACTCAGACGCTAATGGAAACCGTCGCACCGCAGCAGCCAACCTCCCCCGCTTGGATTGCAACAAAAACCCTCAACCGACAGTCACGAGACGTCCGCTTCAAAAAATACCTGATACTCCTTACACGCCTCCACAACAGGCAAATGGACAAACCACACAGACGAATATGAAACGATCACCAAGTTCAGGATCGAATATAAGCGTCCGACAAGATTCGAACGTGTCTTCGGATTCCTTCAGTCAGACGTCATCGCCTTCTTATACGACTAAGACGATGGAAGCTCCGTTACTTCCGCACCAGCACGTGAACAAGAGCTTGAACGCGAAGATAGCTCGAGGACTTCTGCTGAAGGAGCAGCAGGAGAAAGAGGCTGGCAACCAGCCAATCACGAAGAGCATGTCAACGCCCGCCTCCTTGCAGACCATCGTGAGGTTCCAGAATGGAAGCAATATGTCCTTGCACCACCGGGTAAGTCTTTCCTAAATCTTCCTGCTCTTAACGATGGTCGACAAAAATGGTAAGGGATTTATAGAATAGGAAATGGTACCAATTACCTGGAAAGGATATTCTCTCACACCTGAAAATTTATCTCAAATTTACATTCTCATGTACGAAATGCTTGAGGAGCTTACGCAACAGCTACAATTAAATGAAATTCGAGTATATAAATTGAATACCAGTAAATTCTCAAGTATTTGTGCGTCATCTCGAGTAACAAAGCAAAATTGAATGCTTCCGCTCTATTCAGATTTGCGGTAAAGGGTAAGCTTTACGTAGTACGCGCTTATATATAACTAGATGTAAAGTTCAAAAACTTCGGTTTCTTTAATTAAAGCTTTTTCTTATATTTTTCGAAATATATATGTCGGGGATTAAAGCCAGATTGATCGTTTAAATCGATTGTAAACATCGATGACAGTTTTTATTTTACTTTCTCGAGTATCAGAGGGTAGAATCGATATAGTTGACCGGTGTGAAGTTGGCGCGGTGACGTTTGACAGGAGGCCCTACTACCGGGAGTGGGACCGGGTGGTGCACTGACATAAATAGCGCTGCTCAGGGCAGGCGAGCCCTCTGGGTAGATCTGCAGCCGCGTTGATAACTTTGTGTGTCAGGGATATGTTGTGATTCTGGTGGACGTACTAGTCCGGTGTGTTTTGTGATGTGTGATTCGATGAGAGATCTGGATGTATGTTGAAATAATGGTTATTGGAATATTGTTTGTACCACAGTCTAGTGGTGTCTGTAAACCGTGAGTAAAGTGATCTAATTATCGTGTCGCTAGCAAGGTTGGCTAGGTTATGTGATATTCGTATGGTGTTAGCTATGGCATTGTTATCATGACCGCGGGTAGAGTAACTGTAATATGGTCGAGTTACATAAGGTCCGGGCGGGGAGGCCCCTTGGTTGGCCAGTTTGTAAATGTTCAGTGTTTCCATGCCAGTTTCCCCTTATGGCATTTTGATGGTGCTCGGATCTACCTAAACCCCTTTTAGGGATTGATTAGGTCCCGATCGTTCATGATAACAAGCAACCGAGTCGATGGTGGTATAGTGTGTTCCAATTGAGATGGAATTCGATATAGTTGGTAAAGTCTGTTTCAATAGTGATGACAAATTGGGGTAGTCCTGACAAAGATAGTGTACGATGTTCTCTAAAAGTTATTGTAGCATACGCCCACGTTTAACGTATTTCCCGCGTGTTGCCCTTTGCGGGTTTCCTTTATTTATTCGCTTTGCCCCACCTACCATAGTTTTTGCCTTCTCTCCGACATATATATATATTTTTTGGGTTTACATCAGCGCATACGACGTTTACACATAGGATATAAATTTAGGCCAATAACAGTTAACCACTTAAGAGTACATCGGTATTATTGTCCAGAGCAACGTAGCAGTAAAATTCCAATAAAATTAAAATAATTTCTACGGTATCAGGATTCAAAACGATTTTAATATTAATAGAAAATAATTTAATATTTTAATAATTAACTAATTAAAAATAATATTTTAAATTATAAAATACTGCAATTCTTATAAAAATAAACTAATATACTCGTACATATTAACGTAAATACATGTATTTATGCATTGAATATCATGATTTAACAAGTACTTCACACATAATATCAGTCATAGACATTGCAAACCAAAAATAAGCCCAAAAAGAATGCCCTTCTTATTTTACTGATTCGTAGTCTATGCTATATTTCCTCGCCACAAAAGTTTGTTACAAAAGTGTCCTCTACCAGGAACCGCAATTTACAGGCGCAGAGTGCAGCAGATTAAGTGTCAGGCGCAGGCGGCTGCAATTAAAATATAACTGCAATGTTTAGAGCCGGCCCACTTGTGTGGTCACACCGACGACGTACTGTGGTGCAAATCATGGGCTGCAACCAGATAGCTTATTTATTATGAACCTTTAGAAAACTTTTACCTCGTAAATATTTATGGTGTGATATGGAGGAGGCCTTCACTCGTAGAGAGGTCTTCTTCTTCATATTTAAGAGCCGCGCGTAGCCACCCTTCAGGTAACAATTACCCTTCAGGTAATAACGCCCGTACCCGCCGGCGGGGGCGCGGCCAGAACCAAAATCCAAATTGAAAATCAGAGACGGAGCCCCTCAGGCGTCGTCTCCTTCACGATGGTTTTCAATATCAACGCGCTAGGCCGTGGTCCGAGGCTCCCTTGAGCCGCCCCTAGACGCGTTGGTATATGACTTTTTTTTGGGGTAGAGTCTTCCGCTCCCCCGCAAGTCCGGTGAAGCTTGATTGGTCGTACCTTTTCGACACAAGCATAGGTCAATAAAAAAAAAACCGCGCGTACAGAGGTACTTAATAATAAATACAGCCAAATTGTGAACTCGCCTCGACGTCGAAAAGTGATTTGTAAAATCTTACTTCGAATAAAACATATTTCATTTCATTTCAATAAATAAAAATTCATTCATCAATTAAGTCTGTAACAAATTTTAATTATGAAGGAAATATAGAAGCTATATTATTATTATTATTATGTATGGACAATAAAGGACTCTTTTGAAATATCATATCAACACCGTATATTTTCAACGTTTATCGTCAAGATTGCCATGGTAAATTTAACGTTGTTGCAAATGAAACATAAATATAATACATACATACATATTCGTAAAATATAGGTACACACACACACATACACACAGTGATAGAGACAGTGCCGTTATTATCATCGAAATCAAACAAAAATCTAATAATAAACTAAAGTGATCAACGAATTATTACCGCCGAACCTTGCAACTTATATCACTGAATTGAAACAATATTTTACTTCACACTCGATATCGGACTGTGATGGTCTTCGTGGAAATCAAGTATTGGAAAATAAGTTCTGATACGATGGATTTACAGTCTTGAATTCTAGATAATATCCTAATATTTTATTGTTCATTTATTTTTTGTATACGTTGTTCTGATGTGGTGATAGCAGCCAGATACATTGTCAATATTATATATTTTGACTAAGACCTTGATATCAGTATATAAGTTATTGAACATGAGTTTTTTTTTTTGAGAAATTTAAACGGTGTTTGTTCAAATTACTCAAGTACCTACAATAATTCATTAGACAGACTCTAGTAGGTAATAAGAATATTTTTAAAACTTTCACGGTTGTTTTCATAACTATTAAGATTTAAAACGGGATATTACACAACAAACAAATACCAAAACAAACAAACACCATGGTAAATATCCCGTTTTAAATCTTAATAGTTATAATATTATGAATCTTCTCTGGTTCAAACAAACGTCTTTTACAAAATGTAATATTGCACAGTACACAGCGGCTTAACTTTCTTCGCGGACGATATAAGCCTGAAGTGATTATAAAAGAAAAAGAAAAATATTGTTCATTAAGATTAGCTACCTACTGACAGCAAAATATTTTCTCTTATGCTTAAGTGACGGTGACATTAGTATGAATAAAATAACTCCTCTGAGTGTTTTCTAAATATACGTTTTACCTATCCCTCAATATGCATAGGTAGGTACCTCCCAGATTTTTTTCTATTTATACTATAAGGTGGTACTAAGAAATATTGCATTTTATTCTGACAATCTATATATTAAAACTGACCAATAGTAAACTGAGAATTGTAAATTAACAAAACTGTTGACAAGGTGAGGTATTGTGGAGTTTGCATCAGTGCGTTTGCAAACTCCTTTTAAATGTAACAGGCGCTTATGCCGCTATTCTAGAAAAACGATTGGATTTTAATTTAGGAATTGTCTCGCATTTTAAAAAAAGATGATTTGTCATAACAATTACTCCGATGGTCGAAGGAACACCAGATCCCGATTTTATGAAGAGAAAATAAATAGTTTGGAAGAGTTCCTGGTTGTGTTATTATCTAGGGACATTTCCATATGGTGGAAACGAGTGGATCGTTCGCCGGTCCTCTAAAAAGATAAGTGTTTTCGAAATCCTTTAAAATAGGCTTTTCTTTTTCGCAAGAATATAGTGAGTGCCCCCACAGCCCCTGCAGCTAGAAAAAGAGAAGAAGAAGAAGAAGACGAAGAAGAAGTGTGTTGGCGAATCTTCGTCATCGTTTCTGTGTTGTGTATTTTGTGTACCTATAGATGCAGAAGGAGAGCAGATATTTGGCCACGTAATATATATGTGCAAATAGTAATATTACGAAAGTTTCAGAATCGACATACAAATACAAGTGATACAATCAAAGGACTAATCAAAAGAGTGATAAAACAACTGTACAAGCCGATCGAGCTGATTCGCCCGTCAGTTGTGGATGTTGAAAGGATTTTTACTGGATTTTACGTGGAGTAGGCAGAGCCCTATTTCACAAAAATAAGTGGTATCAAAAATAAAAAAACCGGCCAAGTGCGAGTCGGACTCGCGCACCGAGGGTTCCGTACAAACCTGCAAGGTTTACAAAGTTCTTTCATTACGACAATCGAGTCATAACTATGGTAATCTTATTGCAAAATGAAATTCATAACATTACAATGGGGAAAGATGGAGGAGCATAAATTTAAGACAAAGATCTCTTTATCGTTTAAGTAACTAAGTACTAAGTAAGTATTTCAACTTGATAGCTCTACGCGTTCATGAGGAAAAAAGTAATAAGTTTATATTTGAAAGTGATCCTATAAGGGTTCCGTTTTTTCCTTTTGAGGTACGGAACCCTAAAAAAGGAAACTATGGCGAAATTTACGGGAATTAACGCCGACGTGACCTCTTTTTTCGAGAATTTCGACACTATTTCAGCGATCAACTCTTGGTCAAGTAGTATCAAAAGTCTCGCCTTAGCAAACTATTTAGATGGTCCTGCCTTATCTTATTATAACCATATAAAATCTTCTAAAACCGAATATGATGATATCAAAAAGGCAATAATTGATGAATTCCCCTCTAGTATTAATTACGCGGAAATATTCTACAAAGCAAAACAAGATAAGAATGAACCATTATTAGACTTTATTTATCGCATTGAATCCTTGGGATCGAAAGCGAAAATATCAGATGAGAGCGTTTTAATTAAACGGTGTTTAACGGGTCTTAGTTACTATTTCAAAAAGACCCTGGCTGCTCATGTATTTGCGGATCTAAAGGCGCTTAAGAGTGCTGCCCGTAACTTTACGGAACTGATGTCTCCTACGGAGACAAGCCTAACTTTACCAGTCAAAATTGACAGTGTGAGTGTTGTGAACTATAGTGCCTCTTCTTACGCCGCTGGAGATGTGGCAGACAACTTCTCCACTCCTGCGAGGAACCTGGCGCCATCAAATATATCTAAGCCAACTCGTGCCACGCCGGCCTCCACATCGAGACCAGCCCAACCGTCATTTGCGTCAAACAGTGCCTACCAGAGCCCCAACACACAAAGCAGCGCCACAGCGCCGCGATATAATCTCAGAAGCGCTCCAAGAAGCTGGGCACCTTTCTCCAGGTCCCCAAACGCGAATCGCCACCAACAATAGGGACGACGTTGGATGACGAGAAGATATTTGTGCGTCCCATTTCTACGATGTCGATGATTGAAATTGAAGTTGCTGACACCAAGCTTCCAGCCATCATTGACACCGGGGCTTCTGTATATGTGATATCGGAAGCTTGCTATAATAATATTAGTTCTAGGTTATCTTTGAATATGTCGAACCCTGTTAATAAAAAAATAAAAGCAGTTAATGGACATTGTCTAGAGACAAAATGCGCCGTTACCTTGAATATATTAATAAACAATGTAGTGTATAATCATTCATTTATTGTGATTAAGAAATTAGTCCCTGGCCTCATTATTGGTTTGGACTTCCTGTCCATGCATAAGGCTTTGGTCGATTTTAGCTCGTGCTCACTCGTAATTGGAAATAATAAAATCCATTATTCAACTAATAAGGAAAATAATTTTTCATTAGATTTGATTCAAAACGAGTCTGTTTGCTTATCAGAGGCAGAATATATTTATTTTGTTACGTCTCCCGAGTCCTTAGATGAAAATTTGAGCTCAATGATTGCTCCACAGGTATCCACGAAGGATTCTATGTATAGGATAGCGGAAACATTAACTTGTCCTCAAAAAAAGTTTTTATGTACTTTACTTTCGGAAATTGAAGATACCTAGATTCGCCTTTGACTCGAAAAATTTAGGCTCGTGCTCTCTTATGGAAGTTGAAATAAATACTACCGATGAGATACCGATACACAAACCTCCGTATAGGGTTTCCCATCAACAACATTCTGTGATCCGCGAACAAGTCTCGGAAATGTTGGAAAACGGTATCATTAGAGAATCGCGAAGTGCGTATGCCTCTCCGGTTGTCTTGGTTAAGAAACCTGATCAGACGTGGCGTTTTTGTGTTGATTATCGCGCTTTCCCTGATTTATGTTAACTTAACTTAGGTTGAAATATTTAAGTGTTAGTTAGGACGCGTGCGCCCTGTGTTTGATTGTTCGTTTGTCGTTGTTGGGCGTTGTTGCTTGTGTGTCCTGGTTTGGAATATTGATTATTATTAATATTTTTAAAGCATATTAAATTAATTCTTGGACGCTGGTTTCAACTTCTGACAGGTTGACTGTTACTCATTCTGTGACGCTGTTAGGACTAGAGTCTATTGGCTTATAGCCTTGATGTTTGGTAGTCCAACCTGATCAATGATGCGACTGTCTTTTGGGACAGGTTTTGGCATTCGTTTCTTGTGCAATGGTCTGGTTTGTTTGCTTGCATTGCACCAGGAAGCTGTTAGCAACAGACTTTGTTGACAGGTTGTTATGTTATGTGTTTATTTTGCCCTGTCCACTTTTAGGTCATGAGTTTAGGGTTGTCAACTGTGTTAAGCGAGACAATTCTTGTGACCGCGGGGGATGTGGAGTTTGCATCAGTGCGTTTGCAAACTCCTTTTAAATGTAACTGGCGCTTATGCCGCTATTCTAGAAAAACGATTGGATTTTAATTTAGGAATTGTCTCGCATTTTAAAAAAAAGATGATTTGTCATAAAAATTACTCCGATGGTCGAAGGAACACCAGATCCCGATTTTATGAAGAGAAAATAAATAGTTTGGAAGAGTTCCTGGTTGTGTTATTATCTAGGGACATTTCTATAGTATATAGGTATAAATATATCGCTTTGGGCTGAAGTCAGTGGTCCATGGCTGCGTAGTGCGTCCCATGCAACATCATAATCAGTCAATGTCCCGGCTGCCTAATGCGCGAAGGGTCTAAATAAAAAGCTCAGCCGTTTTCGCCGCGCCACCCGCAAAGTTACCTACTGTGATTTAGACCGATTTCGCGAAAAGTAAATACTTTATTTCGCAGACGAATGCTCCGGGCTCCGACGACGTATGGTTCATTAGTCGCCATTTTCTGCGACGGGACGTAACTGTCGCACGGTAATTAATTATAGACGTATGTCTATGTATCGCATGTAAATATGCAAGTGAAGGGTTAGCTAAAACTGAAAGCACATGATCAGTCAATTGTTTTGAGCATCTTTTAGTGATGAACTTTTCTTGTAAACGAAAAAAAATCGACATTCCCTTAGAAAATACTCATTTCAATCGGACAACTTGTACGGAGAGGACGAATTTTGTTTTCGTTTCCTAGAAAAAATTCTTTGGAAAAGTTGCTCAATAACCTTGTCTGCCTTTCAGTACTAGTTACTACCCTTCACGTAAGTAAGTAAGTAGGATGTAAATCCTATGTTCCTACTTTTCCGGTTTTCTTATGTCACACAATGAGGATGGTTATGGTAAAATAATCTTGTTGCACCCTAAATTCCACTTCGATCAATGACTTACAGTAAAAAGTCTCTGTGTTAAACCCTTCGATAGTCAGTCAGTTTCAGGCTTTGGAAAAATATATCAAGAGCAATTTACAATACCTTGTTTTTGATGCCGCCGCCGCTTTTCTAATCCTTTCTTGTATAGTAATAATCCTTAGACCGTTCCTTTTAATTTTTCAATAATGCTTGCGCTACAAAATATTTATATATTTGTCGCAAATTAGAAAAAATACTGTAAACTGTACATTTTTTTGAAAGTTTAATGTATAAGCTTACGTATTTATAACATTCTATGTAAGATAAATAATAAATACGCTTTTTATATACAGCTGAAATATTCCCGTGCATTTTAAGTCACTTTAAATTGGGGCACTTTAGTAATTAGTAATATAAAAAATATTGTACTTTTTTAAAACTAAACAGACTTAAACATAACTAGGACAACGAAAATGACCAAGCTTCGGTTATAAAGAGATTCAAAAATGAATAAGGTCAACTTAATACTAAAAACTTGTCTTTAACTTAACTTTTTACTTGAAAATAAAACAACTCAGTTGTGTTTAGGTCCCTTTAAAAATGAATATGCAGCGTAATTCTCCTATGCATTTGCGAAACATCTCTAAATCGGTCTGCTTAGTACGAGGGAAGCAGCGGCGCGGGGCAATAATAAAGAGACCAACATTACTGTTTCTCTCGCTCTGACCAAACTAAGCTTTTTTAATACTATTCAGATGAAAGAGCATCCTTTTTAAGGTCACCTTATTATGATAACTCATTTTCCCTATTTTTAGGGTTCCGTAGCCAAATGGCAAAAAACGGAACCCTTATAGATTCGTCATGTCTGTCTGTCTGTCCGTCCGTATGTCACAGCCACTTTTTTCCGAAACTATAAGAGATATACTGTTGAAACTTGGTAAGTAGATGTATTTTGTGAACCGCATTAAGATTTTCACAAAAAATTAGAAAGAAAATAATACATTTTGGGGGGTCCCCATACTTAGAACTGAAACTCAAAAAAAATGTTTTCGTCAAACCCATACGTGTGGGGTATCTATGGATAGGTCTTCAAAAATGATATTTAGGTTCCTAGTAACATTTTTTTCTAAACTGAATAGTTTGCGCGAGAGACGCTTCCAAAGTGGAAAAATGTGTGTCCCCCCCCCCCTCTAACTTCTTAAATAAGAGAATGATAAAACTAAAAAAAATATATGATGTGCATTACCATGAAAACTTCCAACGAAAATTGGTTTGAACGAGATCTAGTAAGTAGTTTTTTTTTAATACGTCATAAATCGTAAACCGCAATTTACCTTTCACTATTATTAAAACATCGATCAAAGTCACAACGAACTACAAAAACTTTTGTATTATGTTACTGGCTGCTATGGAACCCTTCATGGGCGATTCCGACTCGCACTTGGCCGCTTTTTTTTGAGTTAGGTCACTGTAATCCTGAAGGTGCGAATTGTATGGTTAGTACTTATATACATATATTTCTGTGGTTATACGAAATGTGTCAGAAGTGTTAAGCTGTTCAGTAAGTAAGTAGTGAAGCCGCTACAAAGGCGAAGAATATTAGTTTAGGCATGTTTCGTAAAGCTATGGCTCAAGTGTGGAAATTATGCAACATTTTAATCTCTCTTTCTACGCCTAGCCTTGTCCCACCTCATTTGGGGTCAGCTCTCCTCGTCACCTTTCTTTCGGGGTCGTCGGTTCAGTTACTTGGGCTTTCTATAATTATTCAAGATATTAATATGCTGCACATTTAAGAAAATATATGTGGCATACACTGACTACGTTAAATTAAAATTCTAATTCCGATCGTAGCGTTTAGATTAGACGTTAAGATTAAAGATCCGTCAGTATCAGAAATTAAAATCTTTTTATTCTTCATCATTGAATAATGTGGGTCGTAAAATCATTGAATAATTGCAATAACCCTTTTTACAATCATTGAACATATTATTAAGGACTTATTTTAATAATTCCTTTGTAGCGAATAACCAACAAAAAAGTTTTGAATTTGGAATTTTATTGAAAACGGCAGCCAAGTAAGAATCCAATTTAATAGAAAAACGAAGGGAACCGTAATCAGGATTTATCACTTTTGTCAGCCTGCCGAAGAGAAACAACGTTCCTCGGAGGGTAAATAAATTTGGCTCGTCGTCAACCTGACTGGGCCTCTACATAAACACGATAAGCAAGAAGAAATAATAAACCACTTCTTGGGACGCTACTTGTCTTTGAACTAACGCCACTGAAGCTGATACTAGCTGATAATAAACCACTTCTTGGGACGCTACTTGTCTTTGAACTAACGCCACTGAAGCTGATACTAGCTGATAATAAACCACTTCTTGGGACGCTACTTGTCTTTGAACTAACGCCACTGAAGCTGATACTAGCTGATAATAAACCACTTCTTGGGACGCTACTTGTCTTTGAACTAACGCCACTGAAGCTGATACTAGCTGATAATAAACCACTTCTTGGGACGCTACTTGTCTTTGAACTAACGCCACTGAAGCTGATACTAGCTGATAATAAACCACTTCTTGGGACGCTACTTGTCTTTGAACTAACGCCACTGAAGCTGATACTAGCCATTTCGGGTATGCTTACTTATCGTGTGGGTTTCGAGGTTAGGTTAGGTTTACCTCACAAACCCTGCTGTTGGAATTATTGAACGCCGAAAAATCGAAAATATTCAGCTTAGCTTACTTAAAATAAAACCGTAGTAAATCGTAATCAAGAGATGACATGGTACGGCAGTAGACTTTTATGACCCGTTTTGCCCTTGTCTTCTTACTATGATTAAAGATTTTTTAAAGCAACCTAGTTTTATTGTAGGGCCCAAAAATGACACTGTTAAAATGTCTCACAAAATTGCAGACTCAGTTTAATTCCGTATCCGCAACTATGTACCGCAGTTCGTCTGTACACGAGCAGATTCTGCCGGCCACTATTCAATCCCGGGGACAATGTTCGCCCGCTCCGTGTGCATTTCGCGGCTTCTAATCAACGACAAGCCCTTGCCTCGCCATGGACTACTATTCGGTATTCTGTGCCTCAGCTTTTCGTCAGGGGACTGCGGGAATGAATGCACAGCTTCACAAGGAAAGCAAGTTTAAATTGAATTTTAAGAGAAGTAGTTCACCAAAGTTGCTGAAATTACGGATAAAGGGCCTTTGTATTTTTTTTTGAAGTGCGCTTTTGTCCCAAAATCTACTTATGAACTTTCATCGGACATGATCAAAGTAATTGCTAGTTATATTATACCAACGCGACGCGACGTTAATGGCATCAAAAGTTGTTTAGCTTTGCTCAAACCAAAGCTCTTATACAATAATAAAGATGAGCATTAATGAACAAGTACCTATAAAATAATAATTTAAAAAGGCGATTAGTTAGTTTAGTATTAGTTTGAACAGAATTGGCTGGTTCGCATAATGTGTACCTTACTCTACTCTTTCAGCTGTCGGGTTTTCCAAATAATTTGTAAAGAAGCTGCCTTTTTTATTTATAAATTATGGCACTAGTTATACTTTGTGCCAGCAGCTGGCAGCTGGCTTTAGTAGATTAGCCTCAGACTATGGGCTGTTTTACCGCGCAAGGCGAGCGGGAACCAGATAACAATATGCATAAAGTCATTTCCAGTTATCGGAGCCTGCAACGCGTTTATCAAGGTTACGCACTTTCCTTACCGGACGACAAAATGGCTGCCAGGCTTACGATAATTTTCTGATTGTAATAAAAAACAAGCGTTGTTTAAAATTATTGGATAATCTCAAATTCGATCCTCAACCCTTTTGTGTTGCGTGGGGAATGTGGGATACACTTTCCCTTTTAATTGAAGCCCTTTTTACTTTAACTTTCATATTAAGTATGTTACGAGACTAGTAGGTAAAATTAATGAGACTACTGCAAATTATCACGACGCGGATCACCGCGGATCGCCTGGCGCGTTGATACGGAAAAACATCGTGAAGGAGACGACGCGACGTCCTCGGCGTCTGAAGGCCTCTACCTCTATAGCTATATGGAACGCTGGCAGATGCGGACATTATGATGAAGGGTTTTATTATTACCAGAAGGGTATTAACTACCATAAAATATTCAGTAAAGTCTAACCTAAGCTCTTTGACTGCTTTAACGGCTGCGTGGTACGGTACAGGAAATAACCCGTGCACTTCACCACATAAGGATTGGGATGGGAAGATAAATTTAGTGAATTGCCTGCGGTGGTGGTATATCTGAAAGGTTAGATTTGAACTTACACCACAGTTCTTCTTATTTAACACAGTTTTACAGTTCTTATAAGGTAAATAGCACAGAGAATGTGGCAGTGTTGCAGAAACGTTCATAATAGTGTACTATCTTATCAACATCAGGTGTTTTTAAACCCAGCTAGACAAAATTAAATGCCTCAAATAAAGTATTATAAAAATGTCCATCTTGCTTAGTGTTCCACGGCCTAAACCGTACTTTTTACATGTGATTAAAAACAATCTTCTTCTTCTTCTTCTTCAGTCGGTCCCTCAATGCTGAGGATCGTGACCGCTATGTCTGTGGGGGGTGCAGATGGCTCGCCACTGGGCCCGCTCCTGCGCCGCGTGCAGCGCCTGGTGCTCCCGGAGCCCGGAGTGCTTCGTCACTTGCTCGCTCCATTTAGCTGGTGGTCTGCCGCGAGGTCTTCTGCCCTCCACTTTACCCGTCATTATCGCGTATTCGAGGCTGTCGGGGCGACGTGCAATGTGTCCGAAGAACGACATGATGCGTTGTTGGCATGTAGTTGAGAGGCGTGTGCGGATGTGAAGCTCTTTGAGTATAGATAGGTTGGTTCTTTTGGCAGTCCAGGGAATGCGCAGAAGACGGCGCCAGCACCACATCTCGATTGCATCTATCCTAAAAACAATATACTTCCTCTATATATTATTTCTGTTATATTAATAATATTGTAAAGAAGACTAGTATTTTAATCAAAAAATATCGAAGTTCAAGACTGTTGTCAAGGAAAAAATATATTAAGAAAGCTTATTATGATAATTTATAATTTTGTAAAAATATTAATTTATATTAGAATAGAATAGAATATACTTTACTAGCGACCCGCCCCGGCTCCGTACGGGAAAATGGTTATTGTGGGTTATCCTTAAGTATATTATGCATGTATTACACATATAAACCTGCCTCTTAAATACCTCTAACTATTAAAAAAACGCATCAAAATCCGTTGTGTAGTTTTAAAGATTTAAGCATACATAGGGACATAAGGACATAGGGACATAGGGACAGAGAAAGCGACTTTGTTTTATACTATGTAGTGATTGCACACTAGAAATAATCATCATCATCATCATCTCAGCCGAAAGACGTCCACTGCTGGACAAAGGCCTCCCCCAAGGATCTCCACAATGATCGGTCCTGCGCTGCCCGCATCCAGCGGCTTCCCGCGACCCTCACCAGATCGTCGGGCCACCTCGTGGGGGGCCTGCCCACACTACGTCTTCCGGCGCGCGGTCGCCAAAAAATAATAGAATCAGTAAATTCACAAAAAAAGAACGAAAATGTACATGTAGACGGCCTTATTGCTGAGTAGTAATTTCTACCTGGCAACTTTAGGGTGAGGAAATAAAAAGTGATTCGGGTCTGTGCAAATAATATAAACTACTTATGAGAAATGTTTAAGATTTTGCGAGTATAGTAAATTTACGAGTATTCGTCGCTGCGCCTGACAAGTTCCAGTTGTGTTTTATGTAAGGTTTTGGGAAATAGCAAAAAACATATTTTTAAGTTAATGAAAGAAAATAATAGAAAATTTTGATTACAGCATCAAAGATGTTTATCAAAGACATATTACAAATAAAAAATAGGACATAAATATTTCATATTTATGGAGCTAGAATTTTTTAACGACAAAAAGTGCACATAACTGGTTTGAAACTGCATAAAAAAATTATGTATGTGCTTTATTATACACATAAAGGATTTGACAATGTGCCATTTTTCTTATATTAATGTTTATCATTATGTGATTTTTTGGTTTCTCTATGAACAAGATAACAATTTTATAGAATATAATAAGTAGGAAACTAGAATTTACCTATAAAATAATCTGTCATTCTCATACGACCAGTCGTACTATTAAAAATAATCAGATCTTATAACTTATGGCCACTGTTTATCTTATCACTTTATTCTTAGTATGTAACTCTTATTGCTTGCACATAATAAGATTTTCACAAATAACTTAGGAATGAAATGTGCACAAAGGCGGTCTTATCGCTACTTAGCGATCTCTTCCAGACAACCTTCATTTAAGTTCTAGCATTATTGCCATGCTCTAAAGCATCTCATCTATACTAACCGAGCTCAAGATTCCAGTAAGACTCAATACTACATGCTTACAGAGAAGCTTTTTGGGCACATTGCCAGAAGGAGAAGTGACAACTTAGGCCTAGAGGCAGAAACCCAATGCTGGTCTGATCAGATCCGCTCTGCCCTAAACACCTCAGTTTGTGATGCGATTCACGCGGCCGAGGATAGAGTGAGCTGGCGAAAATAGTCCAGGCGAAGATCATTCAGCGAGATCACCACCCTCAGCATTGAGACAAACGACGCAAGGAGGAGGAAAGCACTTAGTAAAAGAAGCGTTAAATAATTTCGTTGAGCTTAAGATTATGATTTTGATTTAGGTATCCTCAAGACCACTGCGACCCATGATGGATCTATTGTAGTCAGCCCTCATAGGCTACATAGCCTCTCCAAAACCTACAGGCTTTGAAGAAGCTGACGGTCGGTTTTGGTGGGATAAGGTTCGGGATTCTTGGAGGAAAAGCTTGTGCGCTTCCAGCACTCGACTCCTTTTACGAGAGCACCACATTCACAGAGGATGTGAAGTGGGGTTTCCTCTGCGTCTGTACAGAATCTACAGTAAGGGTTTTCTGATAAGCCCATCCTGTTCGTTCATGTGTCTATTGAGTTTACAATACCCAGTAAGGGCCCTAATGAATATACGAATATTCAACCGATCAAGATTTAATATCTCGGTTCTTAATTTAGTGAGAAAACCTGGAAAACGCAGGCCAGCAGATTCAAGACAGATGTTATGTGCTTGGTGCCTTTCCCAAGCCACCAGTTGGCGTCTTGAGCCGGGTTTTGGCACCCCGAGCATAGGTTCCGGTCCAATGGGTCGGGTACCAGACCCTTCCCTTTCCAGCTCATCTGCCGTCTCGTTCCCCCCGATTTCCGAGTGTTCAGCGCCATCCCATTTTTCCCGCCTTCAGCGATCGGAGCATGTCTGTTTTTGCCTCCTTCTGAATGTGGATGTAGAGCGGCGCTAAGCCCAGGACCGCTTCCGTTGCTAGTGTAGGCGTGGATGAGTCGTTGAACTTGCACGGACACTTGGTGGTATAATTGGTAGTGTGCCTGTATGCCCTGGATTGCCAAGGAGATGCTCAATGATTTCATTTTTTGCTTAGATTTATAGATACCAAAAATCTTTGCCTAAAGTAATATTAAGTTTTAGTTTGTCCTCCCACTGAGCCGACTAAAACTCTACTCAATCTGTGAGGTAAAAGATCGTGTCTTTATGTATGTATGTATCAGCCCATATTCGTCCCCACCATCTTGAGGTCCGAGCGAGCCTAACCTGTATTAATTAGGTAGATTAGGTTTTTGTCTACAACTCTGGCCTAATCGACTTCACATACAACCTCACATATTATGGAAGAGTTAGCTAGAGAAGGTGCGGTCAAAACCGTTGTAGGCTCAGAACCGTATCTACCCATCCCAGATAGAATTACCAAAGGCGTGATCTATGCAAAGATAAGAAATACCATGATCTATGCAGAGGAAACCAACGCCAGGTGTAACACACATCCATCGGCATGTGACAATCCAAACTCTTTATCAAAGCAATGAATAAAAGACCACAAGGCTCTTGCTAAACCACAACAAGCGAGACGTTAGAACCATCACAAGCATAGTGACTGGACACTGTGCATTGAACAGACACCTCTTCATAACGAAAAGGATCACGGACCCAGGATGCCTAGAATGTAGCGGAGAGGGAACGAGTCTCCACTTCCTCGCTAAGTATCCAATGCTCTCAATGCCCAAATGGGAGATAATAGGCACAGACAAGATAGAAATGAACGAATTAGCTGAACCAACATTAAGAAACATTTTAAGATTATGTAGGTCTACCGGTAGGTTTGAGGGGATAACGCAGGGGCAGCCAGTAAAACCAGAGCCCATTGATCGTGCCATCATGCTGAGTGAAAGCAGAACCACTAGTCTTTGCGAACCTGATAGAGGTGGTAAACCTGTGGGGCAAGTTCCCAAATCCCTCATAATGCAAGGCGGGCTGGGGCGGTGCAGCAGCAGGGTGGGAGCCCGGTAGAGGCACCAAGCCGACACTGTGGCTATCTGCCCGCAGTTCGCTCGACCGCGCATCCCCGGTCCCAGGTTCTTGCAACTGGGGGCCTAGAGAAGCAGGCCGCGTGACACATTCTTGAAGGTGATGCGCGCGGGTAGGAGGAGATGCTTACCATATACGGGTGAGTGGCATCATCAGGCTGGGATAAGGGGTGATATAGTTCCCATACAGGGAGCTGATCACCCGTCTGCACCATTTGGAAACGTCTCCCATGTAGATAGATAGACAGATAGGTATCTTTCATATTTTGTGTAATTATAAAACAACGGTCCACAAATTTTAGGTTAGGATTAGTTTTATTAATTTAAATTGGCGATTATTTATCGAGAACTTGAAGATATTATATAAAAAATAAGTATTGTAAAGTAAATAAACTATGTAAATATCACATCTTTAACGCAGTTGGCGTGCAAAAGACGATAGAACACAAATCCCGTATGTGTATTTTTGTACTTACTGATTTTTTCTAACTGTCACACATATGGAATTTGTTACTCTCGTTTCCAGTTAGAATATCACAAAAAGGATAATAACAGCACATAGAGAATTAATAGGAGATTAATTTTAGCACAAAAATGAAAAATCAAAAAATTACACATAATGGAATTTGGCAGGCGCAGCGACGGTATGTAAAATATTTTGAAAAGATGCATCGCCTTTGGGGGTTTCTTTCGGCGAGTTCTTCTCCACAGAAGACTGTCAAATTTTTGAACTCGCCAGAAAAGAATATGTAACTGACTTAACTAAGTGATCTAAAAATCTTAAAGTTAAAAATAAATACTTTGAACTTTGTACAATCTAAACTTTTTGATATTAAGGGTGCTGTAGTGAGATTTTAACACAATATTTTTGAGACACTTAAAATTATGATTCGTGAATACGTGGAGAGGAGGTTTAGTGACAAAATCCTTCAATAAATAAAAAGAAAAAAACAACGTTTGTATATCGATCGAATCCACTTCGCAAGTATTTGACGGGTTTAAAGTTCCGCGTGCCACACGTGTAACGTGAAGTCTCACTTTCCTTGCGTCAACAAACATTATCGCCGTCTGCAGGCGGATTCGCGCACGGCACTTTAGAGGACATGCGGCCAGCTTAGCGAACGGATTAGTGTGTGGATGGAATGGCAGAAAGTGTGTTTGAGTCTCAGGTAGCGAGTGAGCTGAAATGTTTTGTTAAATAGCAACGAGCGAGTGTTGTGTAGACTTGACGCCCCTGGTATGAACATACTATAGAGTGTAAGGGGCGGCAGCAAACAATGAACAATTTTCAGTCAACGTTTTTGAGCAACCTTAATTTCGTTTTTAATTCCTTGAAATTTTCTTAGGAATAATGATCAAAACCATTGTCTGAGTATTTCCTTGCAGTATGGTCCTAACTTACATGAACGTCACTTTTACCTTTTATTGTAAACTCTATTACCGCAACTCGACTAATAACTCGAGCCACCGCATTTCCTCAAAAAATCTTAGCAAATCTTTGGCACCACCAATTTTAGAGTGACTCTGGGATTGATCTCGATATTTAGAGGTTTCTGATCATAAAGGTGACTACTTCTTTACTTATATTCCAAAAGCAGCGCAGCGGTACTAATGTCATCCGCCTCCGTGCAGCCTCTGCACAGGCAGGCTTTCAAGTACTGGCAACATGAACAGGTCCCACACAAGTTGGACCTTTAATTTGATGGTTGTATGAAGTTATGGATGCGAGCAGCGCTTGATCGCTTGTCATGGAAATCTTTAGGTATTGTCAGACACAGTGACCGCAGACGTCTGAATTATGGAGATGTAGAGTAGCGAAAGTATCGGTTGTTCATTTCAATTGAGAGAGTCTAGTCCAGCAGAGGACTGTTATAGACTATAACAGTATATCTGTTTTTAAAGACATGCTTTAAATCCTCTATTAAAAGTAACGGCGACCATCAAAAAGTAGTAAAAGACAGTTAAATACTTGTAATGGACAGAGGGTACGAACAGACCCTTGTTCTTCATTCTGCTTTAATTTATTTGTTTACGAGAGTTGGAACGACTAAGCGAAATGCTTTGTCAAGTTTAAAAAGAGTTTTAATAAGACTGTAGGTACGCTTTGCAATTTTTATTTTAGTTCAATGTAGAATATTGGACGACCCTCGATTTATTTTAAAATGACTGCTAATTTCTCAAGTTTATCCTGAAATCAGGGTGTAAATTGCCTAAGTCGACCACGGTGGCTCGAGCCTCTCAGTGGGGACATATAGTATGAGCTGCTAACTACGATGACATATTTTAATTATGTAATTACTCCCGCTTAATATATTTAGGTGTTTTTGTTTTTTTATTTCAACCACAACCAAAGAAATGCACAAGTCCATCAAAATTTATAACAGTAGGTTATTTGTGATGTTAATTTTTCATTGGAAAATTAGCAGCTATATTTTGTATCCATTGTATACGACGGAAAAATCAGAAAATAAAAGTTTGTCACTTTTACATTTTAGATCGTAAGAATTATTTTTGTAAAATCTATTAAGTATTTTCAAGAACAGCTTGCTTATGTGTCTCCTGGAATACCGTGGCGTAAACATTCAAAATATTTATCCATCTATTCTGTTTAAACAACACGAATTACGATTGTATAGTTATATTTGGGGAATAAATTTTGAACCTTCCGACATTTGCAACTCGTGACCATCTAGAACGAGTTCTTTTGGCGGCCAGGAGAGTCCTTGTTTATAAGACGCTGATTCATCGGCGCGCGCGCAGATCGCGTCGCGAGTCAAAATCTTTTATCGTCGCGAGACGAACGTTGCTCCTCAAATATAACCATTTACGGTCTATTATTATCTATTGCGCGCTATTAATCCTCGTTTGTCTTTGAGTTTCCTTCGAAAACCTGCAATGGCTACTAACGAGCCTTCACCATCACAGGTACACTTAAACCTATTAAATTGCCTATTTTTTATCATTCCATTTTTAAAATGTTAAACAAGGTTTAAGGTCAAAGTTTCACACTTTTGACTAATAGGTGCTAATAGATGTTTTATCATCCTGGCGCAGTATATGACACTGTGCAAACACATCTAGACTAGAGGACATCCACTTGGCTTTCTCAACTTTATATCTATTAGGTGACGTCATAAATTAAAATGCATTGGCGTTTATTGAAATGTCACCCTTATTGCGCAGATGTTACGAGATATGCGCGGCGACAGCGCGGGCGGCTCGGCGCACCGTTTCCGGATCCTGCAGCTAGCGTTAAACGCCGTGGCTTTGCTAGCCATCACAGGAGCCCTGTTCGCGTATTTCAGAGCCAATCCTGCTGTCCAAGTAAGTGACAAACTGGCCTTTTTATTATAATATTTTAAAAAGAAGCTAGTAAGTAACATTATAATAACCAGTGGACGTAATCGAACTCTGACATAGCAACACTTAGTTAAAATGGAACTTTGTACTTGAAAATAAGTGGAACATATCACTCATGGCAGATTCTCTTTAATAAACACTTATAGATAAATATGATTATTTTAATACAACACCAAGCCTTTGCCCTGGGCTAAGTTAAAACCCGCGACTCTTTGCTTTGAAGGCAAGGAAACTACCGTCTAGGTTACTGGGCCATCGTACTATCATTTGCTTCCTTGCTTTTTTTTTAATTGACCTATGCTTGTGTCGAAAAGATACGACCAATCAAGCTTCACCGGACTTCCTTGCTTGCTTGTTTAACAATGATTGAAAGTACAAAATATGGATAAAGTTAGAAATAAAATATGATTATTATTTAAAATTTTCCATTTAAAGCATGTTTCGTTCTGAAATTTCTAATCAAGTAAAGTTAGAAATGGAATAATGTGAAAGAAGATCAAGGCAATCCAATATGGTTAAAAAAAAAAAAAAAGTATTTAGGAAAATGGTAAAGATTATTTTGGTATTCCTGATCCTGTGGATTTAGGGAATAAAAAGTAACGAAATTTAGATTTATTTATTCAGGGTCCAAAAATGTGTATTTATTAACGTGCAAGTTCAGAAAGTGCGAACCAAGTTCGCAAGAAGCAACACCAGCCAGCCAATTCCAATTTTTAATTACACTACTGGCTGGACTGACTGCCACTGACACAAAGGTACTCATAACAATTAGAGGTTCTTCAAAAACAAAACTGTATGTTGGTATAGAGCCCTTCTGTGCTAAATTATCTAACTTTACTGGTTATTTTTTAACGTTGCTCTACCCATTTTAAAATTTTTTCTTGAGTGAATGATGTACTCGTGTTTTGCCGCTATAAAAAGTACCTTATGTGTTTTATCCGCTTATTTGGTGTGAAACCGGAACAATGCATCTAAACTTACAATATTTAATTTGAGCGCGACTTAATGTGATGTATACATTATTTGTAAGAGATTTGAGGTCCTAAATTAGTCCAAAGAATTATTCCTCGTTCCAAACGTTTGTTCCGTCGTCGCTATTACTTTTTAAGGCCGGTCTTTCTGCCTTTGGATAGAAAAAGGGAAGCCATCGTGTTCCGTGAAATTGTTTGTTAAAACACTTTTGTGGTTAATGTTCTTCATTTTCATCTCCAATTTTTCTGTTTATTTACAGTTTTCTTTTACCTAGAAAAACACTAAAGTGCCTTTCCTGCGTTTGTTAACACGAGTACTTCTCTACCTGGAAATTGGCAATAAAATTGTGCTCGTTATGCTGTAAAACTCTCGGTTCAGAGAATTTTCTTGTTCCCTGTTACTTGGAGTTGATTTTACTTGTCCCCATTTTCTATTAACCACAATTTTGTGTTGATTCTCTATCGAAATTGTTTCCTTTTAGGCAAATTTTCAAAGTTTATCGTCAGTTTTATTTTTCGTCATTACATTTTTTCTTTAATATTATTGTAATCACCCTTTTTATTACAGAGAGTTTAAAGCCAATGCTTATTTTGAAATTAAAAACAAAACCCAGGATCTATAACAAGCAAACAAATCCACTGCAAAGAAACAAGACAATAATACATTCCACAAACGAACAAGAATTTTTGACGAAGGAAATTCACATGTTCCGATCATCATTATTTTTGTTTTTGAGAAGTAGAAATAGAAACACTATATTGTATATATATGTAGGTATGCTGTATATAATTAACGCAACATAAGGATATATTGCGTTAAAAGTAGGAACTTTTTACGAGACAGAGAAATTCTTGCAGCAAATTTTGATTTATTAGTACAGTGGAGCTTATCTGCAAAATATAACATTAATTTTGGTCCCGCTTGTATTTTTATGAAGTTATTTTCAACGTATGTTTAATAATGCTGACGGCCGAAAGTTGTCTCGGGTCTTGCGCGGAGGTTTTTACAATGTAACCTTGTTTTAATTACCGGCATAACTGGCGAAGGCCTGCCGACCCTCCAACCCCCACACTGGAATGCGGGATGACTGGCCTTCATTTTGGTACTCGTAATTAGTTTTATAATTTTAGTGCCGTTCGCTGTCAATTCCGAGAAATCTATTATTTTGAAGCACGAACTCGTGCAAGGCTCAGGTAGCCATTTGTAATACACTTAGTTAGAAACATGCTTTATTTATACGGAATACGAGTAATTCCGTAACGGAATACATATTATGCTTTCTACCCAAGTAGCAATTGAATGTCTTAACTAGGTATTGTAGATATCTTGAAAGCTATTTTCTTAATTCAAGCCGTTGTCTTGGAGAAAACTATAATATCCCTGAAGATATCTTCTAGATATCCCCCAAGGGTCACTTAAGTATAAGTGGGCACAGTCTTTAGGAAAATGTTAAGACAGAGTTAAGACTACTCTTTAGACAGAGTTTAACCTTAGTTAGGTAGGAGTGTAGTTTTAGTGAGTACTTGACAAGTATTCTTGTAGATTGACTTTAGATAAATAAATAGACTTGAAGATATCTACAATACCCAGTTAAGACTAGCAGTTGGAATATTACAAGTACGATTGTGACTTTTATTTTATAAAACATGGTGTACTTTTTTTCTGGACATAAACTGGTAAAAGGTAATTATAAAATGGCGTTAATAATTATTTATTATGTGTCTTAAAATGGCTGTATACGTCGTTGTGTGTATTGGAATTCAAAACGGGTGATAATTTGTCATGTAAAATTAATAGAAAATGCTGTAAACCAGACGGGCCTTTCAAAAACTTCGAAAAAGATAATAATATTTTCGATATTTGTATAGCTATTGAAACATTTTTAGGTTATAATACAAAAATATTACTTTTTTTAAACTTGTGAGGTATTCATGTAATTAGAATAAATTTTACAATATCGTACCTTCGATTTAGAGTGGTTTTTATGGTGTGGCGGTGATGTTTTACGTTAGATGTTTTTTCTAATATTTAGCCATACAAAGTACAAAATGGCGTTAATTCTCATTTGTCCTATCGCAGTAACAGTTTAGATTATTGAGATTTTGTACGTGTAGTTTATAAAAAGTATAGACAAAGTATATTTAATCTTATCTTATCTAGCCTAAACTGTCCCACTGCTGGGCAAAGGCCTCCCTCTTTTTCTTCCACTGCTCCCTGTCCTGAGCTACTTCTGGCCAGTCTTTCAAGAAGCTATCAAGCTCGTCCCGCCATCTCCTACGCGGCCGTCCACGTCTACGCCTACTGGTTGGTGGGTTCCAAACCGTGGTTGAGGCATGCGGCAGACGTGTCCAGCCCAGTCCCACTTAAGTTTGGCAGCAACCTGGGTGGCGTCAGCAATCTGAGTCCTGGACCGCAGTATACCATTTCTGACTCGATCACTCAATTTCAGACCTAGCATACTGCGCTCCATGGCTCTCTGGCATACAGAAAGTCGGGACCTCTGATGTTCTGTCAAAGACCATGTTTGTGCGCCATATGTGAGGATCGGGGAATGCAGCTGTCCATAATTTTGCGCTTTAGTGAAAGTAGTAGATCGCTTTTCATGAAACTTTTCATGGACCAATAGCTCCTCCAGTATATATTTAAAGAAAGACTAATTTAGAATTATCAAATTCAATTTTTACTAAACAACGTATTAGTGAAGTACTACTTAAGTGAAAGTAGTATAAGAGAAGCCGTAGTATAAGAGAAGCCGTTTCTAGGACATGGTCTAAAAAATATCTAAAGTTAATCTACAAGACTCTATATTTACTTTAAGAGATTCAAAATATTCTTAATTTATTCAATCTGGTCAGCCGAAAGACGTCCACTGCTGGACAAAGGCGTCTTTCGGCTGTGATGATGATGATTCAATCTGGTATTAAGAGTACAAAAATAATCCAAGTATAGTAAAATAAGAATTTGTTTAAGGCAAACATAATACAATTAGCTAAACTAATACTTAACTTTGATTTTGGAAATACTTAAATTGCTAAAGTAGCGGTAGTTCTACTCTATGAAGTCTAAAAGAGACAAAGGTCTCTACGAAATCCTTTCTGTTTTACCAAAATCTAACTATAGATTGAAATAAGACATGTAAGACTTAACCATTATTCTTAATTGCTACTTGGGTAAGCGGCGTCATCTTCATCTATTGTTTTGACAAAACCAAGCCAACCAGGATTTTTTTTACAAATAGTTTTTTTAAGGAATTTTATGCAATTAAGTGGTAACCGGCCATGTTTTTTCCAGTACGTGTCGCAGGTGGTGAACCGCACGATCGTGGCGTCCCCCCCGACCCCCGACCCCGCCGCCGGGGACAAGAACCCCGCGCCGGGCGTGTGCCTGCCCGTCATCGTCTCCTTCTGCCACCAACATAACATCACGTACAACTACACCGTGTTCCCGAACTACATCGGACATTTCGGGCAGAGAGACGCTCAGCAGGTAAGTTGATAAATAAATATGATGACATCATCCAACTACTATTGTTCTAGCGTATATAGAAACGACACCTGCGAACCGCACTCATAGTAATGTGAACTGGAGGACTCCAGCTGCCGCCATATTGACGCATAGAATGTTTAGGTGTCTTCTCTAGTACTTGTACCTACATCACACACACGCACGGCCATTAATTAGACCCCAAACATAGACAAATATATAATTTATTTGACAAAATACAATACAATACAACAAAATAAGCAACGATAAGGAGAAGTGTCAGGAGAAACAATGGTTATAAAATTACAACAAGTATCTAAACCTAGAAGCAAACGATACTCACAAGTCAAATACATCATCTAGGCAGCCAAGAGTAGGCAAACTAGGCAGAGCCTATCAGTCAGCTGATTTAAATAGACCGGGCAGGTACGGTACCGACTCCGCTGAGAGCATGATCATAATTTCAGCCGAAAGACGTTCATTCACACAACTCTCAACTCACACCTGGACCAACTTAATCGTCCACGTCGCGTCGGTCTTTTGAAACCCGTCTGTTTTGTTCTGTAAATAATGGGTACCTAAAAAATATATTTCGATTTTGTGCCGACTTAAAAATTACACATTGAATACTCTTAGGTAGACAAGTCTACCTTATACCCATTATATACCAAGACAGAGCAAAATAGACGGGTTTCAGGAAAGCGACGACGTGGACGATCGATATTTAATCAGCCGATCCACGGAGCATATCAATCTATAGTTCTACAAGCAATTTACCAAACGAACCTAAAAATCCGCAAAAGTAATTACTGAAGAAAAGCGGTCGAGGTAATATACTCGTATCTTGGAATCCAGTACAAACGTGATTCATCTAAGACTATTTGTAGCTACGCCCATTTACCTACCTATTTGAAATTTGATCAAAAACCGACGAGCATGTTTTGATTTTAGAAAATAGAAGGTTTCTGTCTACCCCGCCGGAAAAAGGCGCAACCTAATTTTTATTTTTAATTTATTTTATTACGTTGCCATGCTTAAGGAGATAACATAATTTTATGTATTAGGAGTATAATTGACTATCCGCTCGTGTACGTTTCCACCGAGAGGTTCGTGCCTAACATAAGATTCTTGATGTTAGATAAAAAGGTCTAGAATACCACCTCCTGGATTAATGCAACTTCAATCGCAAGTAAGAGGAAATATCAATCCTGCAGTTTTTAGTGCACGGTTATTTCACTTGCTAAATTACTCATTCCAACTGCCAGTCATTGCTCGGGCAGTATTAAATTTACAATTTTACCAGAGCGATCAATCACAAACATGTAAGTTGTAAGTATTTCGAATTCGTTTTTCAATGAAGAGAGGTGCACGATACCTTGGTTTTAGTTTGATTAAACACACGTTAAACTATTGTCTAATAAGCCTTAAATGAAAAGCTTGTCGATGAGTTTAGGTTTTTTGTTGTATGACTGTTAATGTTTTGCCTAAGTTTTCCTCGATTGATTTTTTCTGTTTCAAACTAAACTTATTCGGGAGACATTTTCATAGCAGGTTTAGCCGCCAACTAATTAGCATTACATTTGGGAGGCTTCACCTGGAGGCCGGCGATTTAGCTAATCGAAGGTAAAATCGTTAAAAACACATTAACAGGCTTCCAAAGCCGCAGGATCGGGTCTTTGTTACCTTAGCCATCATTTTTTACACGGCATTTGAGCCTTTATGGAGGTGTGAATGACAGTGGTCGATCGTTTTAGACGCGTAAAGACAGTTGAGCCTTTTCAAAGTAATGTCGGTCGAGATCTTTGCAGGTGATATCGAATAACATCGGTGCTTAGAATGATGTAGAATAAATGTATTTTTTTGTATGGTCAACTATGGGTCTTCCTGTTGGGAATCATGTGAGGTGATCGAATGTATGTATTGTGTGTACATGTGTCTGTATGTAGTTACATCTCAAGAAACAGCTGACTGCAATGCTTAAGCAACACCACAGCAAAAACCGAAAGAACATGCTCAGGCAAATCTGATGAACATTGCAAAAGTATTTTTTGGAAACATAATAGAAATTTGTTTTCTCGTAAAGTACAAACTGTCTTATTAAAATGACATGGGGATTGGGGGTATATAATCATTTATCGTTTCCAAAAAAGTTCAAATGGGAAAGTTGTTCAATACCGTTGACTGGGCATGACCTATCAGTATTTGTTAAGCCGCCACTTCACCTCTGCACATTAAAGATCCTTCGTAGAAGTACTTTAAACTCCACAGGTTACTTAACTCCCCTGAATTTAATTAAACATTGGGCTATTAGCTGGGCCAATCTCATCATAATATAGGACGTGTCGAGGCATCTATTACTCAGATTAGGGGCCAGCTCGACTCTCGGCACACAAATTAATTGGGCCTGAAGCCTTTTGATCTCTGCCACCCTGACGTGATTGGCTATTGCGCGTGCAGACGAGACGCTTGTTGTCAACCCCATGGAAGTGCCATGATTCTGACAGACAGCTTGCTGAAGCCAAATCTACTAGGTATGTAAATCGTGACATAAAGAGCGTCACCAGTGGCTAGGATCGTGGTCTTCCATTCGGAAAGTACGGATTCAAGCTTCGGCATGTACCTACTAATGTATATGTATGTAAAGTACTTACTTACAGAGGTATCAAAAGTACGCACATAGATATAGGTACTTTCGATGATGAAAAACATCGTGAGTAAATCTGCTCGCAACTATGAAGAAATTTAAAGGTTGTGATTGAAGCTGACCACAATGCACTGTACAAGCGTGGTTAGATAAATCTAACCTATCTTAAATTTGTAAATAAACATAGATACCTGAACCTGCAGAAAATCAAGGAACCAAAACCGACAGTTCGCAATATATCTGTCGTAGCCAAGTGGTTAAAATAGCCGTTCAATCAAACAGCTAGCCCTTTGACTGAACATCGCCATTCAATCACACGGCTGTACGTTGCTTAGCCGACTTGTTGACTGCAACTTTCAACACTACAGCTTGACGACGCTTAGCCAAATGGTTAAATGGCAAATTAACTAGGGTGACCATTAGTTTAGCATGTGATTTGAAAAAATAGGAAAACTTTTTGTAATTTCTTGGGAGATTTTTCTTGGATTAAGTTTAAGGACGGTTTAAGAGGTGACCAAAAGTTTGAACAAATTAGTAAACATGGAAAACAAATTAATAATCGTAATATTCTTTATTGTTGCATGTTGGGCAGAGCTATACAAAAATTTTAACAGCTTTTTTTGCTATATAAAACTGACTCTTAATATTAAACACCATCTTGTCTCTGCCTCCATGTCCATAATCTTTATGAATAGTATTTAGCATGGTGAAATACTCTTTTCGGGGTACAATGCGTATCACAGGATCATCAGTACTCTTTCTTTTT
This sequence comes from Teleiodes luculella, assembly GCA_948473455.1. Lineage (NCBI taxonomy): Eukaryota > Metazoa > Arthropoda > Insecta > Lepidoptera > Gelechiidae > Teleiodes > Teleiodes luculella. The sequence goes on from OX419583.1 coordinate 17,399,868, forward strand.
AAAATAAGATATTCTTTACTGCCAGTTGTCATTAAATCGTATTTTGAAATCCAATAATAAGACATAGAAGTCCTGCATTCCGTGTTAGTCATGGACACCCTAGCGTTCTTTAATAACTTCAAATACCTTGGTGATGCATTTCATAATCCTGTGATTTCCCTTCGTATAACTTTTAAAATTTTAATTCGCTCTTATCACTCGTATGTGCCTCCATAATTTCTGGCTCTTCAACACTAGTAACGTACCTATATTTACTACTTTCTTTCCGAAAAATATCTTGAAACAATAAAAAACACAGGTAAGTTGACGCCATATTGAAAACAAAACACACCTAGCGCCGTCGCGGTGGTAAGCTGAACTAATTCAATTAAAAGGCGGCTTTTGAGTCAGCTGTAATGTTGAACGTTTTGAGCGCCTCAAATATTCAATTAAGAAGCTAGACGTATGATTGAATGGCGATGTTCAGTCAAAGGGCTAGCTGTTTGATTGAACGGCTATTTTAACCAGTTGGCTACGACATATCCAACAAGTTTACTTAAGTGGTAAGGCTAAATAATTTACTTAGGACCAATAACTACTCCGTAATTGACAGGTTCTAGAGTGACTAAGTGAGTAGAGGGACTAAATAATGAACCCCAGACAATTGGGGACTAGGAATAGGAATATTGAGTTTCCTAGCTAGTACATAGGTAATGACATAGGTAAGGTAGAAACGCTCTTTTGTACGAAACTTTTTAACAAAATGGCTAGGAAAGCCGGTTTCCTGGTTTTCCTGCTTAGCCTTGTTTTTGTATGGTTTGATCCGCAATAACATATTTTAAGTCGTGGATGTCAGTGGCGGCTTACCAAATAATAATTAAAGGGCATGCCTGCCTAGTTAATAGCTTAGAACAAATTTTCCAAATAAAAATTCCATACTTTCATACATAATTATGTTTTTTAAGTGGACTTAATGTGTATAATAGTTGTGGAGGCAAAGGAAGATCTTCCGCCGGGCATGGTGGTGAGCCCGGGGACCGCGGTCCAACTGTACTTCGTTGGAACTCGTATTTGTTCAATGTCTTGCGAAAACTCTGATAGCGCGTTTTAGGCCTCGGCTTCTAATTGGTCGCTCCTCTAATGACGTACTCGTAGGTAGTATGTGGCGCGCCGCCACAGTACTCCCCCTCCAACAGGAAATCAAGACTCCAGTTCTCGTGCCAGCATAGTGAGTTGCGGTTTCTTCGAGCTGTAGGATACGTAGTTGCGCTTGTCGCTAGCCTATGAATCCATCGATGCTCGGTAGTCGTCTGGCGAGATCCAACTGTGTTCAAGAAGTCATCTTCGTGTTCTGATGTCGGTGGTCACCAATGTGGAGGCAAAGGAAGATCTTCCGCCGGGCATGGTGGTGAGCCCGGGGACCGCGGTCCAACCGTACTTCGTTGGAACTCGTATTTGTTCAATGTCTTGCGAAAACTCTGATAGCGCGTTTTAGACCTCGGCTTCTAATTGGTCGCTCCTCTAATGACGTACTCGTAGGTAGTATGTGGCGCGCCGCCACATAGTCATTTAGTGATACAGGCTCAATCAAATCAAATTATACGTTTTACTTAAAGTGTAGCCAACTTTAAGTAACTTTTTCAACGTGTAGCTGGTTTTTGGGCCGAGACTGTCTGAGTATGCTGTCGACTCGAAAAGAAGAACTTTTTCATAATATTCACTATATACTCACTGCTCAACTTAGTTGAATAAAATACATTACATAATTCTTTATATAGGTACACCATAAAACACATAAAACAGAAAAACAGAACAGAACCGAAATGTCAAAATATGGCTTTATTGCAAGGGTAATAATTTCTATCAAGCAATCTTTAATTGAAATAGTGCCATATAAAAGATGCGGGTTGGTGGTTTCTTCAAAGTAAATAATGATGACAATGAACACTAACAATATAGTTGAGCCATTTGTAAGACAAGGTGTCCCCGGTAGGGTGTCAGCCAGAATCAGGACCCCGTTTGGTCGCTAGCTCTCAGTCTATAGTATGGAAGCGTGCGAGCGTGACACGGCAAAAATACCCTTTGATGAACCGCTATCACAGGAGATATTGATAGAATCGCTACATCATTTTACTACATTTCACTGGGATCTAGCTTGAAATAACAGCAAAAAGTACTAGGTAAATTAAATGCGAAGTATTTATTTAATATCTGCTAAGTTAAGAGTTTATTAAACTTTATGAACAAATAATAATATAGAATCTTTTTTTTTTATTTAATCTCAAAGAGTAGAATGTTTGTAGGCAGTCAATCTATATTGCTAATATTTATAAAACATGTATACCTACTAATCCAATACGAAAATAACATCATACTTCCTAGAAATATCATATTATGAAGTATAATTTTTCTTTCTGTCGCTAACCCTGTTCATTACCCCTGATAGACCAAACTCGACTACAATTTAATTAGCTTTTCATCCAATATTCATAAATCCACGATCAAATGAACTTTACACTTACACCTACCAGTTTTCATATGAATCCACTCGGTCGACTGATCTATCAGTTTCCATTAAAATCCATAACTCTTTTTCTACAATTCTGGGAAATTTCTGAAATAATTTTAAAAAGCAATTAATCAGTTTTATGAAGTGACCTCAATATTTCAACGTAAATTGTGTATTGTTTTGTACTAAGTGATGAAAGATATCTGCCCCACAAGCTGGTTTGTAATCTTTAGATAATTTTATACGACGACTCGGTTGAATACACTCAGGAGAGTGAAAGATGATTCCGTGCTTCTGAAGGCACGTAAAGCCTTACTATCTGCGAATGTAGTCGTTACATGAGCCATGTCAGAAGCTATAGGCGGCTCAATGATTCTCACACCAGGTTTTTGTGAGGTGGGTTAACCTCGAAACCCACATGCTAAGTGAAGTGAACTCGGTAGACTTAGAAACTAAGAATACCAGACGGACCTGAAAGAAACCACACAATATGTAGAATAATTTCAACTACTTAAGTGATGTGAAATGTTCAAAAGTAAAAAAGAACGACTTTGATTTTTTTTTTAATGATCTAAATTCTTCTTACATAAAGTGGTTTGAGATACTGTTTATTCTGCTAAAATAATGAAATGATCTATTTACTAACAAATACTTCACGGTAGATGCGGTTTATTAACTCGTTTTCGTTCCATTATCTCGCGTACTTAATTTTTCTTCGACGTGATCCTGCAACTATGGGGCGTAATATCCAGGGTGCAAGCGGCGCGGCGGCTTGAAAAGAAATACTGAAAGAAAAAAATTACTCAAGCAACGGTTATGTATGAGCTACTTTCCCATATAAACTTACCTCGGACACGAGAAAAAAACTCTAATAAGACCTATTTATAATAAATAAATCGGAGAGTTTGCATGGCAAAGTCAATAGATTTTTTGTTTATGGTAAAGATACTTTCAGAAAGTTGATCATATCTATTAGCTGATCATATTTTTATATATGACTAGCTTTCCGCCCCGCGGCTCCGCCCGCGTTAAACATTTTTCCCGTGGGAATGAGTTTTTTCTTTATTTCTCTTTGTAAAAACCATCCTTGAACTTCAACAAACATAAAAAAAAAGAATTGTTTAAATTGATCCAGGCGTTGCTGAGTTATGCGCTTACCAACACATTTTGCGATTCATTTTTATATTATAGATTATCATATACTTATAAACGAGTTAGAGGTCAACTAGATAGACGAGTCTTCTCCTGTAAACCTTTCATTCACTCAAAATTACAAATAAATAATAAATAAAATAATATAAGGGAACATCTCACACACGGCCATGACCCCAAGCTAGACAAAGCCTGTTAGTTATAGAGCCCACGACCAAAATTTTTGTCACATAGCAATACGGCCAAAACCGCATCAAATCGATAGATACGATTATCCTGAACTCGAAAATACCAATATCAGACATTTTCCGCGTAGCGTTTGATCTGACCGAATTTTCAAAATTGTCAAAGAATTTTACCGAACTGCATCATAGCAATATGTCTGATTTACAGACTGTAGTTGAATGATAGTTCTGAGATACCGGAAACATATTTTTCAGACGTTAGTGGTGTAGCGCAAACCAGTAAAATCACTTAAAAAAATTAAAAATGAGACAAAAAAAATGTCTCATAGCAATACGTCTGAAAATCTTTTTTATTAGTAAATTTTGGTTATTTGATGCGAACAAAACAATTTTCAGACGAAAATGTGAACGCATTCAATTTTGAGACCGTTTTGAAAATGTTAACAAATTTTACCGATCGGTATCATAGCAATATGTCTGAAAATTGTTGGACATGATAAAATAAGTTGTCCACATGTGCAAAAAATTTATATCAGACAAATTAAGTGTAGCACCTTCTCTATCAGACAACTTTTCGATACTCAGATATCATTTAAAAATCGTATTGAGGCATCTTGAATTCTCTGTTACAAACCAATGAATACGTTGCGATCCTGAATTTATTAGATGATAATTAACAAAAAATTTACCCGAAACCGTAACATTGAAGTTGAAGGACTGAAATAAATCGCACAAAAGGAAACTGGGATGATCCCTATTTACCCCATTTTACGGTATCTATGAAGGCTGTAAAGGAGATGTAAAATTTTGTATGGGAGGTGGTTTTTTATTATTTTAAAAATTGAACGGGTATTCTACGCATATAGGGTAAAAGGGTATATTATTACGATAATCAGGATCACTTGAAAAAAAATAAAGAAAGCTCCGTTTTTTTTATAAATTGATTCGAATATTGGTTGGTAGAAAAATAAACCTAAGATCTGGCAATACAATTATACCTCTGGCAATCCTTTCAAACTGATTTTTTGTTGCGTAGTTGCTGTGAATGCTTTTTAAGAAAGAGATAGCGCATAGTATAAAAATGATCTATTGTCTCTTTCTTAATTTTTATTAAGATTTAATCGATATTTTTACTTTTTTTCTGATTTTGGTGCTAGTGTTACTTTGCGCCAGTGTCAACTGTCAAGTTTATTTTCAAGGTAGGGAAACTAAACGCTAATTTCGGTTAAAAAAAACGGTTATTTTTCTGACTGTCAGTTGAATACCTGTCAATCCTGTCATCTATCACGTTGACATTCCATTTTTTTTTCTAGTTTACTTTCTCTAAAAATGAAACGAAAAGTCCTCAAGTTCTTCAATAATTATTTTCATTAATTACTGCAAAAAAAAAGACTACAAATAAAAATAATGTTATACTTGGCTGTAAGATTTTAATACAAAAAGATAATATTAGAATAATTAGCTCTTGGAAATTCATTGATCGTTCGTTTCATTATAACTTTTTAGCTTGAATAAGTTTGCAATTTTTACGAAAACGGAGCATCGATAAAATAATTTGATTAGTTATCCTGAAACCCACTTACATAAGCTTTCTAAGTAGGTATACTACGTATCCGTTCAATTTTTGGCCGAATAAAAAACCACTTTTTACGTCTCCTTTAAAAAAACATATAACTGAGGCGTCGGCCAGGCGACTCCGAAATGTTATTTTCGTTTTTGGGAGTATATGCTACACTTAAAGTGTCTGAAAACAGGTTTTTGGTAATCCTGGCAGAAATACGAAAAGTTTAAAAAAAAAATTATCCGTATTGCTATGATACAGGTCGGCTAAATTTGTTGACATTTTCAAAAATGCGCTCAGGCTATAATAATATGCTACGCGCAAAATGTCTGAAAACAAACTTTTTCGTTATACAATTATAAAATCTATGTACATTTTCACTATCAGACGTATTGCTATAATACCGACTGCCTTTTTTTTGACACAGCAGAAATGGCCTCCCACGCAGTTGCTACACTTTCGACCGTTACTACATACCTAGTTGGGTTCAGAATCATACAATCTAACGATTTTATAGGGTTTTTGCCGTATTGCTATGAGACATGGTTTTGGTCGTGGGCTCTCGTACTATGTACTATGGGTGTCAGACATCTGATATACAAGGCAAAGACAAGTGATCATCACACGAATGTTTGCCCTAGGCGGGATTCGAACCCACGTTCCTGTGCTTGAATTCAAACGTACTACTAACTAGGCTAATTGGCCATCAAAATATTCATTCATTTAATTTCAGTTTTTTTAAGCCGTCGCTTACACTCCCTGTATAGGTCCACAGTCAATACCCGATAATAGCTTTTGCACAGTATGCGAGATGGAAGCTGCTGACAGCGTGTCGATGGCCATTAAGCCATGCAGCACTTCAATCTGCGCACCCGCTAAATCAATCCATCACTCAACCGACCGAACCCACAAAACGCCAGTACATTTTACTCTGCTGTGAATGGGTCTTAAACGCGGTAGAAAAAAAAAACAAATATATTTCTTAACTCCATCTCACTAATGAATCTCAGTACCTATTTTCACGACTACTCTGTTAGTATACATTTTTAATACTATGTAAGTAAAGTAAAGTAAAACACGTGTGTTTATTTTTATGTACTACACGTATAAAATATATGCTTAATTTTTTTAAACAATTTTATTTTTTTTGACGATATAATAAGTATATAATTTTCTGAAAAGGTTTTGTTACATTACACACCGAGAAAATTTTAGTAGTTTGAATTATTCTACTTCAAACGATTCAGATCAGATTTAGATAACCTTGTACTGTCGTGTAATCGTCCTCACGTTCCCCAGGATCTGGAGATCTACGACGCAGTGGTGGATGTTCGCTGCTACGAGCTCACAGCGCTGTTCCTTTGCTCTCTGTTCGTGCCCAAATGTGGGCCTTTGGGGCATATGGTGCGGCCTTGTAAGAGTCTCTGCCAAGGTAAGTCTCAGGCAATATTAGCTTGTTTTTTCTAGCCATACATCTCCCACTGCAGGCCGTACAGATCTCTCTCTCCTCTACTTTTCCCGATCTCGAGCTATGCTTTTCCACTCCCCACAATAACTCACTCTATCCCTGTATATTTTTTAAAAAGATTACCATGTTATATTAATTTATATACTGCGCCTGGTATTAGTTGTTTGTAATAAAAATTTGGCATTGACTATCTGGCTATCCTGCCTGCACGTACAAAAAACAAGTACTCTTAGAATTTGCCGTGATCAGGGAATAGTACACTAATCTTACCCTTTTATACCTTCATAGAACAATTTTATACTTACCCAAAAACTTTCAAGATATTAAAAAAAGATAGTGGCCTCGCCGTTTTGATGCGTCATAATGGCGGGACCACCATTTATGATTGGAAATCACATCAAATCACATGGCGTAACCTAAAACTGAATACATAAAATTTCATTACGATATAGTACGACTACATTTAAATCGTTATATTAAGTTTTAAAGTTGTTTATTGAAAAATAAATAAAAAGTCAGTATAATAATTACCATTGCACCGGAAAAGCGCCTTGAGTAAAAGACGAAGCAAGATCAAGTCAAGCGCGCAGATTTTCTAGCTAGATTTTTAGGTCCGTACGCTGTCAAGCCGAATTCCATGTTGAAATCCAACATTGGAACTGACAAAGGCCGGCAAAGGAAGCGCTTCCGGCATTAAGAGCCACAGAGCCCTGTCAATACCAGCGCAGTGCTGGAAAATAACAACTGAAACTAGTCTAAGTATTTACACCATTCACCCTCTAACTCAACTAGAACCAAAAAATACTAGAATTTTCTAGTTTTATATTATTTACAGCTATATTACAGTTTATTTTCTGGGAGGGATAGAGTACCTACCTACGCCTAATCGAGTATGAACCGTAAGCACGGATATGAACAGTCCGAATATCTTCAGCGCGTTCGTTTAGTATTAAATGGTTACCGGAGCTGATTATTTTTCCCGGTGAAAATAAGTAATTTAATAGGAGAACATTTTGAAATGTGCAGTGATAAGTTGCAAACATGACTCGAGGAACAAATCCAAAAAGAAAAATGTTATTGATTTCACCGCCCATACAAAATCTGCTTACGCTTGACATACAGGCAGCGGAGCGATGCGCGTGCTCTATGTATATTTATTCTCTAAGCTAGAATGTAATTTGACATGTGGGAGTCGGTAAATAACAACACTTTTCTACCTCTATGGTAAATAAATAGAGGTATTTCTAGAAAGTGTCTCGAAATCCTCACTCCTCCGGGGCTTTCTTTATTTTATGAGATATGACGCTAATACTACTTGCCTTTCCGCCCGGTGTAGACATTTATTTTATTGCTGTCGTCTCGCGTTTTTCATTTACAGTAGGAAGACAGCTTAAGTAATTCCTACAAATAGTTTTGGTTTGGCCATATTTGGCGTTCTTTTTACAAGCAACGTAATTTTATAGATTTAGAAATTTCCCACTGGAGGGCAAAACGAAAGACTTACTGAATGAGCTGAAATTTGAACTTGGCAGGTGAATTTAATGTAATAAATAGGGTAATCTAATTATATAAATAATCAATTTAATTATACAATTAATCAAGAGTTACGTACAACACGAAAACCTGCCAATTCAAATTTAGAATGCGTTGGAGAGTCTTGGGAATGGCTAATGTTTACCAGTGGATCTGGCTGTTGATGACGATGATTATGATCGATTTAAAAGTGCATGTATACTTGACATTGGATTGAATTTCAACCCTTTTTTAGGCGATAGGAACTTGGGCCCGTTTTTAACAGGTAAGTTTTTGGTGGTATAGTATAACCTCACAACTAAGATAATAAGCGTACACCCCAATTGAATTTTTTTTTTTCAAGTGTTAACATACCTTTATGTCCCCACCGAGGGGCTCGAGCCTACCCCGAAATCAGGGCGTTTTGTCAAGTAACGGTGTTTAAATATGACGTTTTGTATGTGTCCAGAAACGATGCGCCGCTGTGGGTTCTTCCTGGAGGTGTTTGGGTTGTCGATGCCGGAGTATCTGCAGTGTGAGATGTTCCCGGAGTCAGCCGACACTGACGTCTGCCTTGGCAACAAGGAAGTCAAAGAGGCGCGCTTCCGAGCCTCCAAACCAGGTGACTTTTTTAACATCAACAATGGTTATACAAAATAAAATACTATGACGCACAAATGGAGGGTGTACCTCAACGAATCGAGTCCAGTTGTCAAATGAATGTACCTGAAATGTTACTACTTGTACCTAGCTACCCTTTAAACAATAATTGTACGTAACTCAAACAAAATCAATATAAATAAATATAAATCTATAATATAAAAATGAATCGCAAAATGTGTTGGTAAGCGCATAACTCAACAACGCCTGGACCAATATTACCAATTCTTTTTTGAAATGTTCGTTGAAGTCCAAGGATGGTTCTTACGGAGAGAAATTTTAAAAAAAGTACCTCATTCCCACGGGAATAATTTTAAACGCGGGCGGAGCCGCGGGTCGGAAAGCTAGTAATAAATAAATATGTGGGACATATCACATACGGCCAATCTGACCCCAAACTAGGCAAAGCCTGTACTATGGATGTCAGACAGCTGATAGACATACATTATATAAATATACAACATCCAGACACAGGGTAAACACAAGTGCTCATCACACGAATGTTTGCCCTGGGCGGGATTCGAACCCGCGACCCTGCGCTCAGTAAGCAGACGTACAACAACAATTTCAAATTATAGGTACCTAAATAAATATTCGATTCTAAAAAAAAAACAGTAGGCATGCATACTTTTAAGGAACTAAAGAACAAGCTTGATTTTATAAAACATCTGAAATCTCCAAAACTTGCTAAGCTCTAAAAGGATCGTCAATTGAGTGAAAATTTTCAAAGTCTTGTTATTAATAAATCCTACCAAGGAGTTTGAGATGTAGCAAGTCTAAAGTTGCTCAAGCGACTAAAACTGCGATGTAACAGGTCGCGGCGGCTGCTGCCACAAACGTTCTCATCGACATAATATACCCCCCCTGGCTCGCAGCCAACCACATCTTCAAACTGATTCAAGGTCAGGGTTTGAATATTGAACCTTTTCCATTTCAGTAGCAAATGGCCAGATGGTTTGCTAGGAAGTAACGATGTTGTTACGTGATAGTCACCTCGGTTAACAAATTCACAGCGAATTGATGAATACATTCTAGCCGATTAGAATAAAGGTTGATGTCATTGACAATTGATAAAAATTAAACGCATCTTAGATGATTTAGATGCATGCTGGTCAAGCAACTTTAGGAGCGAAACGTGCTGCTGATTTCTCACCTGCATGCAAGACTTTTAATTTATTTATTATTTATTTATCATTTATTGTACACAATATTATTTACAGTAATAAACATTTAAAAAACAGACACAACAGGCACAGCTTATTTCTTACGAAATGTCTTACAGCTGGCCTTGGCTAAGACAAGAAAAAACTTTACAATAAACGGGCATAGACGTGCACAATTTATTCGAATACTTTTAATAAGTATATTATCTGGAGCTTGGGTTTTGAACTGGACTTAGTAACATAGTTACACTGTTTTAAATAAAGACGTTGCATGAAGTAGGTAATCCTTGATCAAGATTTATCAAGCGCTTGTCAAGTAATTTTCATAGTCTACTATTTATGCTGTAATAATAAATAAACAACTACCTACATTTATAAAATAACTAGCGACCCGCCCCGGCTCCGCACGGGAAAATGGTTATTGTGGGTTATCCTTAAGTATATTATGCATGTATTATACATATAAACCTTCCTCTTGAATCACTCTATCTATTAAAAAAAACCGCATCAAAATCCGTTGCGTAGTTTTAAAGATTTAAGCATACACAGGGACATAGGGACATAGGTACAGAGGAAGTGACTTTGTCTTATACTATGTAGTGATGATAACTGTTGTCAAAGTCAATATTGACGCCATCAATAGCGAGAGATATCAACTGGTTTGATTGACCCCCAGTGTGCCCCAACGGCTTCCAATGCGACGAGAAGCGCTGCATCCCCCTGGACTGGCGCTGCGACGGCCACGTGGACTGCGCTGACCGATCCGACGAGCTCAATTGCCGCGACTGTAAGAAGATGGGAGACGTGCACTGCGGCAACCAGCAATGTATATCACAGTCGCATATCTGCGACGGCACCAAGGACTGCACTTGGGGACAGGACGAGAGGAACTGCTGTGAGTTGATTTTATTTTTAACGGTTTTGTAGTCTTAGTACTGTTTCCAAAGCATCAGGTTTGTGGTTTCGAATCACGCCTGGAGCTTGTGATGAGAGAGAACTTTACCTTGTGAATAAGAAATAGCGATACTGCCACAAAAAGCAAACATGACATGTAATGTCATAAAATCTAAAATTTTAACACTGGACTAGTAGACAGTTCCTGATATGATTTAACCAACGACGTCAAAGGGTATTTCAAATCTATTTAAAAATCGAGGTATAAAAAAATACAAAACTTTTAAATTTCTCGTAAGTGTATATTTTAGATAATTTCCCTTACCACAAACGCATCAAACAAACGCAACGACATGAATTCCATAACTGAAAATATGTGGAAAAAATCGAAAACGCATCCCAAGTTTGCTACGGTCTTAACCACCACGCCATATAAATCCATTTCCTTACGTAATCTGTTTACTTTGTCACGTTTTCTGAATATGTACACATTGTGTAATAAATAGAGTCCCTTAGCCAGTTCCTGCTATATACCACAATGTCAAGCAGCAATATTCAGGAAAAATATAGTTTACATGGCCATCAAACTTTACAATAATCTACCTACACGTTTTAAAAGTTTGACCTGTTACAGCACTTTCAAAACACAATTATCTGAATGGCATTTAACACTGTTTCTATAGTGTTAAAGAATACATAGAATTCAAAGTATGTGCATATTATGGTAAAATACATTTTTAGTCACTTTTTCATTTGAATATTTGCATACCCACTGCGTTTGGTAAAATACATAGCAACTAAAACTATACAAACTGAATATCCTTGCATATACATGTATTTATGCAAATTTTTTATCTTTTTATTTTTATTATATCCTGATTGTTTGCAGTGCGGCTGAGCGAGGCAAACGGCGACGTGGGTCGCGGCGAGCTGCAGGTGTACCGCGCGGCCAACCAGTCCTGGTTCCCCGCCTGCCTCTCCTCGCTCGACGACTCCACGGCGGCACAACTCTGCTCCATGCTCGGATACTCGTAAGTCACACACAATCTAACTATTTTTTGTCCAAGATTTTTTTTTTGAAGACATAAGGCAAAGGCACGAGGAAAACTGACTCGATATCAAAACACTATATATAGACAAAAGAATACATTGTTAAACAAGTTACAGACATAAAATAACACGGTAATTATAAAAAAGAACAAAACAAAACGTGTGCCAAACAGTGATAAACAGGCCACAGCTCAGCATATGTTTTGCTAGTATTTACTATTTAGCAAAACGCTGATATTCTGCTGTAGCCTTCTGTGACAGCACACATTTACATTAACGAAAATCAAGACATACGCCCGCTAGTATATACTAGATTTGTGTAGTTCAATACATGTGACCTGTAGAGGAAAACAGACTGATGAACATACGAAAGTATTTTCCAGAGCTAAAATAAAAACAGAGATGCTTCACTCGCGCTTATATTAGCGCTTGCTTGTGTCGATTAAGGTTTAAAAAAAAAACATGAAGTTAGCTTTGCTCGAACGCTGATATTCTGCTGTAGCCTTCTGTGACAGCACACATTTACATTAACGAAAATCAAGACATACGCCCGCTAGTATATACTAGATTTGTGTAGTTCAATACATGTGACCTGTAGAGGAAAACAGACTGATGAACATACGAAAGTATTTTCCAGAGCTAAAATAAAAACAGAGATGCTTCACTCGCGCTTATATTAGCGCTTGCTTGTGTCGATTAAGGTTTAAAAAAAAAAACATGAAGTTAGCTTTGCTCGAACCAACGTTTTGCTTGCGTTCGTGAAAGATAAACGAGTAATAAACTAAGTTGAAAAAATGAGATATCAGTTCTTAGATAGCTCCAGTTACTCTCAAAACAATTAAACAAGCAATTTCTGTTTAAACTGATATCGTATGTAAGTACGCTTTTACCCGGTAGCACGCAATAACTACGAAAAAGGAGTACGCAAACTCAATTATCCTTTTTTGTTCCCAGAAAGTTCGTAAAAGACACCATACCTGCGGATGGCGCGCATGACAGAACGCTGCAACTCTTCGAGAAACTCACAGCATCTGCGCGGCATTCTGCAGATCGGTAAGTTGGTTGAGCGATACGCTATAACAATAATTAAAATATTTATTTACCATCGGTTCCTGTCATCATCATCATCATCATCTCAGCCAAAACACGTCCACTGCTGGACAAAGGCCTCCCCCAAGGATCTCCACGACGATCGGTCCTGCGCTGCCCGCATCCAGCGGCTTCCCGCGGCCCTCACCAGATCGTCGGTTCACCTCGTGGGGGGCCTGCCCACACTACGCCTTCCGGCGTGCGGCCGCCATTCAAGAACCTTTCTGCCCCAAAGGCCGGTTCCTGTAAGATTACTTAATAAGGTTTGCAATAAATTACAATTTAGTAGCATTCTTTTATCAAAATTTAAGGATTTAAGCGCATCCGCTGCGTTGCTCTGGACCACGAGCCGTGATCGGGCGTCTAGCTATCCATTGATGGTTACAAAAGTAAGGTTAGAAAACAATTCGATAGTGTAACCGTCTATGAAGTAGACAACAAATACGCGGCGCGTGCTTTACGCTTTGGTTCCAGCGCGACGCAGCGAACGCCCTAAAACAACATGTATTTGGCAAAACGCGGAAAGCTTATTCATCACAATTGATTCCCTTGTATCTCTCGTTCTTTCTTTTTGACGCAACGGTTGATCACAGATGGGTAAACAGGAGCGCGGTGGGGGCTCGCGGCGGCCGCACGCGCCACGGCACCGAGAAGTCTTTCATCGAGTTCAAGCGCAAGGAACGAGGGCTTCTTCAGGAAGTGCACACTTGCAGGCGGGACTCGACCAGGGTGCGACTTGTCTGCCACGACTACGGTGAGTCCCTTTGTCATGTTTTTATGCTAAGTCTTCAGCAGTTTCAATGCTCTATCAAAATCAGCTCAACAGTGCCAAAACACGACTAGCTGCAAAGGGAAATCCTCTTAAGCGATTCTCTAGGGAAATTAATAGTTTGGTATTGATATGATTATTTAATAAAGAATTATATTAGTTCATCTGTTCGTAATCTCCAAACAGTTCAGGATTCTCGGAATGGCTTTTAATTAAATAAGAAAAAAAAATTGAAGTCATAACATAAGTGTTGGAGAACCGGATCTCTTTTTTTTTTTTTTTTTTAGTTTCTTTCTCCCTTATGGGAAAGGCAAAGGAATCTAAGCCCATACAGCCTAGTCTTTAGTAGTTTCTTGCATTATCCAAGTTGTCTTCATCTTCGGTCATTATTTCTTCAGTTTTATTTCGTCGTCCATCTTTAGTAATTTCTTGCATCCATGTTAAACGTCTTCAGTAGTTTCATTTCTTGTTACGGGATCATTGGAATGCAAGGGTGGTTCTTACATTCTAATGATGCTGAAGTTTAACGCGGGGTATCAAACCAGAAACAGCTAACCACACATTATTTCTCACTTTCATTAAATAGTTCTTCGTTAACGGCACATAATCGCACTAATTCCACCATATTAACACAACAATTACCATGAAAAACTAATTTTTAAAGGGACGAAACAATGAACCCGCCATTTCCTCTCGATTCCCGCGTAAAACTCCGAACCGGATCTCTTTTAATATTAAAAAAGGTAAACAATTGAAGCTTTAAACTGGTTAACGAATCATCTTTTATAATAATTATTTTGAACTTTGTAACTAAATTCAAGTCTTGTTACAATTAAATCCACCCAGCAAAATTATAACAAAACGCTGGTGTTCTAACAAAACAGGCTGGATGACACTCATAATCATAATTTTGCGTAAATATTACAAATACTCGTCGCTAAATGCAGGAATTTAATTACATAGCTGGTTTGAAATATTGTGCGCAATAAAACGAGGAACAAGCGCTAAAGA
Organism: Teleiodes luculella; assembly: GCA_948473455.1. Taxonomy (NCBI): domain Eukaryota; kingdom Metazoa; phylum Arthropoda; class Insecta; order Lepidoptera; family Gelechiidae; genus Teleiodes; species Teleiodes luculella. Next base: position 17,414,870 of record OX419583.1, read on the forward strand.
CGGTGTACGGAGTGAATTGGAAGCCGTTACATCGGGAGATAATAACACCATTTATTTATGTTATTGTGTACTAGCTAGTACATATTCCCCCTCATACCCATAGTCCCATAGTATATAAGATGGATGACAAAATGTCGCACCAAAACATTTTACGCCTATACAAACTGTTTGATTTCGAAAGTTTCTCGAAAAAGCTGACTGAGGGCGATTACGCATCATGTCCGATCGATTCCGTTCCGGAACCGAAAACGTACATACAAACTGTCTCGGACGGAAAAAAAATTGTATGGACTCTCTCGGATTCCAAACGGAATCGGATAGTACACGGAATACAGACTTAATTCAAAATTTAATTTAAAACATATTCATTAAATACATTTATAGAACGGATTTTAAACGGCATGTTTTACGCATGCCTTATTTTTCCCAAAGTTTAGGCGGAGTTTCACCTGTTTGCCTGCTGGTTGTTATAAAGTATATAAAGCGCGAAAGCCTCCAATAAATACTCCTATAAAATTTAGGTATTATTTATTTGTTTATCGTACAAAACAAATACAAGTAATCTTTTGAATTCGTATATTGGTGCAGGCAGAATAAAGGAACGCAAAAATGTGTAATATTGTGGAGTTCGGGAGGCGGGTATAAGAAATATTCGGGAGTGAATACATTTCGGAAGCGACATGCGGCTATTGTGTAAACATTATGTTTATCTAAAAGTACTTTTACACGTGCCGACCGTTTTATAGCCAGTCTGCATACGTAAGAATGGAGCAAACCCGAAAAAATAAGTACCCACCTACCTAAAATTATTTATTCAGTAAGAAAGTAAATTTCGCAAGTCAGTCAACAAAAAAAATAAAAGAAATAAGTAACAAGATATTATAGATAATATCATTGATATAATTATCGATCCTGTTAAGAAATTTTCAGGAGAATCGGTTGAGGAATGCGTCTTGTCCTCCCGGCGCAAAATGTCACATTAGCGAAATGTCCCGCTGACGTTAAAAGTCACACTTCAGTGTCAACAGATAACAGTTTTTTTTTCAAATCTAAAATCTGACTAAAATGACGTATCTTTTTTTTTTCGTCTTACAATATAGGAACGGTACTTAATCATTTAATTTATAAAAAATTTAAATGCACTTGATACATAAGCTATTTAAAAAATATAAGTGTGCCTACGTGATATGACTGCATTTATGAACGTTACTATACCTTCAGTTATTTGGTAATAATACGAGTATCATAGAAAGAATTGGGTAAGTCTAATTTAGATCAAATATAGGGTCTTGATATTCAGCAAAATATTTATATTTTTTACCTGAATTCTCTTGCCAGCCTTTACCAGCAGTTATGACGCAACCAATTTAAATTTAACGCGCCTACTCAGTACTGCGGCGAGTTATGGGACCTTCAATTTGGCCGGTTTATAGTCGCATTTCTTTTAATTGGATCCTCGGAATGTCCCATTAAGACGTGAGGGTGTACTTACTCATAGGACATTACTCATTTTGCCTGTAACTTCGGTGATATGAAAATTTCTCCCGGCGGCGTTTGGACCATTTTTTGTATATTCTTACTACCTATCTAATTTCGTTTAATAACAAATTTAATAAAACATAATTATATACAATCTTTATTATAAAGATACTTAATTTATTCTCTTATTTCAATAGGGAATATGCCAGTGACTTCAAAATGAACGAAATATATTTTTTGTAACCTTTACTGTTACACAAACATAACCATACAATTATTTTTAAATAATAGTGAAATTTAACCATCAAAAATTAATATTAAAATAAAATTCTCTCTCAAACTTCCAAAACGAATTCTATTGGTGGTGAAACAAAACGTGACATCAATGCTCTTTCGACGTCCTATTCTGCTTTAAGTCTGCTATCTTTCTTTTTTTTCTGGCCTGGATCCAAGTCCTTTTAGCTCTACGTCTAACTAACATCGAACTCGTGTATCAGTTGACGTGTGACCACTGACGTCACACCAAGCGCGCCAAATGGCCGCATTCAAATCACCCGAAAACGATAGTGCTTTTGATAAATAAAATTTAGATTTTATATTTTTTTCGTAATGTAATAAGTAATAAAAAATACGTACATATTCCCTATTTACAAATACCTACATTTCTGGTGGGTCTGGGCCCCGCTAAGTAAGGATTGATCATTGCATTCCCTATAGGTACACCGTAAAATGTAGTTGGTTGATTACTCGTATTCGCAACATTGTGGTAGTATTTATAAAACTGAACAACTTTCCCCAAGGAACATAGGTTGAAATCTCAAAACTAAAATTCAAGTTTTCATTTAAACTTAAGCTATGTGACCACTTTGTCTGCTTTTTGGGCGTTTGTCGGCAATGGCACGCCTGGTCACTCCGCACATCTGCCGCAGCATCTTCATTTCAGCAGCTTGGATAGAATGAACATGGCGCTGGGTAACGGTCCATGTCTCGCTACCGTATGTAATCTATGTAAGCACTTGCCTTATAATTCTTTTATAGACAAGCCCCTTTAAAACTTTACCGGTACGATCCGGTCGCAGGTTCTGTCAGTTAGAGACCCTCCCCACACTAGCATCTTTTGAGTGCCGTCGTTATAGGTCGCGTATACAATCATCCGCGTCCGTCTTTTGTGTTACTCGCCTTGCTGCCGTGCTATGATTATGCCATGAGTATGCCCGCACGATGACGTTCGAAAGACGCTGGTGTTAGGAGTCTTCTTTCCGCCGCTACTTTAGCCAGGCCGCTGCAACACAATGTTGAATGTTTGTGTCCATACAACCAGTACTGTGTTCAACATATTTCCCAGATACTTGTACTCCTCACATCTAGTAACTTGCTGCTCGTCGATTACTTTATTTAAGAGCCAGGGTTGTTGCGCACCATGTATTGTGTTTTTGAAACACTCAACCCTAGCCCGCCTGTTTGTAACTGTTATTTCCATTCTCCAAAAGCGTATTCCAATTTGTCACGGAAACCAAAGTACAGTAACCAGCACATGCGGCTGGAGAAGTTGACCTCAAAGAGCACCTTTATTCCGTAGTAGTAGGGGCAAAACTCGTAGTGCAAAAAATGTAAAAAAAACCCACAACAGAATCAAAGAAATAACTAATAACTAGGTCGGCTTTGATTCTTTTCAATATACTTCTACTTTCACGACTTCTCAAAAGGCAATGGCTTTGATAAATAATCAAAATAAAAAGCCTTCGTAAATGAAATGAAACGAAATGATATAAAATCTGTTGACTTGGCAACACCAGCTCGTTTGATGTCCTTAAGAGGATTCCACGGCAAAGAAAAACGCTATTAAATATTATAAGTATTGTAGAGAGCTGAACTGAACAAAAAACCGCAGAAAACGTTTCAAAGCTAGCGGTTTTGATATTTTGCTTGTAAATTTCTACTATTTCTTTTTTTTTGTTAGTACGTAAACGTGTTTGAATAATATAATTTATTTTTCTACTAACGAGTTCATAGTTCCTGTTATTACATTAGATAGTATATTATCAAAGATAATATTATCATTTCTGTGTAATACAAAAAAATGATACGTAAACAGAAAAATCTAAATCTGAAAAACTGATGAAAAGTTAATGAGTTGAATCAATCATACTCGTATTATTTGAATCGTATCAACTCATCTCTGTTGTCAAAACCGGAAAAAATAAAAACAAAAAAGAAACACAACGATCTACGAAGAAGTGTAGGTCCATAGTTGGCACGTCTCTATCTTATCTAGAGCAATTTTAACTGCAGAGAAACAAAATCTATCTAAATCCAAAGTTTTTTTTACTACTTACTTAGCATTAGTCTCGTAGACAGCCAAAATGGTTTCAGCAGCAGACAACTTGACATATACAAAATTTTCTGATAAATAAAAAATTTAGGTACACACACACATCACTTCAAGATGGCTGCAATCGTATAATTATATTTTTGTGATCTCTATGCAGCTCAATTCCATGAGAAAAACAATGATGCAAACAAAGCAGCCAGAAGTAAAGCTAATTTTTGATATTACTCGTAGATAGATAAAATAACAGTCAATTTTTGTAAAAAACTATAATCCCGGATGGACATCCGTTTAGGCTACAGAAATTGCCAATAAATTATACCTATATACACTCTTTTTATTTTCTATTTTCTAAATTGACCTACGCTTGTGACGAAAAGGTACGACCAATCAATCAAGCTTCTCCGGACTCAGCTATACATACTCTCGCAGGACCGATAGTTGTGGGTTGTTATAGTTATGGGATGCCTGGAAGAGATTGCTACATAAGCAATAAGGCAACCTGTTAAAACCTAATGATTTCTTTGTATGTGTTATCTGTCTGTGTTTCTTGGTGTCAATAAATATATTGTATATTTGTATTTTTGTGGAGCTCTTCGGGGAAGGCCTTTGTCCAGCAGTGGACGTCTTTCGACTGAAATGAGATATACCCCCGAAACACATAGCCCTCCTTCTGCAGTTGGGTGATAAGTCAAGAAGCTTCCACCCTGCCAGGTGAAATATTGACGATACCACGACCTCTGATTTGTAGCATCATTATTCTTCAGGTGATTTGTAGTCGACAGGTTGGCAGTAGACAGATATAAATTAAATTGGAGTTTCAAAGAAAATAACTTAGGAAATTCGACAAAAAGTATCTTCAATACAATCATGGCCTCGCAGAAGGTAGATCTACGATCTGTATATAGTTTTCTGCGGAAATTAAAGGCTTTGTCCTGTAGTGGACGTATTTTAGGACATTAATAAATCACAAAAAAGATAACCGATGCGTAACGATTTCAGTATGTCTTAATCCAAATGACATTGAAATATACAAACGCCATTATGTCATTATATACACCGTGTAATTGAACTGGTTGTATATCCGCAACATAGTGGTAGTAGGGGAGCGAGGGGCTTGTTGTAACAGGGGTAAGTAGTAACAGGCTCTTTTCACTGGGATCTTAAACTTTATTAGTGTATTTCTTTGACTCGATTTGACCTATAAACCACGCCGCATCATGTTGCCATAGCGAGTGTCCCGCCGGCCAGCGCAATGAGCTGAAGTGTGCAAGAGCTTCATACACATTTACATAATACTACTTTAGAAAGATGCCAAATTTGTTAAAAATAAACAAAGAATAAATGATTAGAGGTATTATTGTTGTTTTTTTTGTCGTTACTACTTGCCCCGGTAGACGTTACAACTTTCCCCAAGCACGAGGTAAGTTGTAACACCGCACTTCTTCTAGAAAATAATTGATTGTAAAATAATGGCCAGTGGTTATGGTATTATTTTTACTTGATTGGGTAGAGGAAGAGTTACAGCATCCATCCATCTTCATTTAGTAGCAATTTAATCAATGGATCTCAAGATATATTAGTTTTTATGAAAACTGTTACAACAAGCCCCTTGCTCCCCTACTCAAGAAACTAAACAACTTTCCCTGAGGAACATAGGTCCAAATCTCAAAAATAAACTTTAACTTTTCATACAGACGTACCGACCACTTTGTATGATAAGTTGAATTTTAATTTAGAGATTTCGACCTTGTTCCTTAGGGAAAATGTTCAGTTTCATGAGTAGGTACTACCACTATGGTGCGGATAGACAAACAGTTAAAATTTACGGTGTGTAATATTGTGTGTATAAATATTACAGTGTGTAATATTGTGTGTATAAATATTACAGTGTGTAATATTGTGTGTGACTTAAGGGAGTGTGGCTACCCGTAGGAATGACAAGTCGGAAGTATGCAGACTTAAAAATTTATTATTAAAATTTGGAATACAACCGATGTTAGGTAAGTATAAACCGAAAGTGAACATACAATAATTCTTAATAACTATAAGTGCTGACACAAGCCACGTGCGAAGCCAGCGTTACGCAAGGCGATCGATGTCCGGTGATTTGCATGTCTTTATACGTAATTTGTGTATAAATATTATAAAAGGTAGTACTTATAACATCGTTGTCATTATAATAGTAAGCTTTATTAAAACCCTTTACAATATTTTGATATCCTCCTAAAATAAAATTTTTAAATACATCATTTGTCACCAAAATTCCTCCTTTTAATTTTCAATAATTGATGTATACTCAATGCCACTCTCACTATATACAAAAAGTAAGAACACTGCAGGCAAATAATGACTTTCTTTTACCTTTCATTGTTATATTTAATGGGTGAATTTCAAAGACGCTTCGTACAAAGTTGGATTAACAATAATTTTGTTTTATCTTCAATCCGTCACACGAAGTATTTCAGTCTTCTATAGAATTAAAGTTCTTTAAAGATTAAATTCGTTTTCAAAATTTAAGCTGGTTTGAATCAAGCTTTTAATATAACTTAATAAGAAAATTATATATTTTAATTCACGTCTTAGTGCACGAATTGAATCTCCTTCTATATTATTTTCTTCTGTACCTCTAGACTCATTGTGGAGCATTTAACGTATTATCATGCAATTAAAATATTAAATTAATTTAATTTAATTAACTATAATTATGTAAGTTAGAGCGTCGGTGGCCAAGTGGTTCCATTCAGAAGTTCGCGGGTTCAAACCTCGGCACGTACCAATGAGTTTCCGATGTTTGAATTCATATGTACGTTTATTCGACGCTCTTACGGTGAAGGAAAACTTTGTGAGGGAACCTGCACACACCTGCGAAGAAGTTCAAGGGTTGTATGTGAAGATGATCAACCCGCACTGGGCCAGCGTGGTCGACTAAGGCCTCCTATTCACCCTGATTTTAGGGTAGACTTGAGCCTCTCGGTAGGGACATGTATGAGATGGTAACGCATGTAAGTAGGAATATAATAAAAAAAACATTATGCAGCAAAGAGTTTTTTCGATACAACGGCTTTTGCTACCGAAAGTTTCATAGGTAACGTTTTTATTTTATGTTAATTCTCTGAATAAAAACTGACAATTTGTATTACTAGATTATGTAGGTTAGATTAAATTACCACCGCGCCTACAAATTATTTAATTAATTAATTCCCTGGCCAGTGAATTTTTTATTAGAAATCTTGCTTTCACTTCGTTTAATTAAATAATAAATTGCAGAAAAAAGCGTCATGCCTTCCAAATTCATTTTTTTTATTTCATCTTTCCACCAAAAGACGTCTTTTCATTGCGCTTAAAAAATATAATTATTTTTCTGTTTTATTATTATACAGCTTCATATGACAATCGTAAAAAGTGCTTATCATACAAACGGTCGCGGTTTTTATTTCATTTCTTGTCGGTATAACAGGACTCTTGTTTTTATGCCACCATAAAAGTGCGTCGGAATGATGACACTGAAGTTGGGCGGTCGCCTGTGCCGACTGATAAATCAGTGATTGACACGCGTCGTTATCATTCATTATCGGCGGTACGTGTCGTATTTCATAAAACATAATATTTATTCTTATAATGTTATCGTGTAATTTCAACAATATACGTTTCACAAAGGAGTTTCAGCTCTTAGTTAGTAAGGTAAACTGACAATAGACTTTAAACAAAATTCACACGGGTGGAGTAAGCAGAATCATCGGCAGATTATAACTTAACAAATTAATATCGTATCGTCTCTTTAAAGTTTAAGAGTTTATTCTTCATTAGTGTGAGACAAGAGCCAGCCTTGGCTTTGGACTGAGCAAAGATTATTTATTAACTTCTTTTAACTTCATTTGATGTCAAAAAATGAGTTGTAAAATCTTACTTCGAATAAAAACCTTTATTTTTTGATTTTGAAATTAATACCGGGATGTTAATTATATCTTCAGCTGACTGTGTTCTACCAGCTTTTTCTACCACCAACTGTATACCTGTAAACTCAGCTTTAGTCAATTAAGTTAGGCCAACAAGCTAGAATTGAAAACCCCACAATGAGATTGTCGATTTCATAGTCAAAATTTTATTTCTTCGCAAGTATGTGATTTTTTTATCATTTTATAATTTCACCGTAAGAACGTCGAATATCTACACGTGGTGGGAATTAAAATGACGCCTCCTGGATGGGTAGCTTTACCTTTTACACAAAAGCAAATAAAAACATAAGACTGTTGTAGCTAACTTCAAGCAAAGTCAGACTTATTTTTAACGAGGCGCAATCAGAAGTTTATAAAGTTTCTTACAAATACTTTACTTAGAGACTTAAACCCACGTCGTCATCATGCGTCGCGCATACAATCATCCGCGTCCGTCTTTTGTCTCACTCTTCTTGCTGCCTATTATGGTTTTATGTGCGACTTACAGTCTCCTGCGAAGAAAACGGACCCCCCTGTCATAAGCGATGGCCGATGGCTACCTGCCGCTTACGATAGGGGGTCCGTTTTCTATGCAGGAGACCGTACGACGACGTCGTCGACGCCCAAAGGACGCTAGTGTGGGGAGTCTTACTTTAAGAATACCTTTCTCTAATATTATTTAGTTAGCTAGATTATGAACTTTCTGAAGAAATAATAAAACAATACACCTATTAGAAGCGAGAAAAACTACGTACCTAACTAAAAGTTCTATACCTAACTCTTGATTGTTTGGAGATAGTTGTAGTACTCGTATTTAGTTATACAGGTGATCGCTGCAGATCGCTAAAAAGATTCCAATAATTATCATAACTATCCATTATAGGTACCAAGACCCATCTGAATCATTAAAAAATAATCAGATCTCTAATTTTCAAATTTTCGTAGCAGTTTCGTAGCCCTTCGTAGCACAACTTTTTTTATTTCGACTGCATTGATTGATAGAGAGGCGTTTAAATAAATTTATTGGATTTCTTTCATCGCACACAATAGAAAAAAACGTGTTCCTTCAGGTAGCATAGATCGTAGAAGTTATATATAAGTAATGAGTTTTCTTTTTTACTGACAAATACGACTTTACGAATCCTAATCCATTAACCTTACTTCCATACTAATGTTATAAATGCGAAAGCAACTCTGTCTGTTTGTCACGCTTTCACGCCAATACCACCGAACCAATTTTGATGAAATTTGCTACAGTAGTTATAGAATAGATCTAGGGGAAGGACATAGGCAACTTTTTAGCTCGGGAAAATACTTCATTCAGCAGTATTATAATAAAAAATGCTTTGGTACCGGAATCGCAAGGCAAAAGTTTGAAGTAGAATTTTATTCTCTTCGCAACTTGTAGAGTTAAGTATAATAATGATATTATGGAAGTATTTTAAAGCATTTGCAATACAAGTATACGACGATTTATTATCCGTACAAACTTGTGTTCGAGGCGAAGCAATATTGTTGAAGTTGCATTGAAGTGCAGTCTCTCGGGGCGGGACCGAGTATTCTTTTTAAACTCTTTATTGCTTATGTAGCTGTTATGGACCAAGTGATTAATGCAGGCGTTGTTAATATTGGCCGGGCATATTTTTATTTTTCAATGAGATTGACCACAGTCTCACCTGGTGGAAAGCAACGACGTGGTCGATATAAATCCAACTATTTATTTGTGCTGTTGTACACGATTTTTTTTTGAATATCGTGATAACAACATTAAATTAAATCATTACTAATCATCATTATATTGAACCGCGCCATTTTCTTTTCTTTATTTTACCCGCGCCCGTCCCCATTATGTGTAGGACTTACACCTTAGCGTTAGCAGATTAGAAAAAAAAAACGATTCGAACGTCACATCACAAGATTATACAGAATTCTGCACGATTATATAATATAGATTCACCCAGCCGCCATTTTTCCAATTTGTGCCATAAATGATGACTGAAGATTGTATTCATCTCACGTCAAGAAAGTTATTAACTGGCAACATTGTAACAGGCTTACGGCATCTAATGGTAAACAAAAAACATGATTAATTTTGCGACGATGCTTCACTGCGTTATTCAAATATCATGAAGGGTTCGCGTCGCGGCCCTTCAAGATTAATGTTCAATTTTATTAAATTCCAGAGGCTCAGGCTGTTGCTAGGTGTAGATGCTATGATCCTATTATGACACCAGTTTCAGTATTACATGTGTGGATGATAAAGTGTTGTTAAAATAGTAATTCTATAATATATATTAAAAAGGTTTATTCATTTAAAAGTTTATAAGTATTTATAATATAGGCTTACACACACACGTTTTAGCTAGGTATCAGCAGATTTCCCCTGTTAAATCAATTATATGCTCTTGTTTTATGATGTTACGAATAACTTAATTTGTAAATTAATTTGATTTTTTTCTCAATTGTACGCCTGAAGTACCTACTTAACGGATTTTGATAAACGTAAGAATGGAAATAGGTATACCTACTTAGACTAACACATAGGTAAATTTTTACTGTGGCGAAATACTTCATTGTCTTGGAAAATCACACGGAAAAAATACTATGTACCTATACTTAATGAAAAACATAGAAAAAGACAAATGCGATACGAAAGACAAATACAGCCGGGGACAGGATTATTGTCTTCGCTATAAATGCAAATTTACTTTGGTAGAGCCAACAACAAAACTGCATGTTGATGCCAATTCGGTATTTACCCAATATTTATCCAAGCTTAACTCAATTTGCGAGGTGTTTCATTTATCGCTAAAACAAAAAGATAATAAAAATTGAGTCCGGTGAAAGAAGTGAATCTTGCTTAATATATCACTTGAAAAATGTTCACTTCAGCTTAAAATGGAACTTTAGTCGCCGTCAGACCCGTAGGATGCCATCGGCCTCGATCACATTATTCAATAGCGAGCGAAGACCGAAGAGGCGACACAAGTTATTTGTCTACACGTCTGTATGTAGACGTAAACTAATGCTAGGCGAACATGGGGAAAATTCTTAAAACACATTTTAAAATTTGCAAGTTGTAATATGAAGTACAACAACCGTTACTTTGTTATTTAACTAGCGACCCGCCCCGGCTCCGGACGGGAAAATGGTTATTGTGGGTTAAGTATATTATGCATGTATTATACATATAAACCTTCCTCTTGAATCACTCTATCTATTAAAAAAACCGCATCAAAATCCGTTGCGTAGTTTTAAAGATTTAAGCATACATAAGGACATAGGGACAGAGAAAGCGACTTTGTTTTATACTATGTACTAGCGACCCGCCCCGGCTCCGCACGGGAAAATGGTTATTGTGGCTTATCCTTAAGTATATTACGCATGTATTATACATATAAACCTTCCTCTTGAATCACTCTATCTATTTAAAAAAACCGCATCAAAATCCGTTGCGTAGTTTTAAAGATTTAAGCGCACAAAGGGACATAGGGACATAGGGACATAGGGACGGAGAAAGCGACTTTGTTTTATAATATGTAGTGATGTAGTGATGTAAGTAAAATTATGATTTTTAATTCTTTCATATTTTTTAGGTGTAAGTAGTTCCAATAAAAATATTCGAACTACGTACTATTATTTAGTTCAGCGATTATTATATTAAATTACTGTCCGTTGAAAAGGCTGGCTTAACAAATAATACTGTTGCTTTCTATCTCATTTCCCTCTCAATGGGCTAGTAGAGAACTCATTATAAGTTAAGCTTTCTTTTTGTGCATACCTTTTCTATATGTTATAGTTTAGATATTTGTTTTTCAGTACAATAAAGTATAAATAAATAAAATGAAAAGTACAACAACCTATGACAGTCCAAACTTGCACAGCTGTATTAAAATAGAAGCCTTAGTCTTATGGTGCAACCACATCTACCGGCCGGCACGGCATCGGATCGAAACGAATTTTACAATTTTTAACGGAATTAAATCTTGGTTAGTATTTAAAGTCAGCCGGTAAATATATTTGCACCTTCTCTAAATGGTTTTATTTATTTTTATTAGTTTGTATTTTTCAATTTCGTCAATTTTTATTGTTATTGGTCACACTGAACGCTGCTGCCCGTTCTCTAGGTCATTTACCACCGACAGATAGAGTTCTTTGAGTAGGTACAATTAAAAGTGATTCTTATAAGTTATGAAGTTAATTTCCATAATTACACTTTGTTCATAATTGAAAGTAAACACGGCTCCTTCAAAAACACAAACTTTTCTGTAATTTATAGGGATAGCAGAAATCAAATTAGCGGCTAAAGTTCTCTGTATAATCAGTTTTGTGGTAATTGTTATCAAGTGTTGTTGAGGTAGACGTGGATTAGAAGAGGAGGCGGGGTAGGCAGGGACGTATTCAGTCTAGAGATGTGGGTGGGGTCTATACTTCTTGATTCATAAACGCAAACAGAACAAAAAGTAAAACGTAACGAAGTAACAAGATTTTGATCCTGCCACAAATATATCTAGTGCCATAATACAAAAAATAAATAAGAGGTGATCTTACTTCATTACGTTAAATTTGTGCGCATAATTATCTGCCTTATTTATACTAGTGTATATCACGACTGACATCTTCGTCACTTCTGAGCGTAAATATGCAGTTAAGTTACAAAAATCTCATTTTAACGGAAAATATTATATTATCTATCAGATATTCAAAGAAAAGAAAGAAAAATAAAGAGTTAACAATGTTAAAATACCAACGTGCAAGCGCGCTTTTAGTTGCATTTAAAAATCTTATCTACTTAGTTTATTTATTAATAAATGACTAAAATACTTTTCTATCTATTATAATTAAACTATTTGAAATTCTGAATAGAATTATCTTTTTTGTTACTGAGAGGGTGGCGAAAATTGCGATTCCAGGACGAAAATATCTAAATACGGCCCTGGATAGAAGGGAAACGGGGAGAAGCGCGTCAGGGCTGTGAAAACTTTAATTATGTTTTTGTGAGGGACAATAGACCGGCAGGTAGGATTGCCGCGCTGCCAGGAGTGCCGGCGTGGGCGGCTGCCTCTTTACAAACAAGCCCTCTGCTTTCATATCAAACACATTTTTTTTTATTGTTTGGAATAGAATATACTTACTTTATTGCACCCCAATAAATTATTAAGAAAAAACAGTCGACATCGACAACTCTTTTTCTAAAGTTAAAGTCAAAAAGTTTTTATTCGAAGTAAGATTTTACAGATCACTTTTAGACGTCGAGGCGAGTTCACAATTTGGCTGTCTTCTAAACTGTCTTTTGTCTGTCTAAACGTGCACAAACCGGCGGTTTTATTATTAGTAGCAATTTCCTCTTGTTTTGATATTCTATCCTGAAAATAGGTGCTGAAAGAAGAGAGGTTCCGTTTTTCGTTTTTGGGGTACGGAACCCTAAAAATATGAGAAATATATTTTTCATAGTTTCCCGCGCAAACCTCTTGAATGAAAAATATTGACTTATTGACAACCTTTTTCTGAATGGTTTATTAATGAATTTATGTTTCTCATTACTGGGATTTGACCTAGTTCTGAATCATATCGAATCCGTGAGATTTGATTTCATACAAATGAATCACTAGGTATTGTGATTTATGTTTCAAAGAAGGCTTATAATTTTAATTATGAAGTAAGTTACACCCAATTGACACATTGATTACTTTACACTTATAAGCTCTTGTACCTGTCGCGACCCTTACTAAGTGTTTGTACAGCCCCTCAGAAGGGTTTTGCTAAATTTCAGTTTAGAAACCGCTGGGCAAAGAGAGACGAACAGATAGGACTAATTTTGTACCGTACACAGAAACGACACCGGCGAACCGCACTGTTGTAGGACAAGTTGGAGGACGCGACCTCCAACTTCTATGGCGTTTATCTTTTGTTTTTCTTCCCGCCGTGCATACCGCCCGCCTCTTGCTGCCACCATTTTGTCACAGAGAATGTATTGGAGGTGTCTTCTCTAGTACTTGTACGTAATTCCTCAATGGTTGCCGCTTAATTCTTGGCGTTCTGCTGACGATTGTGAATGCTGAGATTATCTGGCGCTCATCTTCAACCCGTTTTGGTTGGCCCAAGATAAGGATAATGTACTTGTCTGCATGATGCCAAAACGCTGCCGAACTAAGCATTATTACTCAGATATTAAAATTATGCAACTCGTAATAACGATTGTATAGGTATCATAATATTTTCAAATTTGCTTTATTTGTACTTATTTTCGTCAAGTGTTTCTTTATCAATTTGTATGTGCATGATAAAAGTTGTATTATAAAAATTAAATCTTATGACGTAAATACGAGTACTTAAACTAAAGTTATTAGAATATGGACCCTGCGATTTAATGAATGATTAAATGAATGTCTGCACGTAGTAATCTTTTCAACCCTTCTCTTTGCAGTGATTTTAATAAATCAGGTAAATAATATTAGACAGCTCTCTTCATGTAAAATAATCATCATCATCATCCTCGCTCTATCCCATTATTTGGGGTCGGCTCTCCTGATATGTTTTCGCCATTCTGTGCGTTGTTTTGTCATTTCGGGCGTGAGGTCCGTCGTCTCTTCATGTAAAATAATGGTTTTGTAAAATCCATTAAAGTCTTACTTCAAATTAAATCTTTTCAATTTGAATTTAATTTAAATTGTCATTTTCAAATTATGGTTTCGTTGTACTTATGTAAAATGTCTAGGATTCGTCTCGTTTTGCACATTTATACAGTATCAAATCAAACTGTCTGAGGCGTGTTAGAAGGCGCCAAGCCCGGTGAAGCTTGATCTGTCGTATTTTTTCGTTATTTTTTTTTTATTGATCTATTCTTGAGTCGAAAAAGTACGACGGATCAAGCTTCACCGGACTTGCGGGGGAGCGGAAGACTCTACCCCAAAAAAAGTCTGTAGACTTGAGCCCCTCAGTGGAGACCCATTTGGGCTGTTTGTTTATCATCAAAGCTTTCCAATGATGTTCCAGAGTGCGGTAGAAGGCGCGTGCGCGGCGGAGCTAGAAAGCGCATAGTGGGAGGGACGCAGGCGTCGCCGGGGGACTGGCCGTTCCTCGCCGCCATCTTGGGAGGGCCCGAGGAGGTGTTCTACTGCGCGGGAGTGCTGGTGGCCGACCAATGGGTGCTCACTGCTTCGCATTGCGTCGGCAAGTGAGTGCGGTGGATATACAACTGCAGAAAGTCGCTTCAATAAGTATGAATGTAATAACGGTCTTAGGTGGTATCGCTAGTGATATCAATGATTTGTTTTATAACTGAGCACATATTGATGCTGCATCGCATGGCGTTAGGAAGTTACCTGTTATGTAACTGTATATCTAGAAAAAGGGTTGAAAATCTATAATAAAATTACCATAAAGACGGAGCTTAACAAGGTTAAATTGTTTGCAGTATACATTATGTGCTTATCGCATCACATTGTAACAGTGAGTAGAATACAATGAGACGTAATGTAGAAAGAAAAGTTCTCTGGCGTCTGGCTTATTCTTTCTTAGATACTCAAAACTTCAAAAGTCATCAGCAATAAAAATGTTACTACTCGGCCAAGCTTGGAAACAAACTAAAAAGTTTTATATTCCCAGCCATTCGGATGTGGACGGATGGACGATCCAGCTGGGGATCACGAGGAGGCACTCCCACGCATACTACGGGCAGAAGGTGAAGGTGCGGCGCGTCGTGCCACATCCGCTCTACAACGTCGGCGTCGCACACGACAACGACATCGCGCTCTTTCAGGTATTCATCTCACATTTTAGAAGTCCACTGATGAAATAAATAAAAATAATGTAACGTCTAAAAACTTCCCTAAGTATCAAGCAAAGCCAGATAATGATTTGTCTGTATGCAGTTACTGTGAAACCCATTATACAAAAATAATGCTCGCGACCTTCGGATCATTGTAGGTTCATAGTTTCATACAAAACCTACATAACGTAAGAGTGTATGTGTCGTAGCCAAGTGGTTAAAATAGCCGTTTAATCAAACAGCTAGCCCTTTGACTGAACATCGCCATTCAATCACACGGCTGTACGTCGCTTAGCCGACTTGTTGACTGCAACGTTCAACACTACAGCTTGACGACGCTTAGCCAAATGGTTAAGAGGTGACCAAAAGTTTGAACAAATTAGTAAACATGAAAAACAAATTAATAATCGTAATATTCTTTATTGTTGCATGTTGGGCAGAGCGATACAAAAATTTTAACAGCCTTTTTTGCTATATAAAACTGACTCTTAATATTATACACCATCTTGTCTCTGCCTCCATGTCCATAATCTTTATGAATAGTATTTAGCATGGTGAAATACTCTTTTCGGGGTACAATAAGTATCACAGGATCATCAGTACTCTTTCTGTTTAAAATAAGATATTCTTTCCTGCCAGTTGTCATTAAATCGTATTTTGATATCCAATAATAAGACATAGAAGTCCTGCATTCCGTGTTAGTCATGGATACCCTAGCGTTCTTTAATAACTTTAAATACCTTGGTGATGCATTTCATAATCCTGTGATTTCTCTTCGTATAACTTTTAAAATTTTAATTCACTCTTATCACTCGTATGTGCCTCCATAATTTCTGGCTCTTCAACACTAGTAGCGTACCTATATTTACTACTTTCTTTTCGAAAAATATCTTGAAACAATCAAAAACACAGGTAACTTGACGCCATATTGAAAACAAAACACACCTAGCGCCGTCGCGGTGGTAAGCTGAACTAATTCAATTAAAAGGCGACTTTTGAGTCAGCTGTAATGTTGAACGTTTTGAGCGCCTCAAATATTCAATTAAGAAGCTAGACGTGTGATTGAATGGCGATGATCAGTCAAAGGGCTAGCTGTTTGATTGAACGGCTATTTTAACCAGTTGGCTACGACATATGCATGAAATGAACTTCCATTTATCGTTTTTCCATAAAGATTGAACCGACGATCAAGTGAAGGTCACGGAAACACGCTTTCACGCGTCCAGCAATGGACGTTTTTCAGATAAAGTGATGATTTTAATGTTCGAGAAATCCTTCTAACACCAGGGTTGAGCTAAGGTACAGGTTAGTACTATTACCTGTTAGTACTACCTAGGTCAACTTCGAAACCTACGCTATAAGCAACAAAACCTAGTGCAAAAAACCTTAGCAAACAAAATCCGCTACAAATGTCCAAGCATTCTCTAACAGGTTCTCGCCTAGTTTAGGAGTCAGGGTTTAAAGTTTTGTGTACAAACTTAATTTTAGTTGATTGCTTTTTATTGTTATTATTATTATTTAACCTACTCGTATGTTTTTCTTGTGTTAGTTGGCAGTCCGAGTCCGCTATCACGAGCACCTGGCCCCCGTGTGTCTCCCGCCTGCGTCGCGCCATCTGTCGCCCGGCACCGTCTGCACTGTCATCGGGTGGGGCAAACGGGACGACAACGATAGTAAGAAAACACAGTTTTTTAACTACATAGTATTGTACTATTTGTTCATCTTAGACGAAATACTCATTATGATCCAAAAAAATTGATTTTAAAAAATCTTTGAATCTTGAACGCTGATAAACGTACAGTTCAGTAACAAAGTGAAACAACCTAATAAAAGTTGTACATACAAATAGAAGCAGTGTGAAATTTCAACGTGCATCTGCTCGAGAAAATCAAATTAGAAAAAAAATAATGCAGACGATAAATATTATTATTTAACTTGGGATCAAAATATTATATCTCTAATCAGGACTACAGCACTCCTCGTTCTTCCTAAAAAAAACATAATTTTTCATTTCTAATAGAGTCAGCGTAATATATCAACGTCATCGACATAAGAGTCAGCAATATCAGTGTTTATGAAATTTCAGTGTCAGAGTATGAGCCGACAGTGAACGAGGTGGAAGTACCAGTTCTGAACCGCGACCTGTGCAACCAGTGGCTGGAGCACCGGGACCTGAACGTCACTGAGGGCATGATCTGCGCCGGCTACCCTGAGGGGGGCAAGGACGCTTGTCAGGTTGGTATCACTGCGACCTGTGCAACCAGTGGCTGGAGCACCGGGACCTGAACGTCACTGAGGGCATGATCTGCGCCGGCTACCCTGAGGGGGGCAAGGACGCTTGTCAGGTTGGTATCACTGCGACCTGTGCAACCAGTGGCTGGAGCACCGGGACCTGAACGTCACTGAGGGCATGATCTGCGCCGGCTACCCTGAGGGGGGCAAGGACGCTTGTCAGGTTGGTATCACTGCGACCTGTGCAACCAGTGACTGGAGCACCGGGACCTGAACGTCACTGAGGGCATGATCTGCGCCGGCTACCCTGAGGGGGGCAAGGACGCTTGTCAGGTTGGTATCACTGCGACCTGTGCAACCAGTGGCTGGAGCACCGGGACCTGAACGTCACTGAGGGCATGATCTGCGCCGGCTACCCTGAGGGGGGCAAGGACGCTTGTCAGGTTGGTATCACTGCGACCTGTGCAACCAGTGGCTGGAGCACCGGGACCTGAACGTCACTGAGGGCATGATCTGCGCCGGCTACCCTGAGGGGGGCAAGGACGCTTGTCAGGTTGGTATCACTGCGACCTGTGCAACCAGTGGCTGGAGCACCGGGACCTGAACGTCACTGAGGGCATGATCTGCGCCGGCTACCCTAAGGGGGCAAGGACGCTTGTCAGGTTGGTATCACTGCGACCTGTGCAACTCAAACAACTTAAACGCTACTGCTTCTTTTCGTACATTTGAAGTCTTTTGAAACGCGTAAAGAAGTGATTGTTTCAGGTTTTCTATTTTGTGCTTACTCCTTTATTAATTTAAATAAACTTCATCCAATAGGAGCGAATGTTCTGTAATATTTACCTTAACTAATTGTAAGGTAATATGATTTAATTCTTGAAGTATGAATAATTATGGAGACCTTAGTAAGATGTAAATAAAGTTATAAGTACTCATCTAATAACTTTAAGAACACTTGTTGTTGTTTGTTAGTCGTTTCCCGGAAATAGCTCCGCTAGATGGTACATAAGACTTAATCTGTCTCCATTATTATTCCATCATCCAACTGAAATGATAATAATAAGTCTACTAAAAGAATACCCCAAGTGAAAAATATGATAAACTCGAACAAAAAACGTGCCTGCCCAAATTTTCCTTAAAAATACGATTCAATTTAGAGAACTGATTGCACGTAGCGCCGAACAGGGGATTTATTAACAGAAGAAGAGAATCCCCAAATTCAATAAGTGCTGAAGTGTTTGCGAATGTTTAATCGATTTTCCAATTCTTCTTCTTGCCCAGGGGCGGAGTTGGGTTGATATTTACAATAAAAATGTATTACCCACTGAATATATAATGTAGAACGGGTTCTGATAATAAAAACCAGTCATCAAATTTTCATTAGAATAATATATTTTTAAAAGCTTAAACGTAAAGTTGAATTATCGTGTTTTGTAGTAATAAACTTTTATTTTATACTTCGTTTGAACATGTCACAAGGACTCTTGCAAGGTTTAATTGTGTGATGTTACACTGGGCCTGCAGGTCTATTATAAAATTTGAAATTTTGTTCAGAATCTCTACAACCTTGTCTGTCCATTACGAATCAAAAATAATGCAGCGCTATATTTTTTTTTTCAATTTGTTTGTTTTTGTTTTGTCCTCTTTCTGAGTTTGTTTCTGTGTTGAAGTAATAATCGTTCCGTTGATAACAGATAAGCGGCGCTTTCGCCCTTAAGGAATAAATCGCGCGGAATCTGATCTTATCGGTGCAAATAGCCGTTAAACTGAGCGACGGAAGCTCACAACTTTTCAAGATCCTCAAGCGTTCATAATTGGCTTTTAATATTGTTCACCAGAAGTTTCTTTTTAAAATGAATGTTCCGCTTGCAGGGAGACTCGGGCGGGCCACTGCTTTGCAAGGAGCCTGGCGACCCAAACCGCTGGTATGTGGGCGGCATCGTGTCGTGGGGCATCAAGTGCGCCCACCCGCGCCTGCCCGGGGTCTACGCCTATGTCCCCAAGTACATCACCTGGATCCAAGAGCAGATCGAACAGCTCAACGACGACGACGCCAAATCCGACAACGGCATTTGAAGAAGGAAGAAACACAAGACCAAAGCAAACAAGAAACGGAAAAAGGGGAACGGATAGGCGGACATGACATTTTTAAATTCATCGTCTTATACAAGACGACTCTCGGACTTGACTTATTTAGGTATTAGATAAAGATTTTTACAATGACAATAAATATGAGATTGCGACAATAAAAATTGTAATTATGACAATAAATTTGGAAATGGCTAAATATTTTTACATGTCACTCGATATAATTTTACTATCGTGTGATGTAAATTATGTGAAGCTGTGATACTATGCAACCGTTTATTATGAAAGAGATTGTATTGTACGTTTGTAACGGAGCCGGTTTTTGTGGCGTCTCTGTCTCGAACTTTTTTCTCGAGAAGTTTCGTAATACACTTGCATTTTTAAGCAATTAAAAACAGTTTCACAGACGGGTTAAGACTTGGGGTGCAGTTATTATTACCTACCATCTACCTATATATATATATACATACCTACATATAATGTAATGTGTGTTCTGATGTTTTGACGGATGTACAGATAGTTTTATTTATTACACAATATGAAAGGGCCCGAAATGCAAGTGTATCGGACGTGTGACGTTCTCAATGGGTGTTGGAAGGCTTACATTAACCGTAGGGTTCCAAAGCTTTAGCCTAACATTTTAAGAGGTTTTATAATGTCCCCTGACTTTTCATTTTTATTCCAATTGTTGGATGTTTTAGAATCGATTAATTTAAGTATAATTTATTTGATGTTTGGTGTTAGTAGTATTAGGGAAAAGTGCTTTTATAGATCGTAATATTAAAGTCTTCAATCAAGTGCAGGATTTATCTGGATGTATTTTATTAAACGATATGCTTAATGACGAATAATCTTTCTCCTCGACAATAATAGTAGAATGAAGTATTAAATGTGTGACTAAGACAATATTTTACAATGGAATGAAAAATGTTTTTTAATTGGGGTATAAGTATTTTCAGGTGTTTCAGCAAAATAAGTCAAATACGAAACATGTTTTAATGCACTGTATTAAAAGGAATTCAGTGATATTTGGGACTTCTAGGCCCTAACAAAAATATTGTACATGCTGGAATTGTTTACAAACTAAATTTCAGTTTTTAGTTTTATTTAATGTTATTTTTAATTAATATCAGTACAAATAGTTATTTATCTTGAAACATATTTTTACAAATTGTTTGTTACCTACTGTTTCCCACAGATTATCACATATTTCAATTTAAATATTTGTAATATGAATGTGTTTGATAGTTTTTTTTTTCTAAAGTAGAAAATGGTGTATTTACTGAGAAAATAAGAAACTAGTGGAATAGCTTTAATAGATTTAAGATACGTAAACCTAAATTCTCTAGTCAGGAACTGTAGATAGATGTAGACAGTAATATTTATATAATTTAGGAAAAAAAAATGAAAAAAAATATTAATGTCTTACAGTATTTATATTCCAGACTGTTCAAAGAGCAGTAAAAACAGATATACATAAACGAGACGAATATATACTTAGACACTGTTAAATATTAAATGACATTATGCTCAACTAACTCTACTCATCAATGACAATAATATAGTATGATATACACGAATGGTGCTTGACAAGGAAAGCATTCACCTTTCTCTTATCTTGTCATAGCGCCATCTCTTTCGTGTTAGATGACGATGGCTCTATAGTTAAGTCAAGAAAGTATGGTTGTCGACTTCTTATGAGTCCCCTTCTACTCGAGCTTTTACTAGTGTTATTCGAATTGGATTTTTATATAAAAAATATGTAACATTATTTAATATATATTTATACTACGTCAAGATAGGAAAAGAGTAATTTTGAATCCTAATCTGAAAAAATGGTCATTGGTAAATAATAAAATCTAACAAACAATTTTGGCTGCAAGGATACTTACCTACTTATAGCTGTTTGTTAAATAGGTCAAAAAAGTTTAGACGAAATGATAAATAGAACTTAGTCAATTTTTTATCAAAAGTACTTACGTAATAATCATCTCATATATTATTATATTTATAAAATGAAGTCAAATATTTTTGAAAGTAGACTTCGTCATTATAAAAATTACCTTTTTATTTTATTAAATATTTAAAAGAAACCCATAATCTGAACGATACTCATTCCAGATGAAAAAAATGACAATAAATGGCCGATTAGGTCGAACTACCTACTTGTATAAAAATAAGGAGAAACACTTGTTTATAGACTTCAAATGATTAATTCGAAGTAATTTCGGCTATCCTCTCCTACGTAGTGACTGACCATACAAATTTAAAAGGTTAAGGCTAGGTTAGGTAGGTGAATTAAGAAAAATTATGGAAATTGGATTCATTCAAAGAAAAAGTAATGTGCATCTTTTTGACGGTTGCTCGTAATTGGAACTGCAACGTAACAAGTCTGTACACAAATATTATGTAATGTATCTAAATAAGGGTTAATTTTGCAAACTACTTTAGGGTTCGCATATCAGTCTGGAGGCGCTCTTTTTAATTTTATAGTGAAAGTCACTTGATTTTTAAAGTTTTTTTTACAGAGTTACTTAATTAAATAATTCAAACAGACTACCTAGCTCTCTTGGTATTTATTAGTAGGTATTCTGTTATTTTATTAAATGCTATGATTAAAATATTAGTGACAAGGTTTAGAGCAAGTTTTACAAAAAAAAATATCGACACTCCCATAAAATCAGAATCTGAAAGTCGTCTGTATGGACAGACAAGTAATTTTATTTTTCCATTTCCGAGAAAAGCAAATTTGCTAAATTTTACCAAATCTTTTGACTGAGACCTTTCAGTTTTTGCCCGGAATTATATTATCTATAGATATACTTTTAAAAAACGCTATAAGCTCTGAAGCTGTTGCAACAAAGTAACTTAAGAACTCAACCGCCAATAAAATGAATTCCCATTATAAGTGTCCAATTTCCAGTATGTTATGTAATCCTAGCATAGGTTAGATGCAAACATTAAGTCTACATTTAGCTAGGACTTAGAAGTAACGCTTTAGCGTTCTGTGACTTATGAAGTGTGATCATCTTCTTCCGCAAGAATCCTATTAATTCAACAAAAACTTATTTTTCTAAATTATTTTAAAGTGTCGCCTGAATTTAATTTCGGGTTTATACAGCTATATTATTGAAGAAAACGACAATAAATAAGAAATACTCTACGAATTTTACATTAAATACTTATAGAAATGAAATAGCAGGTAGGTAATTATTTCACATGAGCACACCTAAGAAATGTTCTTTGAAAGCCTTTTTTGGAAACACGACTCGAAAATTAAATTTAGATTTCACACCTTATATTTTGAAGCATGCTGTGCATGAAATTGACGGGTTTTCTGAGAGATTCTGAAGCACCTATTAGAATGGATAGTTGGAAGTCCCGACGAAGGGAGATGAGTTCTTAGAATAGGAAGTCCAAAGGCTGATAAAAGAAGGATTTACTTAGGAAGCCAATATTAATCGAGAAATTATTGTTTTTTAGACAGGGTTATTCTTATAGCAGTGCACTTTCAATAAAGAAATAAGACCGCTATACCTATACAAAAACTTTTTAACAAAAACGCGCTTAATCTTAAAAATAAAATTAAGCCTTAAAGAATGTCGACCTTATACACAAATTGTGTAAGTTGATATCACGTGGTCGACTTTTGTCAGCAGCTTTTGATCTAGATTTCATAGGAAAAATTGTAATAGTATATTTGGAGGTCTAAATTAAACGCCACAGTTGAAATAGTTCATTGGTATTAAAATAACTCTGTTAACTTCTATGAAAATTTATATGACACACTTTTTCCACCTGCGTTTTTATTTTCATTTTAAGAAGTGCAAAAATTTGTTTCATTGTTTACACGTGTAAACATGAAACGAATTTGAGTTTATTTGAAAATCGGTTTGATTGAAATCCTTGAAGCTTGTATTAGACCAGTTTCCCTATAAGCACGGATCGTTTCTCTGTAGTAGTTGCTTGGAATAATTTCTAGTGACAGTGTAGGATGTGTCTAAAATGGTACCTAAAGCTTAGAACCCACAAGCGCGGGAAATGCCAAAAATGGGATGATCTGGAATTTTATATGTAGCCTGTAACACAGATTGCGGCCGCTTTCTACGTGACAGGTTTCATATAAACTCACATATCGTTCAGACCGCGCCGTCATTCACGGGTGTGTGGGTTTCAACCTTTAAAGTTATAAATAACAAAGAAATGCATTGGTATTTGGCTTTATATAGAACATGTGTAGGTATATACATGTTCAGCTCTTAATGTTTATACATACGACGGTAGGTTTACATGTAAAGGTGTACATCTTGTGTGTAACATACTAAATAATTATAGGTATCGTATACCATTTGTAGAGATATTGTATGTCGACGGGATTAATGCATTGAATTTCTAACCTGATAAAAAACAATTCAATTGCAAAATAAAAGTTTTGATATGAGAGTAGTCAATCAATGCAATTATCATAAAGAATTTTGTATAAATCGCTGTTGAAATAACTCTTAATAAGTAGACAATGTTTCGTGTTCAGAGCTAGCATATCTTCGAGTCAGCAGGTTTGACTACAGGTCTACAGCTCATAGCATAGGTATTTGTACATCTAGATATCGTAAGTAGTGACAATAAATATTTTGATATTATAAAACGATTCTAAATACATTTCGGTACTTTGTATCTATGATGCTTGACATAACACGTATATTGCTTTAACGGCGTTCCTTTCTAACTTAACTGGCAAAATGTGTAGATCCTACGACTGTCAACATGAATTTATGTGAAATCAGACTTAAAAAAAAACAATATATAGTACCTACTAGCTTTCCGCCCACGTTAACAGTTTTTCCTGTAGGAATGAGGCATTTTCCCGTGGTAAAAAGTAGCGTATGTTTTAATCCAGGGTGTCAGCTAACTCCATACTAAATTTTATTAAAATCGTTTCAGCCGTTTAGACGTGAAGAAGTAACAATCAAACACTCACAAACTTTCGCATTTATAATATTAGTGTTACGTATGTATTTGGTATTCTGTGCCTATATGATAGGAATCTCATGTTGGTGGTAATTCTCCAAGTCACACTTAATTGATGTCGGTCTTTTTCGTTCGTTTGGGATCAGAAGGATGGGAGATGAAAGGATCAAGTTTTGAATAAACGATTAGTAACATATACGATATCTCAAACAAGAGCGTGGCTGTCAAATTAGACTATAATTTTGAGTCAGACGTTTTGCATGTTTTCTCAACTTTTGCGATCGACACGCATTATTATGATTAAATCGATGATTGACATTTCTACAACTAAATTGACGATATCCTGTGTCTTATTGTCTTTGAAAGCCTAAAAAGGACGTGACTTTTAATTTAGATTTAGAGCGTGGAAACAAGATAACCCCCCCACACTATCGTTTTTCGAACGTCGACGTCATGCGTCGTGCATAGAAAGACGCCAGAGTGGGGGGTCTCTTACTAAAGCTAGGAGCACATTTTGCCGGGGATTCTATCGGGCTAAAACAAAGGTTGTGTGTACTATGTATAAGTAGTGGCGTGTAGCAGATAGGTATCTGTAGTCCCTACACTGGCGCCTGCGCTATCAATGTTCAATGTTGTACACATCAAATGCTACATATACAAAATTATACTCACTTTTGCACACATTTTTTAAACAAAAATTGTGACCCAAATGTTACGTCTAGTGGAAAAATATAATGGTTAGCTATTTACTAGCTTAGCTCAATTGTATGATTAAAATAATATCAATTAACATTTACGCGGAGAAAGTTTTATACGAGTCTGTACGAGATAGCGAGAAATGTTTGTCGGTAATAATTGTTTTTCTTTTAGACAAAACTTCAAGAAAATGTTGTCAATTTTGTCTTCAACGATTATAATAAAAATTATTTGCACTAAAATATTATATCAATTATTATTGTATCATCTCAATTAAATTGTAGGTACCTATATTTTACCAAATAACCTATATTATTATATTACGGACTTTAAAAAGATCAGACAATATTTACTAACTGACAATAAGAAAGCCATTGTAATGTAGTAGATAATATTATGTGTTAAATATGTCGAAATTTGTATTTTTTCAACATTTAGGCTTATAAAGTCAACCTTCGTAGCCTAGAGAAGTATGTTTAAGATACCTTTAATAAAAATATGTGCGACAAATAGAGTGAAAAGTAAATATAATATCGCAGAAAATTTATATGTGCTGGCGTTCACCAGTAATAAATTGCATTTTACAAACGATTTTATCTGTCAGTGCGATAGCATTTCTTATATTAAAACCCAAGAGATCGTTTCTGAGAAAGGATAATATTTCTGATCTATTTGCCGCACATTCAGATGAAAGATACTATCGTAGTCATGAAATAGAAACGCACAAAATGTCTTATACTGCTGTTATGCGATCTTTTGAAACATTTAGTTGTCTTAAAGCTGCGGAAGGCAAATAAACGTTGCCGATAACTAGAATTTACGATGCATTTAAATTAAAGAAAAGAAAGCGATTTTTACAAAATGTGATAACATTTGATGTATTCTGGTTATGTTATATGCTAACAATACAATACTTTTATTTAACACATATAATACCTATACAAATCACTACAAACAAGAGTAAAAAAAGCTAAAGTTTACTTCAAGTTTTATTTTTAGTAAATTTTTTTACTTTAGAAACAAATATTTGTATCCTAACTTAAACTTTTACATATTGATTCAGAGACCATTGCTATTTTAATAATTATAATATAAAGCGGAATATAATGTAGGTAGGTATATTGTTTCTTTGCCAGATTTCGTATCTTCCAAACATTTTTGTTCCTCTATGCTCCAAACCAATGAAAAGCAGAAGGTACTCGTAGTATTTACAATTAATATTTATTTAGTTCAGTTATCAGCCACGTCTATTTGTCATACAGTGGCTCTATATTGCCTATTTATTTATAAATGATTTAAATAGATATATCGATGTTACATGTCGTAGATAATAGCTGACATCTTGTTGCTTTCAATAGTGTTTGTAATACTCTCGTCCGTCGTTTTGCGTGTGAATATAAATTTATTGGTGTTATTTTAGAGCTCATCTTGTTGTTTGTGAGAGTGATATTTTCGTGTTCATGTGTTCTGTTTTAAGATGATATTCGATTATGTTACATATCAGAATATTTTAAAGGTGCATATCCAGAAATATATCGTTGTAACTGAAGTGTTGATAAACCTTCACCTTATCTTGAATCGTAACTATACTAACTGATAATAATATCTAAAACTTATCAAATTGTTATACTTGAAAAGAACATGTGATTTAAAAAATTATTATAAATCATATTTGAATAAGGTTAAAAAACAAGTAGGTATTTAGTTAATTTTTATAACAAACAAAGTGAACAACTTGTTAAGCTTTGGAAATTCAAACTGATTTCTTATCTGAAGACCTATAATATATATATACCTACCTACCTATATATAATTCAGTAGTAAAAAATCACGAATTTAGGTAAAATTTTACATTATTTTTATGCTTACATTTGGATGTAATTTATTGTATTTATGTAAAGTTTTGGTGTTAGTTGGAGCATTCGATGTCGCTTTAGGCCCTATAGGTTCTCTTGTGTAGATTTACTTTGTTCCTCAGGCTTGGATTAAATATTACACTTCAAACCAAGCATGTTTTATTTAAACTTCCGTAAAATTGTGACTGTCATTGGATGAATCGAGTTACTTTGTCGATATTCAGTAGCGCATTCAACTCGGTGTCTACGACGACGGAACCGTAGCAGTTGTCTACGACTTATTCGTAGCAAATGGCTACGACGAATCTGTGACGCTAACGGAAAGGAAAATCACGCTTCGCTCTGTGACACAGTTTTAGTCTGTTGTTGAAAAAACTATACCTATTGCCTAAAACTGTTTGTTTAAAGCTTTCTGTAAAAACGGTTCAGTTAATAAAAATACCTTTTTCTACAAAAGTTTAAAGCCCTCAAATTATTTGTATAAATATGAAAATTTGAATTAGGGGTATAGGTAAATATGTAGGTACGAATAAATAAAACAAATGAAATTTTCGCATTGTAATAATATTTTACTAATGAGTACGATATAATTACACGATCAACAATAGGTATAAATAGCTAGAATTAACGATTACTCTAGTACATGTCGAAACGTGGTTACAATCCTTCATTTGCTTACACCGAGTCGGCCGAACTGTATGTAGTGCCTTGAGTTTGATTAGGTTTGAAACTTAAGAAAATGGTTGAGAATAAAGAAAAAATATTTGTAAACAATTTAATTTTAGAAATATGTTGCATCAAAACGAACAAACGATTTAGATACAGGTCGTAAGGAGTGACAACTTAGCAAAAAGCTGAAAACCCATGTTCAGTTAATGGACCTAAACTTACCCAATGAAAGTTTCCGGAAACGAAGAAATGTTGGCTTCTTCACAATACTTATTACACAGAACAAATGATTATTTCGTATGAGAGTGTCGAATTCCCTTCGGCCGTATACAAAACTGCAGCTACGTAACCAGTAGTAGTGTCGACGACAAAACCAGTTACTTTCGAATACATTTTTTCCCATGAAACCAACCAGCTCATGTTACGTAACCAGCTTTTTTTTAAATTGACCTTAGCTTGTGTCGAAAAGGTACGCCTAAACAAGCTTCACGCTTCACCGGTTTTTTTTTTAAATTGTCCTATGCTTTAGTCGAAAAAGTACGACGGATCAAGCTTCACCGGATTTGATGGTTTACGTCGTACAGTGACTTGCTAATGTTTCTTTCGTTTCCGATATGTTTCCTTGGGCTCAGTCGCTGAGCATGTCTTTTCATTATTTGCTGAGCCGTCACCCATCCGATCGCGTTACACTCAGAACAAAGATTTTTTTCTCAGAGTTGACAATGCCATCAATGGATGATATACTAGTTTACGATTCATCGGGCGTAGAACTTACGACCTACTAAACAAACATAAATGAGGTTCTGTCGATAAATACTAGTCCAGAGAAATACACCCATAGTGTTCTTTTCTTAACAACATTATTATTAAAGCCTGACCAAAGAAATAAAAATCCTGATTTGGGGGCGCCACGTGTATATTTTTATGTTTATAGCAACAATTTCCATTATAAAATTAGTTCCATTGAAATTCCGCAATATGGCGTGGTTTTTTATTTCTTTAGTCAGGCTTTATGTAGTAAGTACAATAAACTGTTAAATAAGTCCTAATCAAACCCCAGGTTTATTAGTTCGGGCACTACAAACTTGACACACAATTCACAAACTCGCGCCCGATAACACTATAGTCTAGTTCCGATTCGGAATACAGACACGATATAAATACAGGTAACTATCTGCTTGTAGAGTACGTGCGCTACTTAACATATATCTACTAGTGTGAAGTTAGCGCCAACCAGTAAACCAACCGCAAAAAAATACAGACGTAAGTATTTTGTTGTGTTTCTTCTCTTGTAAGTTGTTTTGTATGTTTTCGTACACTCTCAAAATTTCTACTTATATACACAATATGAAAAATAAAGACAATTAATATTATTATATTAACGACACACACCACGTACCTATACGTAATTTCATACTTGTCATTTTCAAAAAAAAGTATTAAATAAATATAAAATCAATTCTAACATAGCCCGTCATAAGGAAAATTATTCACTTTACCTGTACATTTAAAAATGATAATGTAATGGGCGGATATAGCAAAGGCGTGGAATAAACAAAAGTGTAATAATTATCCTACTTATAGAAAGTGTAGATAGTGTCTAACTTCACACAAGAAATATTATTCAGAACGTACTCTACAATTTATCAATAGACGGAGGTAATATAAAATAAATAGGTATGAGATTCAGATGATGATAATATTAAATATTTTTCTAATAAATCTAAACCATTGACATGAATGAAGACCGAAATCTTCGTAAAAGCATTGAATAGTGGATGAAACTGAACAAAATGTTTTAAGACATTATAATTTTCCTTTATCTCTTGTCAGTCTATACTCGTAACTTCGGTGTACTCAAGCAAGATTGAAGAGGCATTTTCTGCCTAAGCGTCTACAATACTACCACCTTATAGTTGCTTTCCGTATAGACTTAAACAAAAAAATCGTCATTTTATTTACGTAAAACTGATGTCAATTTTCATCCACTTTCTACGCCTTATAATAATTCTGTCTCAAGTTTTTGTTACATGCCGTATACTAATTTAGTTGTCTGCCATTTATTTATAGTACGACGTTTAATACTAATTTGTTTAACGACATTATTGTATGGTATAATTGAACAGAAGTGCGACAATGGGATGATCTCTTGCGGACTCACAACACCAATACAAGCTCAGTCTTGAGATGTTTTCTATAAATTGACTATTCCATTGATTCGGTTATTTCGATAAATACGTACGTCCAAAAAAGCCTACCTTAATAAATCGAAGGGGAGTTGTTTATAGAAATCAGGCATCTTGAAAAAGAACAAGAAATAATGTCATGTGCATACAGACAAATAGCCCCATAAATGTAATTAAAAAATAAATGACAACAAATTGTTATATATGATAAACGTCAAGCTGTTTAAAAAAAAAGTTGAACAGGTAAGACAGCCTTTCTGAACTCGCCACAAAAGAATAATATGTAACTGACTAAAAAGTGATGTAAATATCCTAAAATTAAAAAGAAAAAACTTTGAAACAGATTGTAAAACGCTTTATCTACATTCCATAGTAAATATGTATAACCAACTCACCCCCACGCAACCTACTAGCGCCTAGCGCGCTCATACCGGTGTGATGTTCTACCATGGTCTAAGTCATGGTCGTAAAACAAGGTCTAACCATTAGACCACGTGACTGACACGAGCCTACGTCATTTTGCCTATTCATCCTTGTCGAATGCGTGTAACAGACAAGGATGAACAGCGCAAAATGACGTAGGCTTGTGTCAGTCACGTGGTCTAACGGTTAGACCTTGTTTTCTTGGACCATGTGTTCTACGAAACGTACAAATAAACCCAGTCCACTACGAAACTCCTACAGCCCTAACCATTATTTACAAACGCCTCGCCATATCTATACACGGTGTCACCTAAATAGGGTTTAGATCTGAGCATCTTTACACTAGCCCAAAAATTACCCTGATGTTCATAATATTATCTCTTAAGGTGGGCTAGCGGCAATTTTGCTGATAGTAAAGCCCGACCAAAGAAATAAGAAGCCTCGCCATATTGCGGAATTTAAATGGAACTAATTTTATAAGGGACACTGTTGCCATAGTCGTAAAAATATACACGTGGCGCCACCAGAGCAGGCTTCTTATTTCTTCAGGCTTTGCATTAAAATAATAAACCATGAAACATTTTCTTTTTAATTTTTTTTCCAGTGCACATGAAACTTGAACTTTAAAAGAAACGACGAATCTGGTACTCTTGGCTGTTATTTAGATATTGTGCATGCACACTGACATAATTGTTTAAATGTTAAATTAGTAACTTTATTTGACTTAAAATGCCCAACAGTTAAAGAAATAAAATATAGATTATTTGAAATTAGAAGTCACATCTGTATGTATTATAATTATAACATGTAACAACATACTTGAAGTTTTTGTACGTGTTTTAAATCATTTTTACACTGATTTATAAGACACCGTGTATTTTCTACGTGGCATAAAAAACGTACCCTATTCTTAATTCGTTTAGAAGATTCTTGCCAGCCGATATGAGGTGTTATAGGGAGGTAAATACATCGTTCCTATAACCAACTCTTTATTACTTCTTGGCTCGATGAAAACTTATACGCATTTAATTAAAGCTATGGTAATTGAAATTATGCGTTGTTATTTTGATATATTTTGAGTAGAATCCCTTTATAGAAAGTCTAAAGGACATCTAAACTTAATGTCAATTCATAGTAAGATAAGAATATTTAGAATTTGTTTTTAGGTTTTATTTGTGACCATATTAATTTGTTATGCATTTGTTTGTTTGTCAAAATTTTTTTCTGATCTGTGAATAAAATCATCATAAACTTTTTCATAAGTGTTTAAAAATAATAATTATTTTTCAAGACGGTAACTTTGCCTTCTATAAAGTAATTTTGGTGCGAGTAATCATCCCCTTTATTGAGGATAGCTTTCGACGTCAATTGACGAACTCGTCTTTGTATACTTAACTAATTTAACATTAATAAAATAATTATGTATATTTAAAGATTAATGATTACTTATAGCCTCCAGACAGCCTAGAAATTTACCAACAATTTTGTTCATAA
The DNA here is from genome assembly GCA_948473455.1 of Teleiodes luculella. Classification (NCBI taxonomy): domain Eukaryota; kingdom Metazoa; phylum Arthropoda; class Insecta; order Lepidoptera; family Gelechiidae; genus Teleiodes; species Teleiodes luculella. The sequence continues at coordinate 17,446,999 of OX419583.1, forward strand.
GAAAACCCTTAACTAAATGCTTAAAAATATATGATAATATATGATACGAATACCATGAGGACAGACAAACGCCAAAAAATTATAAAATTAAGTAAGCTACATCAAAATGTTTTTATTTTTTAATTAAAATTGAATGATAGTCATAGCATTTTTTTTATTATCGATGATAATAGACCAGACAACTCAATATGATTTGTCTATTTGCAAGAGTTATGGCCAATAATTACTTAAAATTAAACGCTACAATATACGCTAATATACAGGGTGTAAATTACAGGTTTGTGACAGCTGAAAGGACATCTTCAGTCAATGGGCGTGATCAACTTTCCAAAAAGTATAGCTTCTCCATATAAAATGTCCTCTTAAAAATGACTGTTTTGTGAAAAGCTTTAGGGAAGTTGCTTAAATCAATTGACTCAAAATGTCCTTTCAGTATTTTCTTAACACCCTGTATAAATATAGTTCGAACCATTCCGTATTCCATCAGATCCATATAAAATATGAAGTACACTCAACGAATTAGATAAAAGTAATTTGAATATACATTTTAACGTATATAAGATTATAATAATAATATGATCTTTTATATAAAATTCACTTAAATTTAATGATATGATGCAAGCGCAAATATTGCTCTAATCTATTTGAAATAAACCAGCGATATTTTTTTTTATCACCAAATGCAAGCATGGTGTCTTTCCTAAACGTGTTTTCATGAAAAACAACATTTTAATCGTTGCATTAATATAAATGTGTTGTTTCTTAACAAAACCATTTATTTGGTGAATAAAAATAAGTTTAATTATAATTCGCCAGACAGCAAAATTACCTATGTTGTTATCTGCAATTAAATTGTATATCTTTTGTAAATATATTTTCAATTTTTTTAAGCTTGCTAAGCTGTAACCATCATTTTCACTATAATGCTATGCATAATTAAATAACTATTATAAATAATATTATAATTATTATATAATAAAACGATGAAGCCAAGCCTTCATCTACTTCAATCAATCCCCAATATTATTTTATTTTCATAGCGTCTTCGTTAAAATAGGATACATTTACATGAGACATGTAAGCAACATTCGGGTTAAATGAAAAAACTTTTTTTACATTTAAACTGATTCAAAGTATTTTAAGTAACACATTTTCGAAGCACAATTGCACAATATAGTTATGACAATTAGCACAAATGTTGCATTCATACCTACTTATTTAATAATATGGTTTAGGTACATAATAATTAGATTACAACTAATTAATACCCGATTGTTCAAAAATTATTTGGTACACACGGTTCCTAATACACTACTAATCATTTCACTTCCTACTTGAACTCGCACTATCCCTTTCTAATCGTTTACTTGTGAAACATATAAGAGAGAGACAAAAGAGGTTGTAATGTAAATACGTAGATTTATACGCGAGAGATAGGAGAAACTAGATTTTTGTTTTATTTTAAGCTAAGCTCGAAGTTAAAAATGAAATCATTTAAAATTTAAAATATTATTATAAAAGCTACTCTGTATAAAAATGATATTTAAAACTAGCTACCCACTAGAAATCTAGCATCATAATTCTATGATAAAATTTATGCTACAAGAGATATGAAAATTATAGCGAATAATACTAAAATTAGCTAAGTAAATAATGATTTGTAAAAAATAATACTGGTCACACTTATATTTATTTATTTGTCGATTTTTAGTACAATTTGATTAAAATGTTCAAGTTTGTCAATTTTAATATCAACCTCAACGAAGTTTTATTAATAATCCAAGATTTACTAGACAAAAATAAAATATCTAAATAGTCAAAGATAAGGGGAAGACGATAGATCAATAATTTTAAACAATTTTCGATTCTATAACAATAGAGATAAGATTCAAAAATAGATCTGTAGGAGAATTAACAATAGAGGAGGCGTAAAATCTAAAGTCTTAACATTCGCTGTTTCTGTTCACAAAATCAGTAGGCCCTTGAAAAACACTCATCCTTTATAATATACTAGCATCTCAATATAAATAATGCGAAAACGCAGTGATGTTAAGATAAATTTAGCTATGGACTTAAGTATTTTTAATTGGATACAAAGGGCAAGTAATTAGAATAGCAATTTTGCCCTTAACAACGTCCGTATATTTAAAACAATTTCTTACTCCAATTTATAAGAGCGTCCAATCATATACAAATTAACAAATTATGCAACTTTAAAAAATCGCTGTCATAATTTTGTTCCAAACCATATCCATTAATTCGTCACTTGAAGACAACAACAGCTGTAGTATTTCAAAACTTACCTATATGTGATTTAAATCCAATTTTGAACTGTTATTTTATTATATTAAAGTTCAGTATTCGAAACCGTTTAATTCCTTGAATAAACGACTTAATTCACAAGAAGGTTAGATTGAGAATACAACTAGTCATTAGATCAACTGTGCCTCTATTCTTTCCACAATTTCTTATCATAATAATCCAAATTGTCTTATTCTTTCAATGCATATTCATAAAAGTTGTATATTTGATATAACCAGCTATTATGTCGTAAATTTGGTAACTGATACGTTTTACGGATAGTACGATCTTGGATATAACGTAAACAGCCTGACTGACTTTCGCTCGCTAAATTTATATTCAGCCAATGGTATTAACTGGCCAACTTAAAGTCATGGATTTAACAAGTACTAAACTATTAGTATTAGAAGGACAAATGAAGAAATTCCAGAAATGGTAGGAGAATAGCGAAATTTGTTATGGATTATGAAAAATAGAATAAGAAAAAATTTGGGACACCGGTACGACAAGACATTTTTTAAAAGCGGGAAAAGGATGAAAGGCTGAAGGTAGGAGAGGACGTAGAAGACCAAGACGTACGTTGACCAAGTAAAGAAAAAAAGTTGAGGTCAGGTCCTTTCACTTGCTGCGATCTAGACATACTTCTTTGGCTTCAATCACATTAATTAATCTGATCACGCAAGTTCGTCGGTTTAGAGTACTCCTCGCCTGACCTTGTACCAGAACGTACTTATTAAATCCATGGTTAAAGTACAAGTATGTTAGTAGTAGGTAGTTACGTATGACGATTGGTAGTAGTTGGGCCAACGTGTCTAGTTGGCCTGGTGGATGTTGGCGAGGAAGGCGGGGTCGACGGACGCAACCTTGGCCGTGAGGAAGGCGTGCATGCAGAATAGAAGGCTCTGCAAGATCTGACACTCCAACTCCTGGTCAAAAACAATTATTATTCTTTTACTAATCAATTGAAACCACAGAACAATAGAAAAGAAAATAACTTGAATAATAAAAGCACGTGATATGAATGTGACTTTAGTCGCTAGTCGTCGCGTCGTCGGCCGCGCGCGTGCGATCGGTTCAAATCATAACCTATTGTCGATAGATTTAAAGTTCAAAATTGAGTAAATTAAGGATTAAGGTTGCTTACGGCCGAGCGAGACCAACGATTACAGGTGTTGCAAAAGATAATGTTACTTTTGAATTTTAGAGAATCACAACGTTAAAGCGTACACGTAGGCGTACCACTGAGTTTAATGTATGGAACTAGAGCACGTCTACGGGACGCAAGCGGTGTGTCCTGTCTCATACAGTTCCGTACATCACAACTCAGTGGTACGTGCACGTCTATGTTACGCAAGCGGTGTGCCTTGTCTCATACAGTTCCATATAATACAACTCAATGGTACGAGCACGTCTACGTGACGCAAGCGGTGTGTCCTGTCTCATACAGTTCCATACATCACAACTCAGTGGTACGTGCACGTCTACGTTACGCAAGCGGTGTGTCCGGTCACATACAGTTCCATACATTACAACTCAATGGTACGTGCACGTCTACTTTACGCAAGGGGTGTATCCTGTGTCATACAGTTCCATACATTACAACTCAGTGGTACGTGCACGTCTACGCTTATGTCTACGCATACGCATCCGGTGTTCCGGAGCCTTTAAAAGTAGTACACGGAATAAAATTTCTTATCCAAATTCATTAGGTATATACCGACTCAGTGGAAGCGAAAAGAAAAAGTGATGAATATGAATTCATTAATCTATATTTGTAACATTTGGGACAAAAGGTGCACTCACCTTGGTTTCTATCATTTTAGTTTCTGCATCTTGGAAATGAAGTTTCAATTTCGACTTGCCATCGTCACTTGAACCTCTTAGTTGCGAAAACCTATAACAAAAATTAATATTACTATCGTGGTGAAGAACCCGTAAACTACGCCGAACCGAACACCACTTGCCTTCTCCTCTTTATGTATTATACTGTACTACTTTGTACATCTGGGTTAAAGTATATTTCGTTTTTTATAAGCTAGTCCAGTGTAACGTGAGCCCTGCCGCCGTACACCAGCTACTGACCTGTAGGTCCAGACGGGTGGCGCCCCGGGCGTCCCTTCGCTCAGAGAGAAACCAGTCGTCCAGTCTAACGTGAGCCCTGCCGCGCGCCCGCCGTAAACCACCGTGAACGTTTTCTTCTGCAACAAAAAATGGTTTAAAACTACGTACTAGACAAGAGGTAGATATTACAAGCATATTTATAATTACAGAAAATGTTAACTACAAGTGAAATTTAACTGGTTGTTTAAAATTATGCGGGTTTGTCGATGGTTTGAGATTTGTGATGTGTGTGTCAGATGTCCCCAAATTATGTGGCCTCAGCTTAGAGCTACTCAGCGTTGCTCTAAGGGCCTCAGGATCTTTATATCCTTGATTTAAAACGATAAGTTGGTTTATAGAATAGAAGTCAGAAGTGTCGTGCAATGTGTGTCCCACTGCGCGTCTACATTTTTTTTTGTAGCTTTTAGCTACTTTTTTCTTTGCACGTCTCTATGTATTTTTCCTCACGCGGATTTCCAACCTCTCAATATTTTTCTCCTTTAAAAAAAAGTGTACTCCTCATATACTGACACTGGCAGAATTGGTCAATAATGATAGAAGACATTTTCTCTTTGTAATATTTTGTGTCGTAGTAAACATCATCATTTCAGCCGAAAGACGTCCACTGCTGGACAAAGGCCTCCCCCGTAGTAAACATAGTTACACTGATTTAGTATGAACTTGATAAAAAAATTCACAGCTAGATTACATTCAGTGAAATAACAATATGCAGAAAACACTGTGAGTATTTTAAATTTCGCTTGTAATATTTGTATGAATTAGACACCTAATCAATAAGAAGCAATTTTTCGTGTTAAGCAAACAGCTAAAGATCGGGTCAAAGACGAGCCCTTAGCGCACCAATGTCTAATACCTGTACCAATGCTTAATGTATAGAAGTGTACCTACCCAAATAATTTATTTATAATAAGAAATTAGTACCTATCTTATATTCGTTTTCCATTTTTTAATGGATGGCTCCGTAGCTTGGTTAGTAGCATATACACAGGGTCGCGGGTTCAAACCCCGACCTAGAGCTTATACTGTATATTTCTAAATGTATTGTTCAGGAAAAGAGCGCGTCCTTTCGGATTTATCTGGATGTTACGTATATCAGCTCCTGCTGTCTGTCACCCATAGTGCAAGCTCTGCCTAGTTCATAGTCATATTAGTTGGCCGCGTGGGATGTCCACACATAATTATTTTATCATTGAGACCGGTCGAGCGCGAAACACCATCTATTCTCAACCGATTCTCTTGATATTTTGAGAACAGGTTTCTTAGTTACATACACTTATTTTGTCGAGTTGATTATTGTACTTATTTAAAAAATACCCGAGCTGACGCTATGGTCGCATTTCTCAATTTATTGACGTGAAATATTGTGAGGAGGTTCGATGATTTTTGTTTCCTCTTTTTTGTATTTTATTGAATTGAACTTACAAAGATAGGATAGATAGGATTGTAGATAGGATTTTATTGATTTTTTTTTAAGTATCATTTTTCATTAATTTTTATTTTTCTCGCGAGATCTACAGCTCACAGGGTCACTAGTTAAAATCCAGCAGCGACCCACCCCGGCTCCGCACGGGAAAATGGTTATTGTGGGTTATCCTTAAGTATATTATACATTATAAACCTTTCTCTTGAATCACTCTATCTATTAAAAAAAGCGCATCAAAATCCGTTGCGTAGTTTTAAAGATTTAAGCATACATAGGGACATAGGGACAGAGAAAGCGACTTTGTTTTGATGATGACACAGGAGAGTGTGCATGCTGGAGGCGATGCCGCGGGAGTCGTGCCTCGCCCCGCTGGCTAACACGTGGCAGCGGCTGCGGCACGGCGGCACGTGCTGCCTGGCCTGCCCCTGGCACCACGCCTCCAAACTCTACCTCAGCGACAAGGGGCTGCGGCTGGAGCGAGAGAGACAGGTGCGGGGGTTGGGATGGGGCGACACCTATCAGCGGACTGTTTTTAACCCCCAACGAAAAAGAGGGGTGGTGTGTCTGTCTGTCTGTCTGTGGCATCGCAGCTCCTAAACGGATGCTCCGATTTTGATCAACGTTTTTTTGTTTGCAAGGTGTCACAATCGAGAGTGTTCTTAGCTATAATCCAAGAAAATAACTTCAGGCACTTGAAGATTATCAGCTCTTTTCTAGTTGTTGAAAGGATCAAGTAACGGTTTTGTGTCGGGGGTTATTATTTTTTTAAATTTAGTGTTATGTTGATTGAGATTAGATCGAGATAAATGGTGAACGGAGGGAGATGCTTCTTCCATAGGTATCAATGTTCTGAGTAGTTCTGAGATGTGGCATGGTGAAAAGACAGGGGTACCGGATGGTAGATTATTATATTGAATTGATTCTAAGATCAAATTTGATCATCTTAAAATTAATGCTTGACGTATTACACAACAACGTTTGGAATAAACCAATATAATATAAGTATAGAAAATACGAGTATCATTACAATTTCCTCCTTTTGAGAAATGTTGGTTGAAAATTGTCTATTTCAAAAATGTTAGACTGAAACTGTTTTGTTTTGAATTGAATTGAAATATTTAGTATAATATTTTTTTAAATATTATGGGGCTGCTTTTTATATAAGTATTTATAAAAAGGAGCCTTGCAACACATAATCTCATTATATTATTGTTATTTTCAGATGCACAGCGGGTACTCTTTAGTGATCCACCCCTACAGTCCATTCAAGTTCTATTGGGACGTTTTTGTTATGATTGCATACACGTTTTCTCTGTTATACCTGCCATTTAAAATCTTCCTCCATTGTAAGTTACTTTAAATTAAAATTTGGAAAATGTTATCATGAAAACGAAATTAAATTCCTTTCTAAACAAACACCCAAAACGTTAATGTCAACAAATCCTGTGGGTGTCTTCAATTCGCTTGCCAAGCGTAACAATTCCTTTTCAAAGAATATGCGTGCAGAATGCATTTCTAGTAGGTGCTCTGGGCGTTTTTAGTAGATGTTGACTGAAAATCAGTGTTGCAAGTAACGTTGATTATGTTGCTTGCAGCGTCAATGCTGAGGCATTTAATGTCAAAAAGATAAATGTAATATTTTAGTTTTTTTTATTGCAGGTCCATACCCTTACGACCCGACGGTATTATGCGTTGACGCGCTGGGTTTCCTCTATATATTCCTTAATTTCTTCACGGGTGTGATTGGTGAAGACGGCAAAAACGTCAATCTGAAACGAAGCGATATAGCGAAGAAGTACTTGAAAGGCACCTTTATCATAGACGTGATATGTTCGCTTCCGTTGCAAACGATACCCAAGGTGTATTGCCAGTTGCCGACGCACACGCTGATGTATCTGTTCAAACTATTGAGGGTAGTGGTTTGCAGACGAGTGTTAATCTGCCTCTTCGAACAGTTCAAGATTACTTATCTCTGGTCGACCACTATTAATCTTTTGGCGTCAGCGGTTATATTCTTTCATTGGATGACTTTCATTCATTATCAGGTAATATTGTTACATTAGTAAATTTGTTAAACTGAATAGTCGAATAACTATTCATTCATTCATAAAGAAGTCCCGGGGGAACAGGCAGAGCGATCCAGACCGAATGTAGGCTTTACACTGTAAAGTACTAAAAAAAATCTAAATATTTCATTTTGGACATTCTAAACAATTTAGATCATTTACATTTACTATCGAGTTTGGCAAAGCAACAGTACGGTCTTCTGAAGGCTCTTACTTGTAGTCAAATTGTGAGAACGTACCTACCTAATTTGTTCGATATTGTACTATTTAAAAAAATGATTTCTGACTACCAGTCAGTATAGTCTAATGCCCAGTGCCCAAGTCCTTGGAAGGCAGTTGTTGCCATAACTACCATGCTTGGCAGGCTTGTTGGTTTGGGGATCGCATCTGTTGGTTAGAAGGTGCCTACCTATTCCCGAGGTTAAGTACAGTAAGCAGCACATGCGGCTGGACACTCGCACTACGGAACTCGCTTCTACTACGGAATAACGGCGCTCTCAAAGTCAACATGTCCTGCCGCATGTGCTACCTACTGTACTTTTAGCAGTTCAATAAAATGCTCACTGGCTAAATCAAAACTACACAGCGGACGTAATAACGTGCTCGCGTAATTGAAGAGGAAAATGTGACTGGAGTGTTTCCATTGAATTGCAGATACCAGTATTCTTCGCACACATATACACGGACAATCAAAACATGAAACTATGGTTGATAAAGTACAAGGCGCAAGGTCCAAATGGAGAAGTAATATGGCCAGCTGAAAAATATATTTCCAATTTATACCTCGTTACTGGGCTGTTCATCGGTGCGGGATTTAATAGGTAATTTATATTATACGACTATTGCACGTAGGTCTGTAATGAAAAAAATCTTTAAGTCGTCTTTTTGTAGACGTCAACTAATTTTATTTTTACTTTCAAGTTTTCAATGATTGCTGAAAAAGAGATTCGAATATATAGAAGACCAATTCTAAGTGTTGCCACATACATAAACAGGCCAACTAAAATTTAGTCCCAAGAATTTTGTACTAAGTCCAAGTTGGAGGATATTGCACGCAGAACTGACAGACCACCCCTGGGGTAGGAATCATTTCAAGGTATAAATCGGCAGGCGCTGTATTAGGTAGGTGAAGTCACAAGGAAGATTTGACGAGAGTCGTAGTATTTCTTGAAAGGAGGCCTTTACTTTTATTTATTTAGGTACTAGTATAACGAACTATAACGGTTATGTAAAATTGTTCCAACAGGGTGGACGAGATGGTTGCCCAGTTGCCAGCGGAGCATCTATCCACGGCCATCTTGTGCCTCATTGGACTAGCCTTCGACACTTATCTCATGACCAGTAAGTACTGAAAATCTAGTTGACTAGATTATTGGAAAAAGAAATCAACACAAAAATGTTGAAACGTTGGTGTGCGGTCGAGGGTACGCTTCATGGAACAATTTGGACTTTGCACCATTCTTTACGTGAATTGATATGGAACCGAATCGCACAGCATGAGTTTGGCTTACCCTGCACTTGATCGTATATACGAACACAGATTTCAATTTTGCTTTTTGTATTGTTGTTCTTACTATTGTATAAAATATACCAAAATATATAAAAATATATAAAATATACGACTCCATAATTAGAAATTATCCCGCGTATATTATACAAGTAGTGTTCACTCGTAAACCAATCACTGTGACTGTCAAAGTCCTGTGTTACGCGATCGTATTCATCATTAAACTCTTTTCGATATTTCCAGCCATTATCCGCCTTGTGATGTACAACAATCGCGAAAGCTACACCTACAGCGGTTTAAAAAAAGAACTGGAGCAGTATTTAAAAGCGAAACGCGTGCCGCAGAGACTCCAACAAAAAGTTCAACTTTACATAAACTATCGCTTCAACGAGCATTACTTCGACCAAGGCGCGATTTTGAACACTTTGAATGTTCAAATCAAGCAGGAGATAAACATGTATTGCTGTAAGAAGCTGGTGGGGAACGTGCCGCTGTTCCAGGACATGCCGATCGCGCTCATTAACACCATCATATTCGGCTTGCAGCAAGTTTTGTATATGCCGGGAGAGGTGAGTTCTGTTAGTCTCAATTGTAAGTTCACGATATAGTGTTTGTTTTGCAATTAAAGCTTGACCAAAGACATTAAAAACTTGCTCTGGGAGCGCCATATGTATATTTTTACCAATTTCCCTTATAAAATTAGTTCCATTGAAATTCCGCAATAATATGGCGAGATTGTTTATTTCTCCTGGTCGGGCTTTACGACAGAAATTAGCATTGAACGAGCATATCCAGTAATTAAAATAAGAGTTTTTAATATTCGCTGTGACAGGTTTACTTTAAAGATATAATAATATGTATAATGTATGGACGTAGTAATATAGTTTTGACCGGTATTGTTTAATCCAATTGTAAATATTACAGGTAGTGGTGAAATGCGGCCATCCAGGATCTTCCATCTATCTGATCTCCTCTGGGACCGTAGCTATTATGGACGCTAGTGGCAAAGAGGTAACAGGCTGTGTTGTTTTTACTTTACCTTATCACCAAACTATTATAAGAAAGAAAAAAACATTTATTTACCTTATAACATATAGCTGAGATGAATTACCAACATAAAATTAGGTACTAAGAAATCACAAGTTGTACTAAGAAATTCTGACTTGTTATTTAGAAACTAAACCACACATCTTATTAATTTAAAGAAAGTTTAACCTTCTTGCTCTTAAGTAAATTTTGAAACATTAATATTTGGTCTGGTAATATTACACACAGCTGCTACTTACTTTCAACTTGACTTTTCGCGCGTTTGGATATGAGCAAATTTGCTCTTGAATCCATCTCACTATAGGTATTGATTGGGTGAGATAAGATAATACTGTTTGCACAAACTTTTTTTGTTTGTTTATTACGTATAGCGGCGGCGCGGCGCGCCTAGACAGATGGTCCACTCGGAACTAAGCGCCATATTCTTACGCACACATTGATCATTGCGTTTACAGGCCGTGTTCGTACCACGTGCAGTCAAAAAAAATGGATAAGTGTTCTTATTACTGTTGTAGTGCATTTGGCTGTTTGAACACAACACAAAAATGACGATACAGGTTTGTCAATAAAGTTTAGGTAGTTAATTTCAATAACGGCGGGAGTGGACTTTCTGGAGACTTTGTATTTTGTGGTGTTTGTCTACTCGTAAGTGTGGTTTGTCAGTAGGCTGGTTACTCGTAAGTGTGATTTGTCAGTAGGTGGCGCACCTGAAGGACGGCGGCTACTTCGGGGAGAAGGCGCTGCTGCGGCCGGGCACGCTGCGCACCGCCACCATCATCGCGCTCGAGATCACAGAGATATACAAGTGAGCCGTTCAACTAGTTATTCGTAAACGATATATTATGTACAGCCCGACCAAAAAATTTAAAACCTCGCCATATACTGAAAATGTAAAGCAATAAAAAACCTGACCTGAGGACGCCACGTGTATAAGGGCAACAATTTCCATTGTAAAAAAACTTCCATTGAAATTCCGCAATATGGCGGTTTTTTATTTGTTTTGGTTAGTAAAAACTAAAAAGATACGCTTAGTAAACGGTTTTTAGCTTTCACAGTTTCCATGGAGAGGTCAATTTTTGGGAAAAGCTATTCTTTTTTTTTTATTGACCTATGCTTGTGTTGAAAAGGTACGACCAATCAAGTTTCACCGGGCTTGCGGGTTCGCGGAAAGCTCTACCCCAGAGTAGTCATGTACGTTGCTACATTTAGCGCATCTAGGGGCGGCTCGACGGAGCCTCGGACCACGGCTTAGCGCGTTGATACGGAAAATCATCATGAAGGGGACGACGCCTGAGGGGCTCCGTCTGTAATTACTAGTTTTGATTTTGATTTGGCTACGCCCCCGCCGGCATGAACGGGCATTATTATGTAACAACTTTGAGTAACTGTGAAGTTACTCAAAACCTAGCCGCTGCTGTATGTAACATAAGTAGATATAGTCATAGCTATAGGTATTAATGTAAACAAACCCTAGAGAGAGAGACGTTTGTGAGCAGTCCAAATATAGAGCCCGGACGATAACCACGTGGTTTTATTTCAAAAACTGAAATCCGTCAAAGCCTATTTAATAAACCCTTCTCTATCAAAGTGAGCATGTCCTTTTTGGTAAGCCGTCACCTATATCCAGTGTGTATAATCAAGTGCTCGTGGAGAAATAACAACTCATGGAGCTCTTTAAACACCAATTTATTCGGTATTTTAAGGGTATTTTCTTGATCTTCAAAACTTCATAATACACCATTCGACACGAGTCGCAAAGATAACAAAATTAAACTGGAGAGACAATTCATTATTTAAAAATAAATAGTTTTACTAGATATACGGCATTAGAGCCAGTCTCAAATCAAAGGTGTTGCAAATACGATTATGCAAACTCCACAGTATGCATGTTTGTGTGTGTCAGGCTGAACCACTACCAGTTCCGTCTGGCGCTGCAGCCGTGTCCCCGCCTCAAGCGGCGCCTGCTGCGCGACCACGACACCGCGCCCCCCCCGCACCCCGGCTACACGCCGCCCCCGCCGCCCCCGCCTCCCCCTCCCGACCCACTACACAACGAGCACCAGTGACGGCTACCACGTATGTTGACACTATGTATAATATTTGAATTCACCTACAAGTCTGTTTTTAATTACGAGTATAATATATCCTTTATTGCATAAAAATAATCATTTTGATCCTTATAAATAAAGTACAAAGGCGACAGGGGCGGCGATTTTATTGGCTAATGTTTGTGTAACCAAACATGTCTCACTTATCTTTTGCACTCTTCAATTCCTGAAGGTAACAACGTCTATGTATTAAATAATCTGACAATACAATACGAATATTTTGGAAGATTTATCGGGATATTTAAAGACGATTAATCAAGAGACAACTTGAAATACTTTTTTGGGAAAAGTATTATAAAACACATAGGTACTGACATTATTATTATTTTAACCCGCAAACTTCATAGAACCTATAACTTAGAAAACCTAGTTCCCGCACTAGGGTACCAGGGCCGGGGCCATAATGACTTAAATAAATTTGTAACTCAGACGGCACAGCAGGCACAGCAGTCCCCCTAGCATGACTGTTCACAAGTGACAGACATAATTGTCATGTGCATACATACTGTTATCCCATTAGAGGATATTTCAATATGGCGGGTTTATCATGGTATTTTGACATCTAGGTAAGGGATATACATTTTGTCACAGTGGTCATTCTACTGCTGGTATCTGTATCGCATTGGTTAAACTGTAAAAGCAATGTTGGTATGTGAATCAACTCACTCCAAGCCGTATGACGGAGTTGACGATGTTGGCGGTCCAGGCAGCCTCCACCCTCAGCAGCTCCTGCCTGGTCTCGGCGCTGAAGTAGCGCGGCCCCGCGGCCCCCGGGCCCGCCGCGCTCGACTGCACCAGGAAGCAGTGCTGGCGCCAGTCCACCGTCTCGCTCTCCTTTACCGTGCGGAACATCGTCTGGTACACTTTGAGCGTTTCCGGACATTTGGCCAGCTCAGCGATGTTTAGCTGCAAGGGATAAGTTTATTCTTCATTAGTGCGAGACGAGAGCCAGCCTTGGGCAGAGCCATGGTCAAAGAAAACAAGGTCTTACAAGAAGACCACGTGACTGACACATGCCTAATAATGCCTATGTCATTTCTACGTCATTTTGCCTATTCATCCTTGTCGAATGCGTGTAATAGACAAGGATAAACAGCGCAAAATGACGTAGGCTTTTGTCAGTCACGTGGTCTTCTTGTTAGACCTTGTTTTCTTGGGCCATGGTTTGAGCAAAATATTATAACTTCATTAAAATTTTACGTCGAAAAGTGACTTCAAATAAACGGACATATGAATTCGAAAATGGAAAACACATTGGTGCGTGCCGAGGCTTGAACCTGCGAACTTCCGAATGGAAGACAATAGCCCTAGCCACTTGGCCATCGACGCTCTTTCTCTGTTTTGGCAAACTTACTGGTGGGATATCGAAGAGCATGACGTCAGTGCCCTTGAGCACGAGGAACTTGGGCCGGTAGGTCTGCCAGGGCTGGTGTGACGTCACCACTCCCTCGTGCACCCAGCCCATGTACTCGATACGCTCGCCCGCCGCCAGGTGCCGGTTGAACAGCTTCATCTGGAAACAAAATGATATTAAATGTTTATAACAAAATCCACCTCAAAAAAGTCGTCCACGGATTCCAATAGTGCAATATTTTTTCTTAAGTTATGGCTTTTGCGTCTTCACAATTCCGCCAATGTCATGTGCCGGAGACTTAGAGCAACGCCGGCCTTCCGTACCGGAAGGGAGTACGCATAACGATTTTACTCTAGGCAAATTTTTCTGTCATTTTTTGGGGGGGGGGAAATGTGCACACAAGTGCAGTTCCGCATCCTTACATACAAAACAAATCACTGTAAAGACGACACTACAGTAACAATTTAGTGTACGGATGAAGTCATGTCATAACTCACACATTGTCTCGTTTTACTATAGCAACCATAGAATTACGTTGCCATAGCACGTATCAAGCGACTTCTCGCCGAAAGTCAGATTTATCGCGCGACCGACCTGTTTTTTGTACTGGCGGGCGGATTAGATGTTGCTAAACAAATCCGTCAACAAATAAGAATAAAATTTGGGAATTTCGAATTTAACTGTATTAAATAGCTATAATACGATATGAATTTACTTATATGTGAAATGTAACACTATCTTTTTGTAAACTTGGTGTACCAGACCTCTTTTTACAGCAAAAAACAGAGTAATTAGGTATTTTTGATACTACGGCTGTTCACTTGCGTGACTAGACTCGGTCTACGAAGAGATCCGACCGCAACTGGTTTTTATAAACGCTCATGCCCATTGGGCATTAAACGGCATGTACCATTGACAGAGGGGTAATGTGTCGTATGGCTACTCCCTTCCGGTACGGAAGGCCGGCGTTGCTCTAAGGCCGGAGAAGATACAAGATATGAAATGGAAAGGAAAGGATCGGAAAGGAAACGGAATAATTTGGAATAGGAACTTGAGACTGAAAAATAAAAAGGTTACAAAAGTATGAATAAATAGTCAGAATTATGTAAAAAATAAAACGAATTGCATTTATCTTTTTTAACGTGACAACGTTTTATAATTCGATGGAGCCGGCTGCACGCACAAAAAAACATGACGCAATGCGGCGTCACCGCGCGGCTGAGGCGTTCCATTAAAGCTTGAAGTGCAAGCGAGAGCGCGGAACGAGCGACAAAGTGGCACAATTTTTTTGCTTTTTTTATACGCAATTTTGTTTTGCTCGAAAAAAAGCGGTTGTCTGTAAAGTTGGTTTACTGACGATAGTTGAACGTGACAACAATTGTGCCTCTTTGTCGCTCGTTCCGCGCTCTCGCTTGCACTTCAAGCCTTAAATGGAACGCCTCAGCCGCGCGGTAACGCCGCATTGCGTTATGTTTTTTCGTGCGTGCAGCCGGCTCCATCGAATTATAAGACAAGTACGACTAATGAAGCTTCACCGGATTTTGTGGTTACTGGTTATAGAGGGGAGATGTGATGTATGATGTGGTATGTGTGATGTGTGTTACCTGCAGGTTGGTGAGCCCCACGATGTTGTCTGCGATGGACTTGAGCCAGTGCGTGAGCGCGGCCGGCTGCTCCACGTGCACCACGCCCGTCGTCACCGAGCCCAGCGCGCCGCGGACCTGACACACACACCACACAACATTTAACTCTTTACCAGCCAGTGTCCACTATATTGCCACCTTAATTTTAACCTTATAACCTCAACATAAAGTCGAAAACGAATGAATTTTATAAAATTGTTTTGCCTTCTAAAGGGTTAAAAGAAGTTAGAATGGCGATAATGCGCCGTTCGTATGATATCCGGTGTCGCCGATTCCACACCACCTTTCACCTCCACTACATCTGTACTTAAATAAAGATGAAGTTTACGCACATATTTGCAATTTCAAATTTAGCCAATCATAGCGCCGCTCAATCACGCAATTTTAAATGGAAACGAATCATACGCATGCACGAATACCGATGTACATTTTTATAGCTTATGTGTGAGTTAAACAGCGCGATCGCGTCTTTGCGTGGAGGTAAATGAGTGTTGCTCATATCCTTGGCGCGCCTGCCTCGCCCACAGCGCCTTTTTAACCTCCTTTAAATGTTCTGTGACACACACGGACACACGCTGGCTCTTATAGCGCCATGCGCCATCTAACCAGCACTACCCGAACTATCCAGGTAGATGGTGCACCACAGGCTACACCCAATATTATGTCGTCACGTGATTACATGCAGAGACACACTAACGCCATCTAAGCTTAGTATATACGCATAAATAGCAAAAATTTTTAATTATATCTCTTTCTATGTATATTTACGCTGTAGTAATAACGCTGAGTTAATAGCACTTTTTGTATTATAATATAAATTAATAACCCGCACCTTGGCAAATATTGTTAGGAAGTAGTACTTACATCTTGAAATAGTTTTTGATTAATTAAGAGTAACTTAAGTTATTGACTTGTATGTTATTAACATTCTGATTCTGATTCTTAAAAATATTTTATATGTAAACGAAATATTACTAATAGTACGGCTTGTTAACCTGAATTACGGTCCCATCTGGCAGAAAGCATGAAACTTAGCATACATGTAGCTTTTATATATGTGCTTCAATGTCGATATGGAAACACGCTGAGAAATGATTCCCCCCCCCCTTTTTCCCTCATTTTACCTCCCTCATTTTGGTTTTTTTCATATTCTACAAAAACGGTAGGACTGATGAGTTTACTTTTCAAGAACCAAATAGTTGTCGATAAATTACCTACAAAATGATACTACATTTTATAGTGCTAAGATTAATATATTTCTATATACAGCCATCAACGTATTGTGAAATTTTAAAAACAGGCACACTTTTTTCTTCCTTACTTCATTTATAGGAAAACGACAAGAGTGGTGATAAAATGGACTAAAGAAGTCAACTACCTTATACATTAAGCTAAAAAATGACATTTATTTCATAGTCGTAAAGGCATTACTTCTAGAGTTACAGCTCACCGCGTCTGACTCAAGTACTCTTTTTTTTACCTTTTTAGAATACATCTTTCTGTTAACTTTGTTTAGCGTAGATTAGATTCAGATTTTCCAATTAGAAATAAAACAGTCCATGTATTAATCCAAGCCACAGTCTATTTACATGTAAAACTAGCTGTCTGCCCGCTGCTACGCTTGCGTTGTGTTTCGACATTTCCGTATTAATTTTTAACTATCCCACTTTTTTCCGTGATTTTAAAGTATCCAACATGTTGACCGAGTATATAAGGTACCACCATGCAAAATTTCATTTCAATCGGTCTAACAGTTTCGGAGATAAGCCCGTAGAATATACTGCACCGTATGAGTTACTAAAGCTTTTTAACTATCCCACGGGAACATTTTAAGTTTCGTACTTTCTGCCAGATGGGACCGATATCCTTATATTTTTTAGCTAGCAAGCCGTACTATAAGGGATTTTTAATATTTATTGTTTGTTTGTATGTGGATGTCAAGATAAGTTTTAATTTAAGTATAAATAAATAGTAATAAAATGGTTAAAGCTAGTAGTGTGTTTATTCTTACCTCGAAAGCTCCCGGCCTCAGTTTATCGGTCCCTAGCACGTATCGCGTTACGTAACCCATCATGAGAGGTACTGGAAATAATAATAAATACACACTTTTTTAATATTATTTTTACCATTTCATTTGGTGGTAAATTCGTTTTAGTTGTAACATAATACCGATCATGTTTAGTTTAGTTTAGTTTTATTTATCACATACTACAAGATTGCCAACTGCCCCTATTGAAGGCCCATGGTCCAATTGATTGGACTAAGCAGTTGGACCAGTGCCCCGTACCGGTTTTTACAATATGATAAAAAAGGACATCCGTAGTATGATAGATATGATGTAGTATAATGTTCGACTGTCTATAAATCGAAGCGAAAAATGGAAATCATTGAGCTTCGGCACACTTATACCATACAGGCATATAGGCGCACCCCTCTGCAGCAGAAGGACAGTTTACTACCGATATACCTACGCTAACAGACGACATCTGTTGAAAGAGTGAAAAACATGTTCGATTGGTCGTAATAATGACCAGATAATTAGATTTTTTTATTTGAGTGCGTCGGTGGCCAATTTATAGGGCCGTTGACTTCCATTTAGAAGTTCGCGGGTTCGAGCCACGGCCCGTACTTACATGTTTTCGATTTTCGAATTCAATGTACGTGAAGGAAAACATCGTGAGGAAACTTGCACACACTTGCGAAGTAATTCAATAGTTGTGTGTGAAGTTGACCAACCCGCACTGGGCCAGCGTGGTCGACTAAGGCCTATTCACCATGTTTTCAGGGTAGGCTCGAGCCCCTCGGTGGGGACATTATTAGCTGTCAATCATGGCACAGAATACAGAGGAGCAGAACATTCACTTGGGATAAAAAATTAAATTAAAAGTTGCTTTAATTCTATAACAATAAAGTACAATTCAGATCGCGCGGCGCCAATTTACCTACCGCAGTTGTTGCATCTCATCTATCACGTATTGCTCACTTGTTCTGACCATGGTACAAGAAAACAAGGTCTAACCGTTAGATCACGTGACTGACACAAGCCTACGTCATTTTACGCTGTTCATCCTTGTCTATTACACGCATTCGACAAGGATGAATAGGCAAAATGACGTAGGCTCGTGTCAGTCACGTGGTCTAATGGTTAGACCTTGTTTTCTTAGACCATGGTTCTGATTGATAGTTATTATATCGTCCGGACGGGCCGGGAGTGAAACAGGCCTGATGATGGTTAGATGTTATCTTACCAGAGACAACGTCGA
Source organism: Teleiodes luculella (assembly GCA_948473455.1). Lineage (NCBI taxonomy): Eukaryota > Metazoa > Arthropoda > Insecta > Lepidoptera > Gelechiidae > Teleiodes > Teleiodes luculella. The sequence goes on from OX419583.1 coordinate 17,465,832, forward strand.
CCCACTTGGTGAGGGGTTGTTCCTTGTCGTTCCTGTCGAAGCGGTCGGAGGCCACGGAGGGGGGCCGCGACCCCCGCACCGACCCCGCCGCGCTGCCCGGCCGGCTGGCCTCCTCGCCCTCCGCCCACGACTCAAACATAATCAATATCACTCAGTTAAAGCCTGACCAAAGAAATAAGAAACATGCTCTGGGGGCGCCACGTGTATTTTTTTTTTTTTTTTTTATTTATTTATTAGGGTAAGTATACACAGTTTAACTTAAATTTACTTCTCGCCAAACTTAGCGTTTGATGGCGAGACTATCGCTCTTATTTTAACACTGTACACCTACCACAACAACAAACACAACACAGAGAAACACAGCTTAAATAACTAGGTGCGCGTGAGGCTCATTCCCCCCCCCCCGGCTTCACCGAGCAATGACTCCCTCAACCTGACCTTTAACTGTTGTAGGCTTATTTTTGGTTCTTGTCTTAGCACTTTAAATTTATTAAATATCTTAGGAACTAAGTATTTAGAAACCCTATATATTACCCTGTATATTTTTACGACTATGGCAACAATTTCCCTTATAAAATTAGTTCCATTGAAATTCCGCAATATGGCGAGGTGTCATATTTCTTTGGTCGGGCTTTAAGAGTCGGCTACGCGGTCGCGCTGCGCGAAGTTTCGGTTTTTAGCGCTACTCCCACAACGATAGAGGCTCGCGCACGTCACACGCACACATGAACGTATACACAGTGTGTCGTCGCCGCGCGCCGTCATCGGACTTTGACTCGCTAACTAAATTGTAACTGGATTTTGTTATGAAATATAACAATTATTACGTCAAATGTATTTCATCATAATAACGATACCTACTAACTACTGCCCACGACTTTGTTTGCGTGGACACGCTTTTCTTTAAGAATCGGTTGGGAATATATTCCCGTATGTAAATCTTGTAGGTTTTTTTGCACATTTGATATAAGGAAAAAAAAACTCAACGGATAATTATTTTCATTTATTCATTCTTATAATGATAAATAATATTATTTCACACTGAATTCGTATTTCGGTCGCCATTTTGATGAAATATTTCAGCATGAGGGGAAGATTCATATTTCTATTTCTTCGATTTAAGATTTATTTGAATCAACCTATGAACATGACAGTTGCTTGCAAATATTATATAATATTTATTTGACACTATAATGACGTACTTTCTTTGCCTGGAAGAAATTGCTACTTAGCAATAAGGCCGCCTACATGTACACTTTCTTTTATTTTTTCGTGAATTTTACTGTTCTGTTTTATTCTGGTGTGCAATAAAGTATATTCTATTCTATTCTTTCTTAACAAGGGTTTCGAGATGGAGATAGGTATTCAAATGCTAAAAAAACGTATAAAAACTATAGTTATAATTAGTAATTACTACCCAAGCCTTTTTTATGATCAAACCAAATATAAGAAACAGAAATACATATACAAAACGAGGACCTAATTACATTACATTAGTAATCAGTCTACAGAGTGCACTTGCAGATAGGTACAAAATTAATACATAACAAATGCCAAATTATAAGTGATTACATCCTTCTTTCACACACAAGGTCTATTAATTTTTTATACCAAGTTTCATTAAAATCGGTTCAATAGTTTCGGTGCCTATTCAATGCAAATAAACAATCAAATCTTTCTTCTATATAATAAGAAAAAGATAAGCAAAACAAAAATACTCATACAAGGATTTCAAAATTCAAATGTAGAACGCCATTGATAAGCAGAAGAAAACAAGCGACACGCGGAGTTTTCTTTTTTCGTTCGGCGTGTCACGGCGTCATTTTGTGGGGTTTTCGGCCTAGTTACAGGACCTTTAGGCCAAGTCTTATCTAATATAGATTTTGTGTCAGTCTGTTTTTTTTTTCATAAAACAGTAAGGTATTCGATACGAAATAATATAAAGAAGGTAACAGTATGAAATCTAGATTATGTGCAAGTTTAGTATGCTATTTAGCAACTTATTTTTATTTTTTGTATTATTATTTATTGTGCATATTGTTTAGTTAGTTATTATTTATTTGTGAGAGAAAAAGGGCAAGTCCACCGGGTCCGCTAGTAAATATATAAAAAGATAGGTAAATAAATAGTCAGAACCGATATAAAAAGAAAAATAATATTTTAGTTGCGCAGCTTACATCATAATTTCGACATCAAAGAAAGTGATTTAACAGATGCGCCGCCGTCTCGTCTTACACATAAATGGGATTTAATATTTTTATTATACAGTCTCTGTACTAAGTTTCATCGTAAAAGAGTAGCCTATGTGTTATTCTGATGTATTTTAAGCTATAAAAAGTAAAGTAAGTGCTATAAAATCCATTCAGTAGTTTTTGCGTCAAAAAGAGTAGCAAAAAACAAACTTTCGCGTCTACAATTTATTTGTAGGCTAGGATTTGACAAGGATGAGAACACTGTGCACTGATTTTGTGTCAGTACACGGTACGATCGCGATCTGTCAAATCGGCGCAAAGCGACGTGCTCTCACTTTGGAGGCGCTCGGCCGACTGATGGCGCGGCTGAACGCCCGCCAGGCGGTCACGGAAACACGACGCTCCATAGTAATTTGTATGAAGATTTTGACCAAAAAAATTGCACAAGTTTGTGATATTTTTACACAAAATAGGAATATAATTATTATAAAATGAAGTCTTCAAGATTAATCTTATAGTTTTAACTTTATTATTTAATAAAAAATATTTTCTAATTCTTGATACTTACGACTAAGTTGTTGAAATACGGGAGTGCGACTTCACCATTTTTTGTGATTTTCTGATTCTTTTTTACACTTATCCATAAACATTATGTTAAATTGAAATGCTTTAAGATCAAGTAACATTCATTGGCTAACTGTGTGATGTTTTACAAGGTTGTAGGGCATCGTTTTCTATATAATTCTTAGGAATTCCTGACCCTCGAATGCCCTCGATTGGCGTAAGGCCTCCTTAAAAACATTAATAACTCCCCGACATAAAACCGTTACTTGATCCTTTCAACAACTAGAAAAGAGCTGATAATCTTCCAATGGCTGAAGATATTTTCTTGGATCATAGCTAAGAACACTCTCGATTGTGACACCTTGCAAACAAAAAAGATCAAAATTGGCGCATCCGTTTAGGAACTACAATGCCACAGACAGACACACACGTCAAACTTATAACACCCCTCTTTTTCGTCGGGGTTAAAAATAGGTTTTGTAAAATATGAACAGAGTTAGAAATTGCTTAACTCGACGCTGTAGGCTGGTTAAATCGTAAGCTGTTATTGTTGACTGTGCTTAAATTTTACAATTAGATTTGTCACACCCTGGATGGATACAACCAACTAGTTTCGAATAACTACTGTATTACAGATTTAGCACGAGACACTCAATAAATTGTTGTGAAAAAATAAGCTACCTCAACCTACGTACGGGCTACACACACTAAAATGTTTTTGAGACTCTCCGTGATTTAGAAAATCTATTTTATTATTTGGCACTAGCTTTTCGCCGCGGCTCCGCCCGGGTTACCAATTTTTTCCTGTGGGAATGAGGCATTTTCCCGCGTTAAAAGGTAGCCTATGTTCCTCAGTTACACACACACACACACACACACACACACACACACAAATACAAATCTTTTCTCTTCTTTAATATTAGTACCTATGAAGTATGATTTGGGTGAAGGTCGCGGAAAGCCGCAGGACCCATCATAGTGAAGATCTTTAGGGAAGCCTTTGTCCAGCAGTGGACGTATTTCGGCTGAAATGTCAATGATATTGACCATTTAGTAATGAAGGTAATCAAGTAGTGGTCAGTTACCTGCCAGCTGCCGTTGGTGTGTTCGGCGGAGAGCTGCGCGTCGTTCCCGTTGGTGGTGGTGGCGGTGGTAGTGGTGGTGGTGGAGTTGCAGTTGTCGTCGGGCTTGTTGTGCAAGGAAGGGTGGTCGTCGCCCGTGCTGCTGTCCGTGTCTGACGCTCCGTCCGCTAAAGGAATACTTACTACTTTCACACTTCCAATATTTACTGACAGCCATGGATTTAATAAGTACTATTGTATGGTAATTAGTTAAAATCCATGTTGCTAAAAAAAGTTCTAATCAATTCAATAGATGGCGTTCGGTTCGTTTATGAAAATAACAAAACTTAAATATTTTTGACGTTTTGAAACGTACAGTTATTTGAAAATACGTCACTAATATGCTAATATGCTGTAATTAATTATGGATCCTTATCTTATAAGTATAGTAAGGATGTAATAGTGGTTCTTAAAAAAATTCTACCTCTATGATCAAACCCAATAACTAAATTAAAAAAAAAAACAGAAATGTTCGGACCAAAAAATAGGTACTTAATTACTTAATCTTATTGAGCCTGCTCCAAACACGAGAATTGTTTGAAGCTCGCAATCTGCAGGGGAGAAAAGCCGGACAGACCGATAGATATACGAAAACCTTAGAGTATAAATAGAAAAAATTCTGGAAAAATGTTATTGATTTCACCGCCCATGCAAAATCTGCCAAAATTTGCTTACGCTTGACATAAAGGCAGCGGAGCGATGCTCGTGCTCTATGTATATTTATTCTCTAAGACGAAAACATTTTTGCCCAAGCGCAACGTGCGTTTCTCGCTTACTCGATCTCTGCACGCGTTAATATAATATTATTGTTAAGTATCTACTTGTAGGAATAAGATTAAAGTTCCTTTCTGTAACAAAAACGTGACGCGATTATAATCATTTATCTGCCAAAATCTATATAGCTGCTTGTGTACCTACCTATCGTTGTTTGTCAACTTCAAATCGTGTTTGTTTAAACTGTTTGTTTGTTTTGTACACAATCAACCCGGAAGTGTTTATTTACGAACATGAACGCTCACTCAATAATACCAATATTATGATAAACGGTATGTCCTATCCCCAAATAAATGAAAATGTCTGAGGATATAATTAACAGAACAAAAACTATTACAGAAATTCGAAAGACTCAAGAAGATGTCAAAATGGGACATAGTGACAAAACTGCTATATTTTGTCTTATCACTATGTCGGATTTTGTCCGACACCTCGTAGTACTATTATTTTCTTCTGTGACCTCGAGCTTCTTGCGCATTACGTAGTGAGCTTACAGGTGCTGTTAAGTTGTCATACCTTGTTTCTGTAGGAAAGGCGTGGCAGCGCGGTAATGTTTCACGGTGAGGACGACGATATCGCCCGCGTTCCGTAGGATGTTCACTGCGTCGTCGTGCTTGCAAGCCGTGATATATTCACCGTTCACTGCAAGCAATGGATTACAATCTATTTATTTATAGAATAGCTAAGGCCACAAGAGAGCCTTCACATCCATCCCCTCTCCTCCCTCTGCCCTTAGCATTTCACATTGATCGCAGAATCTATAGTGGAGGCAAAGGCTCTCTGACTAAAAAAGAAGTAGCGGTGTGGTTAGGTTTCCTATAAATTTAACTGCCGATCAAGACCCCTTTCGTCAAAACTCGAATTTCAAAACAAGACCATTTTATTTACAGCATTAGACTGTGCTTTTAAGGTTTAATAAACCGGACAGGACACCACCACCGGTGAGGTTTGCGGGAAACTGCTGCGTCTTTCAAGGCGGCTCTAAATTCAATTACTCGCTATACAGATATGTAATAAAGTAACTGAAAGAATCCGGTAATGACATTGAGGAATTATGTACAAGTACAATAGTATTTCAATGGGTAATGCTTATTAAACCGACATTGCGACACACTAGTGTCAATTACGTAATCAATACTGTCTTTAACATAATTAGCTTATAATAACATCAATTCTTGTGCGATCTCGTGACCTCTGACCAACAAAATATTATACGACATTTATCGCATTTCGTTATCTCACGGCTAATTTTAAATCTTGTGGATATTCATTGTAGGTACAAGTAGATATCAACATCAACATACTTACATTTTCTCTATATGCGTGTAGCAGCAACAGAAGTTTAAAATTGGACATTCTTCTTTAATGTCTACGTCCAACAATGGACATATTAATCTATATTCTATAATAGTATCATTTTATTAATACTGAATGACATCCATGAGTATTAGAAAAAAGGATTGCTATAATCCCCACAAAAGGATTGCTACACTGACACGGTTACACAGGTGAATCCTGCGCATTCCCTAGGTTAGGTGGTGTACCTATCTTTAGTCGGCTCGTTTGAAACTGACCACAGATGCGTTGGTGTGGTTCTAAAGAAAGATTCATACAACGTCAAGCTAAACCAGAAAAATAAAAAGCCTTTCTGGGGCGCCACATGTATTTTTTTATGTTTATTGCAACAATTTTCATTGTAAAATTTGTTCCATTGAAATTCCGCAATAGGGCAAGTTTATTTTTGTTCGGGCGCTACAAAATACGTAGCACAATAATAATAGCAGTGCAAATTCCCATCTCATTCATCCACTTAGCAAGAAATAGTCCGACTAATGAGCTAACTGCCAACTGGACGGGTGCTTTATTGCCCCCAATTAGGCAATCAGTCTGAATGATCTAGAATTTAACGCCTGAACCTCCAACTTTCATACAGATGTGAATTGCAATACTACAGAATTTACTGGTAAATTTTCTGAAAATCATGTTGCTTGGGATTTAAAGAACAAAACGAAGTTTAGTATAATCTATTAAAGCAATGTTTTAGGTGTACGGTTGTTTAAACAGTTTAAACTACCGAAAATCTTTTCTACATTTTAAGAGCAAATAAAATTTCAAATTATCTTTCGAGGAGAATCATTGTCCAGCTTAAAACTGCAATCATCATCATTCACAAATAAGGGATTCAATTGAAGGAATCACGGTAAACATAATGTTTTGTCAGATGATCAAATAACACACATGATTATTCAAATAGACACATGTTTACGAATACTTCTACAATCATTAATTTGCTATTGACAAACATATTAGTAATTCATGATGACTTTAAATTGAGAAGCCTGTTTTTAATTTGAACAAAAGTACTTGATTTTCTGCTCTATATTATTTTCAAGGACAATCTTATGTTGTTTTAATGCCGATAATTCTCCTTCATGGTTACTTTTGATAACCGCGTCGCCCACAAACAGCTGTCCCGTGTGATCAGCCGCCTGGTCTTTGTATATCTTAGAAATGAGTATAAAAAGCTTGTGTTCGGCTTCTCTCTTTGTTGGTTACTTTAACTGTAACTCTACTTTACTGGTGGTTACCTTTGATAACTGCGTCGCCCACAAACAGCTGTCCCGTGTGATCAGCCGCCTGGTCTTTGTATATCTTAGAAATGAGTATAAAAAGCTTGTGTTCGGCTTCTCTCTTTGATGGTTACTTTTACTGTAACTCTTCTTTACTGGTGGTTACCTTTGATAACTGCGTCGCCCACAAACAGCTGTCCCGTGTGATCAGCCGCCTGGTCTTTGTATATCTTAGAAATGAGTATAAAAAGCTTGTGTTCGGCTTCTCTCTTTGTTGGTTACTTTAACTGTAACTCTACTTTACTGGTGGTTACCTTTGATAACTGCGTCGCCCACAAACAGCTGTCCCGTGTGATCAGCCGCCTGGTCTTTGTATATCTTACTAACTACTAAACACCAGTTGAGTTCTACACTGCAGCCGGGAGACATCCGCCGGGCTCATCGCATGGGCCGTCGGGCTTCAGGAGACAAGCCCAGGCCTGTGCTTGTAAAGTTTGCCGACTGTTCCCTGCGTGACGAGGTGTGGGCCAACAAGACCGGACTTAAGGGCAGTGGAGTGACCCTCTCTGAGTTCCTGACGAGGAAGCGGCACAAGCTATTCAAGGCAGCCCGCCAGAAGCTTGGTGTGTCCAAGTGCTGGACACAGGGGGGTCGTATAGCCGCAATTGGGCCGGACGATAAGCGCCGGTACATCGACGCGATGCAGGACTTAGAGAAGTTTGGGTCTGTGTCTGAGTCTTTGGAGTCGGCGTCGTCTTGTGGCAGTCCTCAGCCCACTTCGGTTGTGGTATCTCCAAGTGTGGCGAGTGGCAGTGGCAAGGGTGCAGTGAAGGCGGGAGGCACTAGCGCGAAAGCGGCTCCTGTTCGCGAGCCACCTGCGGCACCCGCTAAGAGGACACGTGCTGCCATAGCTGCAAGAAAGTAAGGATAAAGTAGGAGTATAAGTTCTGCAGTAACCTACCTATTTAATAAGCACAAAATTAAAATGTATTCTTACCTTCACAGTAGGTCATTTATCAAATTCTTGGTTAGTCATTTCATTCTACCCTTTTTTAGTTGTACACTTTATTATTCCATAAACTTTTTGAAATGTTTGAAGCTACTGTAGGTAATGTTAAGATTTTGTGTTTTTACCCAAAGACTACCCATTATTTTACCTCAACTCAATTCTTTTCTTTTTACAATATTTATCAACTTTCGTCATTCTGTCACTTGTCAGTAGTTGTCTGTCAGTCTTTTTTTCTTTTCTTATTTCTTCCTAGGTAGGTAAAGAAACTGATTCTTATACAGCCTTAGCTTTAGTAAACTCCTTATTTTTATAATTTTGATATGTTGGTAGTTATTTTAATTTGTGATAATAGTTTCTCTTTTTTTAATAGTTGTTATTATTATTATTAATGCTGCTGGCGGGTAATTGCCTTTTATTTATTTATTTTTAATTCAAATTTAATAGCTTTATATATTTTTATTTATTTACTATAAATTATTTAATAATTATTTTTTATGGACATAACTATTTCTAATGCTGATATATTTCAATCATGCTCCTCGGACTCTGACTCGAACAACAGTTTCCATAGTGTCCCTCCTCCGCTGCGTGACAGTCTTGGTTCAATGTTTTCCGATGTGTCAAACAACTTTAATGTTGTGCACATCAATGCCCAGAGCATACCCGCTCATTACGTTGATATGCTTGCTACATTTGAAACCAAGAACATTCACGCAATCCTTATTTCAGAGTCATGGTTAAACCCATCTCTTCCATCTACATTATATTCCATCCCTGGATTTCAACTGGTGCGTAACGACCGTTGTGGTTCCTCGCCCGGTGGTGGGGTAGCCATTTATATTCGTTCCCACATACCCTATTCGATTATTAGTCAATCACCTCAACCTCCACCTACTGGCACGGCAGAACACCTCTTTCTTGATATATCTCTTTCCCATTGTAAAATTCTCTTAGGTGTTTTTTATAACCCTTCACTCCAAAACAACTACTATGATGCCCTGGAAAAACTAATCGAAGATTTTTCTCCGTCTTACTCTCACACATTAATCCTCGGTGATTTTAATACATGTCTTTTGAAAAATGATTACCGAGCTAAGAAGCTTCACTCTTTAGTTGATTCTTGTGACATGCACATTCTTCCCTTAAATGCTACTCATCACTTTCCTTATTGCACTCCCTCTCTTCTTGACCTTATTATAGTTTCCTCCCGTGATCATGTCGTCAAACATGGTCAACTTTCCGCGACCGAATTTTCCTATCATGACCTTATCTATGTGTCATATCGCCTCCGTCCACCAAAATCAAAGCCTAAAACGTTATTACTGCGCAATTTTGCAGGGATGGACCTCGGACGTCTCTGTGAGGATGCGCAAGGGATGGACTGGTCGGCGATAGATGACCTTGAGTCAGTGGATGACCAAGTCGAGCTGTTAAATTCTTATTTAACTAAATTGTACGACCGTCATGCTCCGGTGCGTTCTGTGCGCGTTAAGCACCTTCCTGCTCCCTGGCTTACTGATGAAGTACGTGGTCTTATGGACAAAAAGGTGAGTGCTAAAACAAAGTACAAATGTGATCCTAGTGAACGTAATCGTGAAAGATACCGAGAAGTAAGGAATCGCTGCAATACTAAGATAAGGGACATTCAAAGACGCTATATTCATCAATCTGTTGAGAATGGAGACCCAGCTAAAGTCTGGTCCTTTCTAAATAAACTAGGGGTGGGCAAGTCTCGTAACTCCTCCTCTTCCAGCAACATCAATATTGAGTCGCTTAATTATCACTTTTCATCACCTGCTACAATTGATAGTAGCACTAAGGCCAACACGATAAAAAATCTTACTTCACTGCCCACTCCTAAATCATCATCACCATTTTCCTTTCGTCAATTCACTGCTAGTGATGTTAAGAAGAGCGCACTCGCCATTTCATCGAATGCTATCGGAAGTGACTGTATTAGTCGGAAAATGATCGTTCCCCTCATTGATATCCTTGCACCTGTCATCGCCAAGATCCTTAATAAGTCTGTGTCCTCTGGTGTGTTTCCCTCCGCATGGAAGGAAGCACATATTATCCCTTTACCTAAGAAACCTAATCCTAGTTCTCCATCTGACTATCGTCCAATATCTATCCTCCCCTTTCTCTCCAAGGTTCTTGAGAGACTTGTTCAGCAGCAATTTTCTATCTTTCTTACCTCGAACAATCTCTTGAACCCTTACCAATCAGGTGTCCGCCCCGGTCATAGTACGACTACCGCGCTAGTTAAAATTTCCGACGACATTCGTCTGGGTATGGAGAGCCAGAAGTTGACTGTCTTGACCCTACTTGATTTCAGTAATGCTTTCAATACGGTTGACTTTGATATCCTCCTTGCGATATTGCGTTCTCTTAACATATCTCCTTCTGTGGTTGACTGGTTTCATAGTTACCTGTATGGGCGCCGACAGCGCATACGTATTGAGGAAACCTTCTCTACGTGGTGCGTTACAACTGCCGGTGTACCGCAGGGTGGCGTTCTGTCCCCTCTCCTATTTGCTTTGTTTATCAATTCTATCACTCTCTCCCTTACATCTTCTTATCATTTGTATGCAGACGATCTCCAAATTTACTCGCAAGCCCCTATATCGGATCTTGACGTTGCGATTGCTAAGACCAACACTGACCTCAATAGCATCTCTCTCTGGAGTCATTCGTATGGTCTCAGAGTCAATCCAGCGAAATCACAAACTATAATTATTGGCAGTCGCTGGTATGTCTCGCGTATTGACTACAAGTCATTACCACCAGTCATTTTTGACGGAGTTCAAATACCGTATAGTGAAAAAGTAAAAAATCTTGGAGTCTTGTTCGATACTTGTTTCTCTTGGAAACCACAAGTTTGTGAGGTCAGCAGGAGGGTGTTTGCTGCGTACAATTCGCTTAAGCGGCTTAAAAATTTGTTGCCAACTAAAACCAAACTGTCTTTGGCCCAATCTCTCCTTATGCCTATACTGGATTATGCTGACGTCTGTTATCCTGACTTGACCGTGGAACTTCTGAACAAGCTAGAGCGTTTGCAGAATCTATGTATTCGGTATATTTTTGGCCTGCGGAAATTTGACCATGTCTCCACTTATCGTTCCAAACTTCAATGGCTACCCATTCGCTGCCGTAGAGACTGCCACATTCTCTCACTCCTATATTCCGCTCTTTTTAATCCTAAAACTCCCCCCTATCTCAAAGATCTATTCGCCTTTCGCTCTTATGCTTTAAATCAAACCCTTCGCTCAAGCAAAAACTTGTCCCTCGATATGCCTCTTCATAATACCGTTTCCTTCTCCAAATCCTTCCAAGTCCAGGCTATTCGGCTCTGGAATAAGCTGCCTGAATCCATCCGTCGCTCCCCGTCGCTCGAGTCTTTCAAAATGCGTGTAAAAGCGCATTATCTATCAGTTTCCTCGTCCTGATCAACATCGCTATTTCCTATATGTTATAGTTATGATGTATGTATTAGTATATTTATAGTTATATGTATTATTCGTATAATATGATAAAATATATATGTATTTCTTATTTATTTACCATGTTAAGTATTTTATGTAAATACTATTTGTAAGTAATTTATAATAATATACATATCAATTTATTATGCCGCCAACCCGCCATACACTATCTGTTTAGACGTTTTCTTAAACGAAGGTTGCCTGGTAGAGATTGCTACCTTAGCAATAAGGCCGCCTGTTGACTCAAGTTTGTCTATGTAACATTGTAATATGTATGTGTTCTCTTTTGGTGTCAATAAAGAATATTGTATTGTATTGTATTGTATCTTAGAAATGAGTATAAAAAGCTTGTGTTCGGCTTCTCTCTTTGATGGTTACTTTTACTGTAACTCTTCTTTACTGGTGGTTACCTTTGATAACCGCGTCGCCTACAAACAGCTGTCCCGTGTGATCAGCCGCCTGGTCTTTGTATATCTTAGAAATGAGTATAAAAAGCTTGTGTTCGGCTTCTCTCTTTGATGGTTACTTTTACTGTAACTCTACTTTACTGGTGGTTACCTTTGATAACTGCGTCGCCCACAAACAGCTGTCCCGTGTGATCAACCGCCTGGTCTTTGTATATTTTAGAAATGAGTATAAAAAGCTTGTGTTCGGCTTCTCTCTTTGATGGTTACTTTTACTGTAACTCTTCTTTACTGGTGGTTACCTTTGATAACCGCGTCGCCTACAAACAGCTGTCCCGTGTGATCAGCCGCCTGGTCTTTGTATATCTTAGAAATGAGTATAAAAAGCTTGTGTTCGGCTTCTCTCTTTGATGGTTACTTTTACTGTAACTCTACTTTACTGGTGGTTACCTTTGATAACTGCGTCGCCCACAAACAGCTGTCCCGTGTGATCAACCGCCTGGTCTTTGTATATTTTAGAAATGAGTATAAAAAGCTTGTGTTCGGCTTCTCTCTTTGATGGTTACTTTAACTGTAACTCTACTTTACTGGTGGTTACCTTTGATAACTGCGTCGCCCACAAACAGCTGTCCCGTGTGATCAGCTGCCTGGTCTTTGTATATTTTGGAGATGAGTATAGGAAGCTTGTGTTCAGCTCCTCCTTTGATGCTCAGGCCGAGGCCACCCACTTTCTGTCGCGTTATCTGCACCATACGCTCCTGCAGGACAAACATATTATCATAAATAAACATGTTAGGACATCTCACACACGGCCATCTGAACCCAAACTAGGCCAAGCCTGTACTGTGGTGGGTGTCTGGGCGCTATATTATCTACATGTATAAATAAAGAAAAGCCCGCTTTAACAATTTTTCCAGTGACAATGAGAAATTTTCCCACAGTAAATTGTAGCCTATGTTCTTTCCTAAGGTCTATTCTAACTTTGTGCCAAGTTTCACCAAAATCGGTTCAGTACTTTCGGAGCATTTTCAACTATTAGGAATATTTTACGTATTTTTTTTTACACCTTGGGTTACATTATTGAAGTTTTAGTAAGAATCCCCAATTTTTTTGAAAATAAAATATAGCCTATGTTACTCGGGGATCATGTAGCTTTCCCACAGTGAAAGAATTTTTGAAATCAGTTCAGTAGTTTTGGAGCCTATTCGATGCAAACAAATAAACAATCAAACCTTTCCTCTTTATAAATTAGTATAGATTATAATCTACATGAAGTAATTAGAAAATCATTTTCATTTACTAGTCAATCAACATACCTATAAGGACATTTCAAAAAAATTAAGTTTTATTTTATCATAATTTTATACTAAACGTATAATATCAGCATGCAATCAGCTGCAATTATATTTTAACAATTTTTCTTATTGTTTAAATCAATCTATGACTTACCCTAGCATGAGGCACATTCTTGTCTTTAGGTGGTTGCGGTGGCACTATGATCTCTCTCTGCACGGTGACAGATTCCATCGTGAGCCGCAGCCGAGCCGGCCGCGGTCTGGACTTGCCATCTGATACCTGCACCATCCCCGTACGGATCTGGAATGGGATAGAGAATTTAGGATTCAATATTTCAATACATATATACGATCTAGGATCGGTTTGTACAGCCATGAACGTTGTTGCGTCAAAGCTGACTAACACTGCTTAAACCATCTGACAAGATGTTGAAGGCCTTATGATGAGATTGGACACACATCAAAACTACACATCACAAAGTGCATGGCTGGGGAAGAATGAGGTTTCACAATTGAGAAGATAGGGAGGGAGGCAAGATGTACCAATAGATGACCAGGCACCTAAAGCTGACCACGAAGTATAAAAATATATTTTCAATCATGATGTTATTATTTTTGATAAAAATAAAACAGAAAGTAACATTCATCAAATGACATTCGGAAGTAGCTTCCTATTAGTTGAAAAAAAGGCAGTCATGTATTGGTAACTTTTTTCTCTTTCAATTTTGATAACAAATCCTGTACCCATGTGAAAATCATTCATTTGTTCCCACTAGTTCCATTGAACAGTTCCATGATGGAACTACATTAACATTAATATTCTAAAGGACAGTTTCAACAGATAATTAGTTGTCACAGGGCAAAACTTATATGATTTCTTTAATTATTTATAGTTGGAAACCTGCTTAAATGGTTAATATTGATGCAAGCACCCTATTTTAGTTATGTATTTTCATCCTATTCCTTAACAGAAATATTGTGATAATCACTTGTCATAATTGTTACTGAGGCAGATTTAGATAGATGTGTGAAGTATTTTTGGGCAGAAGATTTAGCATACTTACTGTTTTACTAAATTAATTAGCAGCCCTGTAACCTGTAATAAGTTCACCCCTATTTAGGCTACATCAACCAGTTTTCCTACTCCAAATTATGATGTAAAATTAGACCTGTTTTCAGCCTCAGGGCATATCACATTTAATTTTATTATCTGAGCAGCAGGTCACAACTATGGTTCATGCATCCTTGTAAAAAAAAAATCCGGCAGGCTCATTTCTGTAAAGTTTTTCTGAAGAGCTTATAAAAACTGAATAGAAGTTGACTCTCTGACCGAATATTTACTTGACTCTCTGACCAATTCTTTAAACTACTAATTAAAAGTTTAATTTATTTTATTTTATTACTTACCTTTTCATCTTTCTGCTCCTCGACCGGCGTCATCATTGTGAGCTTAGAACCATACTAAATAACAATTAACGTAAATAAACTAACAACACATCTGAATTGTCCACAGAAATAGGCCAGATTCTTCTAATTATTATCAAACTCATTTTACCACACAACTATGACAGACCTTATCGAAAACACATCTGCCACGATTTGTTGAGCTTCTCCTAATGATTTTATTAATTATTTACGAGTTACTCATTACACATACTGGAAACGGGTCACTGGCTTTTCGGTACCTAAGTAAATCAATATGAGTCAGTAGCACCAAAACAATTCATAATACACGGTCCCCGAACACTAAAACAGAATTGTAAACTATTGTAAATACAGGCGATAGATTTAACTTTATTATTACATCATTTCCATTCACTAACGCATTTAAAAATAATAAATAAACAAGTATTTTCTACATGGACAATCAAGGAACAATCTTCTTGACTTGACCGACAGCGAGCGAAACAGTCAAAGAGAGAAACAGTAGTTACTAGTGATGCGACGCTCAGTCAGTTTTGTCGACTTAGTCTTACTTAAGTCGAGAATCGATTGCTGCTACGAAGATGAATAAAACAGACAGAGTGGCATATAAGTTCCTGTCGTACGTATCTGTCTCCAAATTCAGATTCAAGTAAATAAGTATTACTTAATTTTTATCAAAGGTCGAGATTGTGTCGAAATATAAAAAATTAACCATCTGCGTCCCAGCCAGACATTTAATAATAAGGAAAGTGTCCTAAAAAATCTAATTAGTCGCTACCAGAAGGCATTCTGTTAGGTGTAATCTAAATTCTTTGGCAGGTTCGGAAAGGATAATGTTTGGGACGGCGGCGGAACCACGTAGTAGCCGTAATACCAAGTAAACTACGGGGCCGTATATTTTAGCGGCCACGCTGGTATTGAGTCCACTTTCTGTCTGTCCCCAAATGAATTTAGTATTTCCGAACAACGAGCAGGTTAGACTAGGAAACAATCTCTGAATTATTATGATTGTGATTATTTGTGATGTGAGAGGCAAATCTTGTATGATGCGTTAAGTTGCTCATTTTGTTTAATTAGGTACCTATGTTATACTTAAAGCCTGTCCTGACCAAAAATAAAAAAAAACCTGCTCTGGGGGCGCCACATACCTATATATTTTTTATGTTTATGGCAACGTCCATCATAAAATTAGTTGCATTGAAATTCCGCAATATGGCGAGGTGGTTTTATATTTTTCTAGGCGGGCTTTAACATTGAAATTCGTTTTGGACAAGGACAACATCTTTGAACTATATTATTATTATAAGTAGCGAGTTACTGAGATATAAGCCGTATTTTTTAAAACTTTCCATAAAATGACTACCTAGACAAGAATTATTATTTTAGTATATTATTATCAATCACTAACGAACCTGTTCACCTGCTCACCACTTTCATAAAAATCGGTTGAGAAATGCTACTACATTATCTATACTAGGAAATTTAGGAAGCATATAATTTGTCCAAGCTGAAACAAATGCATTTCTCGCTAGTAGAATTTTTATGAACAGAAAACAGAACTATGTGAAGAAATAAAACAATACAAGTTTATACCACAACACACATCTTTATTTTTTCATCTTCATCCTATAATTAATAATTTATTTTATTACACAACATGTATATAGAAAGTTTTTTATACAATAGTGTATAATTAATAACTAATGAACTATATTTATCAACAATATAGTAAAAAGAATTATGAATCACTTAATAAATATTGGCAGTCTATAATAATGATATGTATCTTTTGCAGTTTGGAACAGCCGTTATCTTATTATAAATACTAACAGTAAACTTCAATACTCACTTCATCTTTTAAACGTACACATTCAGTTGTGCAGGTCTTTTATTTGATCATAATATTTAACATAAATATAACTATGAATTTAATAAAGTTTCCCGTGAGATTATTGCCGAGCTTATTTTATGCGAAAATTATGTAAGATTATGGATTCGTTTCTTAAATTAACAACAACAAGTTATTAAATCTCACAGTAAACTTTTTTGTAAGTTACAATCATTGTAGGTACGTTAGACAAATTAATTATTTTCCTACTTGTATTTACATTTCAGCAATAATTTATTTATTTATTTTTACTCTACATCGCCAAAGTATAGCTCTTAATACTTTTTTACAATAACAATTTCATTTGCAATTTTGCATACATCTTAATAGAGGAATCAGTTGCTGAATCATTGAGATATATTCATATTTCACTCATTAAAAATTGATAATGGCTATGCTAAAAATAAATTGTAAAATACAATTATAATACATTATTTCAAATGTATCTTATTCTCATTCAATGAGAAAATCGTGTTGAACGATGTACCTAAATAGCACTGCATTCATGATGTATTTTAAAGTCTTAAATTGTCGAAGAAGAATAGTTAAGAAAGGAAGTAAGACAATTTTGTTATAAAAGCATTTTTCTATTTATAGTAGATAGAAAAGAATAATATTTAACATTAAATGTTAAACATGTATAGTGCATTGTAGGCGTTCTTGTTCCTTTCTTTGCTGATACCTGTAAAAAAAGAAACGGAATTAGAAAATGACTTTTACTTAGATAAAGTTGTGTTAGTTACACCATTTATTAACTCGGGATCAGCAGCCGTACCAATTTTTATGAGCTTTGTTTTTATTTATTTGTCGCCATCCTGGTCAACATAATTATATTACAGTATTATTATTTATTGTGTATAGGTATATTTGTATTGAATTATTAGCATCAAACAAACTCTTTGGTGGGTGTCTCACTGTGAGAATGGGCTACTAACAACTACCCGCCGCCTGCTAAACGCAAAGATTTTGACAAAGGCCTCCTTATAAAGGGAAATCCCTTATTCCAGTGGGACTGTTACAGGCTGTTTGTTGCGATCACTGCTTGGCAGTTGATTATGGGGTTCAGTTGTTTTTAGTAAGACGCCGGGAACTACAAGGCGGCGTTCTTCATAAGCCATATTACCGGGGTAGGCAATAACAACAACTGCAATCCCTGATCCGTCGGCTAAGCAGTAAACTATCAGAAGTGTTGCATAAGTTCCATAATCCCTAATACCCGTCTAACGTTAGATGTATACAATGTTTGATTATATTACGTACTAGCTTTCCGCCGCGGCTCCACCCATGTTAACAGTTTTTCCCGTGGAAATGGGGCATTTCTCCGTGGTAAAAGGTAGCCTATGTTACTCAGGGTGAATGTAGCTTTCTAAAAGTGAAAGAATTTTTGAAATCGGCTTAGTAGTTTTTTAGTTTATTTATTACAAACATACACACACACACACATAAATACAAATCTTTCCTTTAGGCTGTTATTCCAATCCGACCAACTAAACGGATCAACTACTCGTTCCGATCGGAACTCGGTTTGGGGTTGTTCTGTCCTTTTTCGTCCTTAAATTACTTCGCACTAAAGTTTGTCGAACTGCAGGCTTACTATGTAAGTAGCGACAGGCTCGAGGAGCTGTCAAACGCGACGTATTGACAGAACTACTATGGCTCTAATGTCACTATGTCGTGTTTGACAGCTTCTCGAGCCTGTCGCTACTTACATAGTAGGCCTACTAACGTTCATCGCACTAGAATTATTTGGCATAGCGTTACGGAGCCTTGAGGCGGTTTCTATGTGGCGGCACGAAGTTCGCTGGGTCCGCTAGTAAATATTGTTTCGTTTCTGCTGATTTAAATTCGTAGTGTAGGTATATGAATATTTTAAAATGTGACTCACTTGTCAATTAAAGATGATATATCAGCGGGGATGGGTGCGAAACTTCCTGAAAGGCCGTCGCTCCCATTATTACCTCCACTGCAAAAGGACAAAAAATGAAAAAAAAAATTTAGTAAGAACGTTTAAAGGGCTATTTAATTTACCTACTCAACTACAAGGCAAAGCTCTTATAAGATAGGATATTACTGAAGCTCTAGAAATTTATGAAAACTATTCAACATAACAAAAAGAAAAGTACCTATATTAAATTAATGATTAAATTGTTACCTATCTTACCAAAAAGTATTATTATAATACCGTTAAAAAGATTTACGTAAATACAAGATTAAACGTAAAAAAAAGTTTTATTTTGTTTCCAGAATTAAATAAAATACTATCTTTTTATCTCGACTAAAATCTTACTTAGTACAATGTCAGTACATCACTATTAACGTCATGCATATTTGAAGGCGGGAAAATTAAAATTCATACAAAATAGTAATTTGGTAGGTAAGTTAAAAAAATATGTAGGTATGTAAGTAATTTTGAAATTTTAGAATAAAATTACAATAATGTACTTTATTTCGTTAGGTAGAATAATAAACAAATCGCCTTTCTTGCTAACCTAGTCATTTATAAGATTAGATTAGGTATCACTTTCGTATAATTATAAAATATAAATTGATTATAAAATTATTTATGATGATTTATAATCTGCGTGCTTTGCTCTTGTCACACACACCACACCAACTACTCACTTCTTGGTGATCCAGCAAGTTAGCGCAGCCAGAGTAGATACATAATGAGAACCTTTCCTCTGGAATCGGTGTGAGAAGGTGAGTTTTCAGGTTTTTTAAAATGAGCTTTTAAATGTATTGTTATATACCTATAATGTGAACGTACGCGTACAGTCTGTGATTTGTTATATATTTATTTAGTAAATAATCATTAAAACAATTTGTTTACGACGCCATCTATTGACGAATTACTTAAAAAGCTCGCATTAGGCAGTACTAGTTCTGTGACTGGATTCTTGGTTGCCTACTACTTGAGCAGCCAGCTAGGGTATAGGGCGAGGCGTGAGGGGGCGGGTGTGGCGGGGAGGTACCTGCGGTCTACCTGCTGGTGGTGCGCGCGCTGCGTCGCCCGCTGCCGTACACGCTGCCGCCAGGCGAGCCGCCCGAACCTGCGCAGCCAGGGGTGTTAGAGCTTCGTGACGTTTAACATAAATAACACATACGCTATCATTTACTGCGGGAAGATCACACATTCCCACGGGAAAAATTGCCAGCGCGGGCGAAGGCGTGGGGCAAAAAGCTAGTTAAATGAAATGAACAAAGAGAGAAGCAGTATGCTCATCAGCCGCCGATGTGTCAGCACAACTGTTTGAAATATATTTGTTTAGCAATAGGCAGACCTTGCAAACAGTTTTTCTCCTGGGAATAAAGAATTTTCCCGCGGTAAAAGGTAGCCTATATCCTTTGCCGAGGTCTATTCTATCTTTGCATTCAATGCAAACATACAAACAAATAAATAAATACTTTCCATTCAATATTTCATTTTATATATTACTAGCGACCCGCCCCGGCTCCGCACGGGAAAATGGTTATTGTGGGTTATCCTTCAGTATATTATGCATGTATTATACATATAAACCTTCCTCTTGAATCACTCTATCTATTAAAAAAAACCGCATCAAAATCCGTTGCGTAGTTTTAAAGATTTAAGCGTACAAAGGGACATAGGGACATAGGGACGGAGAAAGCGACTTTATTTTATACTATGTAGTGATATTTCTTATTTAGTCTATAATATTATAACATAACTAATATTATAAATATTATAACTGTTAGGTATACTAAGAAACTGAAATACTATATGAGATGAAATATTGAATGGAAAGTTTATATCCTGGTTAAACTTTTATGTAATGTTTTAGAAGAAAACAACAAACTTAATTATAATTATATTTCTTTTATTTTTATAATCTATAACATACAATAATACAATGCTGGTGCTGTTCAAGAAATTGAATTATCATTTCACTTCATTTTCACTTCCATGGTATATGCTCTAATAAGTCCATCTGGTGTAGCTCCAAAAATAGTAATATAATCTTTCTAGTATAATCTGCATATTTATGACCAGTTCTGCCTCTTCATTTTTAACCTGAAATGCATAAAAATACTTAATTACTACAAAAGCCTGAATCAACTTTTCGTTCGATAAGTAAATATTATGTCAATAAAACAAAGACATCATGATCATACCTTTTTTATGGCTTATTACTTCCATTATTAGGTTGTTCCCTCTTTCAATGGCACCAAGTTCAAGTTTCAAGTTTGAATTGATATCCCATTATTGAGATGTGATGTTTTGTTTTACAATGTAAAGCTGCATACCTGCCAAAATACAGAAAATGCTTATATACATTATGTTCTAAGAATGTAAAGTGCCTTTGTGTATATATTTTTATTGCTCTATAACCAATTTACAGTCTGTATTTTTATTGCATAAATATTTGAAACTAGCTGTCAGCGGATACAGCTTTGCCCGCATCATACAATCCTTGCTCGTACAATCATTGAGAATAACTGCTAGTTACTGAAATATCACCAATTTCTTCGGCTTTTCTACACGATTTGGCACACGGATTTGGCACTTCGATTGCAAATAGATTTACTTCCAGTAACATAATAATTTGATGTAAACGTGGCTCTTTGGATGATATATACATAATATTCAAGCCTATTATAAAGCAGTAGCACGCTTACATACATCCAACAATAAAATTATGTAGTTTGTAGACAAAAAAATGCACAACGAAAATAAACGTAATTGTTTACCTTTCGAAGCAGCACAATTCTTGTAGGTAATCGGGCCATCCATTGTTTTTATTTATAATGTTTGTAAAAATTGTAACACAATATTAGGTATAGGTATAGATTTCTCCCTTTTTTCATAAATAACAATTCAATTCAATATTTATGAACAAGCTGGAGCGTTACCGCGCTCACCGCGCTGTCAGTTTGTATGAAAATAATGCTGAACGCTGATTGGTGTTGAAAATACGTTCCGTTGTACGGTACTTTTTATTCGAAAAATAAATAAAACAAAATCTATACTATAATTGCAGTCTACTATTGTACTACTCTACATTACTTTGCGTGTTTTGGAAAACAATGAAACCATAGAGTTTGTTCGTTTACTTAGCTAGGTACCGCCAAATTTACGAAAAGTTTAAGTGAAAACTGTTAGTGCAAACCAATTTTTTTTTAAAGCTCTGTTTAGCTTAGTTTTTTGTTAACTAGAGAAAACCTAAGACAAGGTTAGTGAAAACGGGCAAGTAATGTAAGTTGCTGTCATACTGTCGTTTAAAATAAATAGAATAAATAAACAAAATGTAGTAAGTAAGAAATGACTCCGGAACTAAAATACATTATGGGAACATTACATTACTCTACATTCCCAGGAACTACCTGGACATCTCACTCTATAGGTATATACCTACTTCTTCCACTTCTCGTCATTTAATGTCAGTTATAATTCTAATAAGAATTAATTTTGTGTAGTGAGTATTAAAACCAACATTGTCTTTACTAGAAAATCCAAATATAAGAGCGGGCAATTGTGCGCGGGAGATTTTCTCCGTAGAGGACAGCTCGCTAATTAGACATCAGTAGGTAAGTGCTTATAAATTCTTTCGTTTAAGATTTTTCAACTTACCTTTAGTAGTAGTGTTGGCAGCACTGTCGCTGTTGTCGTCGGAGTCGGTGTGGTCCCGCCAGTTGGCGCCGGAAGTTGCGCAGGCGGCTCGCATCCGGTGGCGCGCCTCCACTGTCGAGCATTTAGACAGGCTCGACTCGTCTGCCAAGCAACGCACAAGGGGAGCTCGCGGAGCTCGAGCGATTAGATCTAGCTTTGCTACTGGCCAATTGGAGATTTTAAATAAAGAAAATAATTTAAATAAAAATACTGGCACAATTCTGTGCGCTATCAAAATTAAGCGATACATACTGGCTGAATATAAAATTTTGATTTTTTTAAACTAAAACTAAAAAATCTGATTTTTAAAGCAAGTTCTATTAACATGATAACATGACTTGATTGTGTCGTTGGAAACTTAATAAAATTGATTAGGAGGGTTGCATTAGGTAATCTTATCGTTTGGTAGATTACGTAAGTACCTTTAGTCGCCTTGTTCGATACAGGAAAAGTCGGGCTGACCCTATCCGTAAAATAAACCGGAATCAACAAGGCACAATGCCTTATACCACAGAATGAATTTATCTTGGCACACGTAAGAGTCGGATCTAACCGTATCGGTAGTGGTCGCAGGCGCGGTGTCGCCGGTGCGGGCGATGCGGCGGCGCAGCGTCGTCGTCGCGTCGCGCTAGCGTGCGAAACTGCAACGAATGCGCCGCAGACACGCCAAATGTCGCGTAAGGACTTATCTCGTACAGTTCCGCTGGAAAGACAAGGATGTGACCTTAGAGTGAAAGCATACAATACCAAATTATAACAAAAGTACCTCCACCACATCCTGACACGAAATATAAACCAATGTGTTGAATAACTGCTGCAATTATGGATCAGCAAGAAGTAGGTAAACTACGACACCCACACGCTAAGTAAGGTAAGCATGCAAGAGATTGATATAGTCTTGACGGCAGTTGAAACAGAAAGGTTATTTAATGAATGTGACGCTACGGAAAGTGTAAAGCAGGCATACAAGGTGGATCAACTATCTGGTGAGGATTACAGGAAACAGCCAGGATGCGGGCCAAGCAAGAACTATAGTTGTGGAGAACTTTGGGGTGGGATTTTGTCTAACAGTGGACATCTTTTGGCTGAGCTGATGATGATGGTGTCATCATCGTCATCATTGACGTAAGTAGGTATATAGATAGATAGAAACAATATGCCTTCCTTTTGGGTTGAATGTAAACTTCTGTCGAATACTGAAACAATTGATTACCAGAGGAGTCGTCGTTGGACTTCTCGTTTCCGTTGATGGACGAGGAGGAGTACAGCTTCTGTCCCTCTCTGAGCTTCTCCCTCTCAGCCTCGTTGCTCTCGCTCAGCTTCCTGTCGTCGCGCATGTAGTGGTCGCTAGAAATGCAGAAAAATCTGTAACAGAATCAGTATGCTTCACTACGAGATTCTAACAAGAGTGATAAAGGTAGCTTTATAGTTTTCTTTGTTTGCATCATCCTTTTTGTATTTCTTGGTGTCAATAAAGCATAATATTGTATTTGTATTTTGTAGCTTGTCTATGTAATCAGATCAGCATAGCAGTACATACTATATTTATTCTGTGGCATAGCTTACTTTCTGAATACACTGAATGTCTTCAATCAAACAGTTAGTACCATAGAGATAGATTTTTAAATGGTTGGTACAGTCAAATTGCAATAGAATTAGAAGATGAATTCATTTTCTTATTAAAAAAATACACAAATATAAACTAGTAAACTAACTTGCGTTTATGCTGCAGCAGGCAGATGATGCCAGCGAGCGTGCACACGACGACCACTGCGCTTGCGACGCACGACAGCAGCACCGTGCGCAGCCCCCCCGAGCGGGCGCCCTCCGCCACGGGGGCTCTGGGTTGCAGCGTGGGGATGCGCCCTGAACACACACCAACTTAACAGCAACACCATTGTGTAACATGCATCAGTTTACCCAAAATTTGTAAAGATCGTTGCCCGGTCATTCTCGCGATCCGGTGTTCTTCGGGTGATTTCCGTCACGCTTTTAATTTTTCATTAAATTCTTGATAATAGTAATAAAACATAAGCAACGCGTTCTACTGAACACATTCGTACATTTGGCACTGTATTTATCTATTTAGTTTTGAAGTTATTGAGTCATGAATTTTCGGGCGTGACGGAAATTTGATTCAGGTGACAGAAATTAAAATGGTTTTATTATGAATTATGATTTTACGTTCATTAGTTTCTTGATTAACTAGCGATATACCTAAACTGCCTACTGTTTTTTTCTTATGATATTTTTTATGAACTTTCATATGCGATATGCGTATACAACGCGACCCCCGAAATCACAATACTCTCTTGATCAACAAAGCAACTGAGCAGAATCGAGGATCGAAAGTGTTTGTAGAAGAACTCAGTAGAAGCCATTTCGAAAAAAAATACCACGTCGACAGAGAAAGTAACTGCTTCTGGATCGGAGATTGAGCACGTCTACACTAGCTTGTATAGTTCACACGCAATGCAGCCCAATTCGCAAGAGGGAGACCCTAAGGCTCTCCTAACATTGCATTTTACTGAGGACTTGTCTGAAATTAGCTTGGACGAGATCATGTTGGTCTTTAGACAGATAGAAATGGAAAAGCTCTAGGTGAGCACAGCATCACAAATCATAACAGAGCTTTTTGAAGCCAGCGGAGTCCCTGTACTCAAAGAGCTCCAAAAGCTCTTCTCTGGAAGAACTCCCAAGGCGTAGCACAGAACAAAAGGGGACAAAACCTTGCTAAAGAATTTATCAACCGATCTCGATTCTGAGTCATGTTTATAAGCTGTTCTCCAGGATCATAGCAAACAGGCTTTTACGAAGGCTCAGACTGGGTTTCGCAGCGAATACGGTTCCATAGACCTCATACACACAGTGCGGCAGTTAATATAGAAGAGTGCAATCAGCCCTTGTGTTTAGTATTTGTGGACTACGATAAAGCCTTCGACTCTGTTGAAACCTGGTCTGTCTTTGAGTCCTTGCAGTGCTGTCAGGTGGACTGGCATTATGGTGACAAACATTGAGGCAATTAATTTCTTTACAATGCCACGACTGTTCGTCTGACCGTCCAAGTACAGAACCAGAAGACTAAACATAATTCTCCTGCGTCGAGGAGTGCGATGCGACAAAGGGATATAATATCTCTGAAATTGTTCGTAAACGCTTTGGAAGATATGTTCACCACTCTGGACTGGAAAAAAACGGAGTCAATATAAGGCTGTGGACCTGGAGCCGGTTGCAATAAATGGGGTCACTCTTGAAGTGGTTTCAGAGTACTTATACCTAGGGCAGGTACTGCAGTTAGGTAAAAACAACTTTGAGAGAGAAATGGACAGGTGGATCCAGCTGGGCTGCGCTGCGTTCCGAAAACTGCGTAACATCTTTTCGTCGCCAATGTCACAGAGCCAGAACACAAAGATTTATTCAGTGCATCCTACCAGTAATGACCTATGGAGCTGAAACCTCGACACTTACGTACGATTCGTCTGATCCATTACCTCAAAGTTGCTCAGCGAGCTATGCAGAGAGTTATGCTCGGTGTTTTTTTGAGAGATCGAATCCGAAAAGAAGTAATTCGGAAGAGAACTAAAGTTACCTCATGGAATCAGCAAGCTGAAGTGGCAATGTGCTGGACATGTTTGTCGCAGAACTGACAACAGGTAGAGCAGGTGGATATTAGAGTGGAGACCGCGTAGCGGCAATCGTAGTATAGGGCGCCCTACAGCTAGGTGAAGTGACGATATACATAAAGAGGCTGGCAGTAACTGGATAAGAAAAGTCGAGGATCGTGCGCAGTAGCGTGCATTAGGAGAAGCCTATGTCCAGAAGTGAACTGATGCGGGCCAAGTCCGGTGAAGCTTGATTGGTCGTACCTTTTCGACACTAGCATAGGTCAATTAAAAAAAAACTGATGCGGACTGATGATGGCGAAGATAATGTAATAAATTTGAAATTGTAAATTGAAGAATATTGTAACTAACAAAAGCTTTCAGGTATTTTATAATTTCTGACACGCTAAAACGTGATGGAAATGAGTGACCGAAGTTAGGAACACGAGTGTATTTTTTAATTTAATAGAAGAAGCTAAGTCATGGTGAATAATGATTTGGACATGAGATTAGCGACGTATTTCTGCACTGTATTATGTCACTGGCAAAAATTTTAAGTAAACGATGTTAAAATTAAGTGTGCAAACGGAAATTAGAGAAGTAGTGATCCACGCGAACCGAAATTAGGTATTTACGTAAATAGCTCGAAAATGGAAAACGTTACACACCACTGCTTCCGTTGACTGTCGCAGCACAGCTGACGAATGCCGACGATGCGATAAAGATGGCAATAAGTCACTTAGCTAGTGTGGTATTCACCAGTTTTTGACTGGTGACAGAAATTAGGTGTAATGAGAGGACAAACACATACCTATTTCGTCATTATGAAATAAATAAAGGTGTTAAATAAATGATATATTTTAAATAAGAAGGAATGATAATCCACCTCTAATATGTAACTACTAGAATGTACGAAATGTTGCTCATTTTGAATATATTCGTGGTAGAATAGATAATTCTGGGTCGCGGACAGTGACGGAGTATTAGGAGAACGACTTTTGGAAAATAAATTGGCACGTTATTTTGCAGAATCATAAGTATGTAATACCAATCCAAATTAGATAATAGCTTGAACTGTCCATGAAAAAAAAATCAACCCTGTAATCTTGCAGATTAGCCAGATATTTAGCCGGACGCTCTAAAATCAGGCCCGCTGAGAATGACCGTGCCGTTATGATTTACTGTCGCTGTAATTAAACCCTATATCGTCACCCTGCTGAGAAAACCGCGTACGTAATAGACAACTCTTGTTTAATTACTTTTTTTACAAATTGGGAAAAAAACCTTGCAGTATTTGCACTTAGAAAATTTACGCATTTGTTTTAAAGCTCTAAATATTCATATAAAACTAACAAACAACAGAATAAATAGTTACCTATCATACTTTTTTTTTAACAGATGTAAAATTTTGTTGAAAGAGATAGGTACGTGGTTTTCTCAGCAGGGTGACGATATAGATTACCTAACTGGAAAAAATATTTCTTTACACTTCTTATAAAGACTAAGAAAGAATTTATCTTATAATCAGGAGAACTTAAAAATAGGTTTTACTAAACAATCTAATACAAAATATTCTAATGCCAATGCTGAGCTTTACACGCAATATTTCGAGTAGAAAATTTCGTCAAAGGATGTACCTACACATTTTTCGCTAAAGGGATTTAAATCCAGCCATTTATCTACTAACTTTAAACCATTTATTTCACCACACATTACACATTTACAAGTTATAATAATACAAGTAATATAATATGGTACTTGCAACAATAGCTGACCATAGACCTTAGCTCCAAGAAGCTTACCTCCAGTCAGCGTATGAGTGTCAGCGAAGAGAGTGACGCGTTCCACTCCAGCGTCGCTATTGGCTTCCACCGCCAGCTCGTACCAAGTGCCGGGGCTGAGTTCCCCCAGGACGTGGCTCGCTGAACTTAGAGCATCGCCCACCTGGAATTAGTGACACAGTTTGTATACTGAGACTCAATTATTTATTTATTTTTAATCAAAATAATGATTTCTTTCAGCCCGAGTTGATATAAAAGGAACAAAGATGGTCGTAAAACATTTTTAGTTAGTTATATCTACCTACGTATCAATCGATTTTGAAACCCAAGTTAAAAAAAAGTTTCCGAAAGCAAAGCACTGTTCTTAAAAGTGTCGTCGTTTGAATTCATATGAAACCGGTAATGGAATTCACCTTGATCCAATGTTCAGATCCCGCCCGCCTGTAAGACACACGGAAGCCTAGAATGGGACAGCCTCCATCTCGCCACGCGTAGAAGTTGATCTTTATGGCGGTACTGTTAGCGTGAACGTGATCTTCTGCTTTAGGAGGTTTCGGTCCTGCAATCATTCACATGGAAATTCTTTACAATATCACTTCTATAAAGAATTAGCTTCTCTCAAGTCACTATCAGTAGATAGTTATATAACATCCAGAATTAAAAATAGCTCACAATTTAAATAAAGGTTATTTTTAGAGAAAAATATTTTGTAATCTGCTGAATCTGTTTTTTTTCCCGATTTATTTTCTCAGCTTCAAACATGTTGTAATTTCTCCTTGTTACGAAGCCCTTTATCCGTCTAGTGAGATCGATTTCACGATACAAGCACAGGACAATAGAAATAAAAGTATAACTTTAGCACTCACGTCCGCCTCTTGTAGTAGCAATGAGCGTTTCACTAGCTGGTCCAATGGAGATTTTGTTCCGAGCTTGTATCTTGGCATGATAGGTTGTTCCGCACTTCAGCATGTCCATGGTGTAAGACTTTATTTCAGGTGATAGCTCCACCACGTTCCAATCTGTATCCTCGGATTGCTTGAAATGAAGGATAAAACCTGAGAAGAAAAAAAAAACTACTTATCAAAATACTTACCGTGTTTTACTAAGATTATTACTTAAGTATGATTTCCAGTCAATAGAATTTGAATCATGTCAAAAATTATTTATTGATGAGCAGCAGCAGCAAATTGATTGAAATTGCAATATCCTTGTTATCTGTCGAGTTCTTATAAGAGCTTTATAATATAGATAGACTCACCAAATATAGGTTCAGCGACATCCCCAGCCGGCAGCTGCCAATGCAGCTTAATGCTGGAGGTCGTAGTATATTGTAGGGAGAGTTCTGGCGCAGATGGAGGAAGGATGGCCGACACCACGTACACTATAGAATCTTCCCCTATCGTGTTGCTGGCTGTACACGTAAAGTTTCCTGAAGACTGCTCGTTCACCTCTAAAAGAAGGTTTAGGAAATTATTGGTAAAGTTACTGAATAAATTAGTCTTTTACTGATTTGAAGAGTTTTTCAGTCGTCGCTATAATAATTTTAATCGTAAGTCTACTGCTGGACGAAGTATTCCACTTTGCTCTTGCCTATTTTTGGCGAAGCAGGTGATAAATGTTAATAAATACAGAAAAAATAGTTTAAAAATGTTGCTTTATTCACAGCTAAGACCAGCTGATATTTCTAAGGTATCCTCATCATCATCAGCCCGAAAGACGTCCACTGCTGGGCAAAGGCCTCCCCCAAGGTCTCCTTGATTGATAAACATTGTTATTTTACCTCTTATATGTAGATGTCCCCTATGCGTGACTTGGTAGAAGGCGTGGTGGGTGACGGGGGTCCTATGATGGGTCCAGCGGGAGCGGGGGGCGGGGGAACCCACACAAGTGCACGCCAGCGTTGCCGCCTGACCCTTCCCCACCCACACTTCGCCGCCGAACGACGCGATTCGAGCTGGAACTGCAAATAGAAGACAATTTTATTGAGAAGATAGTAACATTTTACTTGCAGTAGCATAGGATAGCGCATTTAGTGGTAGGCTCTTAAAAGAATTGTTTTGAAAAGTTTATTGATTTGGCACGTTTCATAAATTTTTAATTAGAATAAATTATAACTACTGAAATTTTGGGTCCGACCGTTAGGGCCCTATTCCGGTACGATCCCGGCCGTGACGTCACTGAAAAACCCGGCGGCTTGCCGACCAACAGATTTTAGATTGTAGTGGCGTCACGGCCGAGGGCGTACCGGAATGGGGCCCTAACGGCCGGACCCGAAATTTTTGGTATACAGAAGAACAGTTTGTTTTGAGTATTAAGCTGCGTACCCGCAGACGCCGGAAAGAGCGGGCTGCTGGCTGATATCCTAAATTTATATGCAGCTTGCCCCGTAGAGAGCGCGCTCAATCTGTGTTACATTACAAGCTTGATCCGTCGTTTAAGCTTGATCCGTCGTACTTTTTCGACTCAAGCATAGGTCAATTAAAAAAAAGTGTTACATTACAAGCTAAAGTTGAGTATTTACGGATATCGTCCCGCACCCACGCTTTCCCGCGTCTGTAAGTTCGCTCGTATAATGGTAAAATTAGCCATACTCCTAGTGCTGGGTCCTTGTCCCACGACGGGCGTGGACTCCCCCTCCCCCGACCCCGTGGTGGCCGACACCCAGAACTCGTACAGCTGGCTCTCCAGCAGGTTCCGCACTTGGAACATCAGCTCCGCGTCCACCTTCTTCTCCGCAGACACTGTGAAGCTCGAGTGCTTGCCCAAGCTGAAATAGATCAAATATATTGTACATAACTCACATCATAATTATTTACGTTACCTATCGAAAATATTAATGAGGTTGTATAGAGGACTTCCTCAAGTTTTCCTTAGCTGAGGCTTTAGTGCAGGAATTCTTGAGAAACATTTAAGTATAGTTATAAATATATTTCGCAAGTTTGTCATGTTGCTTTCATATTGAAAAATTAATAATGGTCATTCGATTTTAGATCGATTCGCATTTTATGTTACCAGTACAAATAAATAAGAATCATAGGTACCTATTTGCTTTTTTTCTGTTCAAAATGCTAAAATAACGAATATAAGTTTTAATGATTTCCACCAATGGCGGAATTCCTTACCGTCCAGCTTCCCTGTAGTAGACGGTGTAATGTGAGATGATCCCATTGGGATGTAGAGGCGGCAGCCAGCTCACAAGCACCGAGTCAGCCGAAAACGCCAGCGCCTTTATCTTGTGGGGCGCTGATGGTACTGGATGGAAGAATAAAAGACATACGTATTTGAATTTTATAAGGAGTAGCCCTGACAAATTATAGTTTGTTTTCATAAACGGATTAATAGAGAAGTGAAGAATTAGAGTATGAAATCAGCAGCTTCTTGGACGTTATATTATACCCCTGGAAGATGAAGCGACGATCTGTCATTAGCTCGCAATAGGACGAATATTGGGCCGAGTGATATACTAAAGGCTATCAACATTTTGAGAAGAATGTTAACTGAACATTAACTTACCATCTTCTTCCGTCATGCAGTAGACCGGCGGGCTTCTCTTGCCGTCGCCTGCGTTGGTGTAAGCCAGAACCTGGATGGAGTAGTTGGTATATTTCCGCAGCGCATTGAGGTTTGTCGCCGTTGTCGTCACTCGCTTGATTTCGCCGACGTCGGCTGGAATAGGAATTATTTTTAGCTTAACCTTGAGTGATGGATTGGTACTTGTTTCGTTCCCAAAATGTATATGTCGCAGGGAAATGAGGACATTAGGGATTTCACGAAATCCCGGTAGATGTCGAATTCTCTTGTTTATTACGTCTTCTAACTAAAATAATCTAGTGATATGATAAATTCTATAATATAAAGTCAGAAAATGTCATTTCACTAAACTAAATTAAGTAGTGAAATAAAGAATATTGTTGATGAATATGATTTTAAGCTCTCGCAGTCACCATCATTACATTATAAATTGTATTAATCTAATGCGGTGGCCTAGTGGCTAGGGTTATTGTCTTTCATTCGGGAGGCGCAGGGTATTCTCTATTCGACGCTTTCTCGGTGAAGGAAAACATCGTGAAGAAACCTGCACACACCTGAAAAATAGATTATAGCAAGCGACACTCACCATGGTCGGCGGTGAGCGGCGTGTAGATGAGTTTGTACCCCTGGATGATGCCGCCGTGCTGGCCGGGTGGCGGCGGGCTCCAGTTCACGTTGATGCTGGACGACGACAGCGGCGAGCAGAGCACGCGCGTCGGGTGGGACTCGGGTACTGGTAACACAAACATCTTTAGTTTATACTTTTTTAACGGTTTAATTACCGAACTCTGACAAGACTCTACTCCGACAAGACTCTACTCCGACAAGACTCTACTCCGATAAGACTCTACTCCGACAAGACTCTACTCCGACAAGACACTACTCCGACAAGTTCGTTAGGTTAGGTTAGGTTAGTTTTTATGTTTTGTCGGAGTAGTGTCTTGTCGGAGTTCGGTTTGGATTCTTTTTTAACAGATACCGTAAAAGTATTAACAAAAACATTTGGCTGAATTAATGGTCAATGCCATCGGACGCATTTGGGCTGAGAGTTTTCCTGCACGATCGAATCAGGAATCATGACGCGGCAGGCAAACCAATCACTGACCGACATAGTCCGAAAAATCACTTTTAAATTATAGGCCAGGGTAGAAAGGATGTTGAATGACGACCGAAAGACGAAACGTAAAGGCAGGTCCGTGAACTAGATAAAATTTTGAAGTATGGGTTGTGAGGTAGACTTTTGTTTCGGTAGAAACGTTAATGATAGTGTGCCAAACTAGTGAAATGGAAATTGTCTATGTCGTAAAATACAGCTGAACAACTTTTCAGCTCTAAAAGGTGCTGTAATAAAACTTTTTCAATATGATTGACTCAATTGTCCTGATTAGGTAAGGGGAAAAAGGTCAGTAATTCTGTAAACTTACACTAGACTTCCACATAGTCTCACCTCCTTCCAGCGTAGTAGCAGCTACAGGAGTAGACGCCGGTCCTGCAGCGACGCCATTGAATGCCCTCACGCGCACCTCGTACCGAGTGAACTTGCGAAGAGCTGACAGGCTCAACTCTGTTGCTGACCAGCCATTTACTGTGAGAGTCCTGAAGATTTAGAAATAGGAGGGCATGAAAAAGAGGTAATAGCATTATTGAATTTTAAGTAAATAATACTGATAGGTTTAGCATATTATTATTACTATAGTCAGATACGCAGCAATGTTACATTATAAAGACGAATCTCATCCCAACCCTCAAGCGGCCGTCAATCCATGGCATCAAAGTACTCTTCATCGTCATGTAACGAGACCCTTAAAGGTG
Source organism: Teleiodes luculella (assembly GCA_948473455.1). Taxonomy (NCBI): domain Eukaryota; kingdom Metazoa; phylum Arthropoda; class Insecta; order Lepidoptera; family Gelechiidae; genus Teleiodes; species Teleiodes luculella. The sequence continues at coordinate 17,498,911 of OX419583.1, forward strand.
TTAATCAACGCTTCATATCATTATGCCAGTGAACACGACGATGTTCTCGCGAAGGGCATACGTACGAGCCCAGTTATTTGCTCTGTCTGTGGTTATTTATTATAGTGAGACTCTCACTACACTATCTCGATTCACTCCTGGCTATGACGCCACCAAGACATGAAACGTGCAGCTAAGATCCTCTACCCCGGCCTCACCTGGACGTGTTATGTATAGGCGAGCCCCCAGGCCCCAGCTCGGTGCAGGTGACGGAGTATCCCAGCAGCTCCCCGTGCCACGCCTCGCGGGGGGGCGGCCGCCACGTCACGAGCAGCTCGCCCGGCCCGCCCGGAGTCACGTGAATGTTCGTTGGGGCTTCCGATGGCGCTGGAATGAGAGGAAATAAAACAAATACACATTCATCGAATAGAACTTGATTGCAATACGAGAAATAACTTGTCAGTTTCTTGATATTATTTTGAATTGAAAGACCTGATCAGCGCATATCAGCGGATACTACTTCATTGAGAAGCTCGTGTTTTCTCCTAATCTTATTTTCTCTAATAAGTGAAGAAGACAAGAATCTACTAATTTACAATTTGTTCAATTAATGCGGTTATGCAGCTACGTAAAAAGATAAAAATGCAACGATTAAACATGTAGAAGAACGTTTACTTCTCTATTGGAGAAGGTAGACTGTAGATAATAAATCATGTAGAATTATGTAGACAGTTGAAGCATTACCTTCCTCCTGGGTTTTAACCACAACTGGCTCGGTGAACTCGCTGCGGTCGATCTGGTTAATAGCAGCAATGCGGATCATGTATGCCGTGTGCGGCTTCAGGTTCGTCAGCAAAGCCTCGTAGTGGATGTCACCCTTCTTTGTGAGCCTGCAAACAATTTTTGATATTATATTTACACACTGTTTTACAGAATGTAATCGTATCTAGATTACAATCTCTGAAACAAATTACATCGGGTATGGAACGTCTCGGCTAAATATAGCGACAACCTGCGCAAATGCTGACAGTAGAATTATATTTATTTATTCATTATTTATTTATTTTATCTTTGGAAGACTTACAGCTAAATGACAACAAAATAAAACTCAATAAATTCTACAATGCTAATAACAAGTCTCCACCTATACATAGCTAGCTGACATAAAGACGGGCCTCACAGGGCCACAAAATACAAACAAAAGTAAAAACTTAGATGCAATACAACGCAATGGACATCAAGCCACAATAAACAAATAGTAGCTCCGTGAAAAAGAATATGACTAGGATCCAGTATGGATTGTCGACCAAAAAATACCTAAGTAGGTATATTGTTTATATTTTCTTTATAGTTACCAGGATTTGCATATAGAAGTAGAACATTAAGATAATTAAAACACTGAACTTCCCAACTCACGTGATATAGGCATGTGCAGCTCCATGGACGGACACGTTGAGGCTGGTGGCGGAGTCCCACTGGTTGACTCTGATGGCTCCCTGCGGAGACAGCGCGGCGAACTGCACCGTGTAGCCTACCAGCGGCGAGTTGCCGTCGAAGCCCTGGCTCCACGACAGCCGCACGCCACGGCTCAGGATCTCCGTCACCGTTAGAGAGTGGGGAGAGTCCGGCTTTTCTGGAATGTCGTATAAAATTGAATTAACGATAGTCGGATTTGCCTAAGGAGCTCAACCGCAGAAGTTTAAGAAATAATAATAAAAGCAAACTTAAAACTCAGTCGTATACTGAATCAGCATGATCGTGTTGCTTTTGAATTACAAAAACGTTTTTTGTCACTTGTAAAAGATTAAAGCTTTATTAATAAGACTCAATGGTTCCTTATTAGAGGTATGATCTTCTTATAGGAGGTATTATTTAGTAAATTGTCACCCTTAGTTCAGCACTGGACTAAGGAGGTTTAAATACTCATACTTAAAAGCACGCTATATTTTCTATCGGAGTGAGCAGAGGTAATCCTTAAATAAGGAAGATAAACCCAAACCACGTTTGCAAAATATTATAGTGTCTACTGTTTGGTTTGGATGTTATGGTACCTATTTTGTGAGACAATAAATCCCTTACCTTGGACGGATAAATAAATATAATGGTCGCTGTGACCGTAGGCGTTGACAGCTTGGCACTTGTACACTCCAGAGTCCTGTCTGTCAGCTCTGCTGATGTACAACTGGGACCTTAAACCACTATCAGTCTTTGCTTCGGAGACACTTAACCTGAAAACAACCAGGACCGTTACTAGACCAGTGTAAGTAGATGCCGTTAGGAAACCCATGGCCATCAGATAGGAAAAAGATCTGAGTAGATACCTACTGGTAGTCTTTTGATAAAAATGAGAATTTATGATTAAAAAAATTTAGAAATGTTAGGCATATTGTTAGGTTCTCTAAATAAACATTAGGTATTTTGGAGGGAGCCTCAGGACCACAGCTTAATACGTTGGTATGGAATACGTCATGAAGAAAACGTTACTTCACCTGACAGGCTCTGCTCCTATGACTGATAATCAATACACTGTTATTTAAAGATCTGCTGCATCCAGGAAAAAATACTTTACGTGGTTGACGAATCTAGGAAGTCTATATCAAACAAATAATTAAGAAAGTTTAAAAAGAAATGATGTAGAGATGGCTAAAGTAACTTTAGTGGTTGTAGGTAGTAGGTAGGTGGCAGGATTGTAGTTTTAGTGTAAGTATTATCTATCACGTCTTATAGTTTGTTGTATTTATTTTATTAGAATCTGCTGTTGTTTATCTTTCAAAAGTAAGTGTACACAAAATGACTTATAACGAAAGACCTAGCTACCCATAGCACAGGGTATCCTAGTTTGGGCTAGGCACACTTTTGTAAGATATTTGTGTTGTAAATAAAAACATTTGTATTTTTATTATTATTAGTGTACCTATAAGTATTAAGATCTAGCTGGTTGAGGTTGTGCGACCACTGCACGCGGATGGGGCTGTCCCCGCGCACGTCACAAGCGAGCGTCGCGGGCGCATCCCGCCGCGCCGTCATGTTGTGGGACGTCAGCTCGAACCGGGCCGGCTCTGGAACACAAATCCAGTTTCATAACAGATTAGATACGGAGATATTTTTTACTCCCTTACTTACTCAACTACCTCAACATCCAAGATACCGAAACTAGTTAGTATAACTTACTAGATATAGGTAATTAGTTTTTTGTTTTTTGTTTTTTTTTTGTTTTTATTGGTTTTTTTTTTTTGATATAGGTAATTAATCTATAACAATGAGTTATGCATGGGACTGGTGCCTAAAAAAGGATGAAACCTGTGTCATAGGTCATCAGGCCCTCACACCACGGATCAAAATTTACAAAGTGTATGCCATAACACCCACCGTAAAATTGCCATTGAAATTGGAACACTAGGACTAACCATTGACAGCCACGAAGATGGTATGCGTCAGAGGAGAGCCGACGCCATTCTCGGCTTTGCACATATAGTGCCCCTCGTCATACGGCAGAGCCGACTCGATAAATAGGGTCCCATTGGCGAAGAACTGGAACCTTCCACCCAGGTTCATCAGAGGCGCGTAGTCGGTAGATCCTGACCCTGCAACGATTTAGAGTGATTTGAAGTATTTTTTAACTATTACATGTTCTAGCATAGAATCGCGTTCAACAATTGGCTCAAATCAAACCTTCTAATACCATGGTTTGTGAGGTAGGTTAACCTCGAAACCCACACGATAAGCAAGCAAGCATCAAACCTTGAATACACATTAGAAATTTACACGTGCATTTGTGCTACGATTTGAATCAATGATTCGATCATTCGATTTCAATCGTTCGTGTTTCGGTTCCCCACCTATTTGGGGGTCGTTAAGTTGGTCATCATCTCAGCCGAAAGACGTCCACTGCTGGACAAAGGCCTCCCCCAAGAATCCCCACATTAAGTTGGTACTTAGATTCAAAGTATAAAATCGTCTAGAACAAACTTACCTCTCTGTTTGAGCCAGGTAATCTGCGGCCCGGGTGAGCCAGTCGTCGTGCAGTGGAGAGCCACTGGTTCCCCAGCTAACACTGCTTCATCTTTTGGTTCCACCACCCACTTGGGGGATACTGCAGCGTGAAACATAATTTGTGCTTTAGATATTTGTGGCCATTACATAACATTGTAGACACGGAAACTAAACTGACGTGCTTAGTGAGCCTAAGTCATGGTATAGTACAATTAGGTAATGAAATCAAAACCCTTTTACCAATCTATTTAAAGTTACGTATGTAATACAATAATTTAAACTGATTTTATGTTTAATGTGTATTTTATAAAAAAGCCAACTTATGTATTTTATTAGTTGGATAATTTATAAATAACACATTATTTATTATAGTACCTGAATACGTTACCTCTCCTGTAAGCATTGCAAAAGTTTTTATAGCTACTTATAGTATTACTGTTTTCTTGATGTCAATTTACTAAAAAAATAACTGAATTATTAAATCCTTTAAATCTTTATTAATCTAAATAATAAGAAGTAAGAGAAAAGAGTAGGTAAAATTACCCTTTCCTTTAGCCATCTGAAATCCATTGCTGAGCAAAAAAAAGAACAACACAGTTTTACGTATCTGAAAAAGCGTAATCCATAACAAAATACAAGAGATTACAAAAAGGAAATAATGAAGAAAGTGGCAAAAAGTGCGAGAGAAATCCTCGATTCAATTTATTCTGTTAGCGCCGTAAACTCTTCTGACTTGCGCAATTTCCCGCCGCGGAATAAGTTTAGAATTTAATTTTTCAACGAAAAGATTAAAGTGTTTCGTCGTCTGTTGAACTTGGCTCCGAATAGGGATCCTTCTGCTCTCTCCAATTATAATGTCTATTCAATGGCGAGGGGGATCATAATCCGATAAAAACGGCATTTTCCTTGTACTCAAATTGGCGGATTATAATGTCACCGGATAATTTTTCTGTGTGCATTTTAAGAAATAATTCAAGTGTAAAGCATGAAAATAAGAGAGCATCTATTAAAGACGTGACTTGAGCCTGCCCTAATTTTAGGGAGCAATCACAAAATAATTGGGTGAAAGCTCGTAGCTCTAAATTATGTAATAAAATAACCTAAGCTTTCTTTTTGTACGTGTAAGTATTTTTTCATAATTGTATTTGAACTCATACATAATATTGAAAAAAAAAACGCATAAAACACAATGAAGGTCTTCTCGTTTTTATTTCTGATGTATTGATTGCATCCTTTTTTCATAATCTTGGAGTACTTATATTACGAGTTCCCAAAAAAACACTCCCCCAGTTTATTATTGGTATTTTATAACAGTAACTTGTTTTGTAATATTTTTAGAAATATTCATCAATTTATAAAGCCTCTGATATGTCGAATTAGATGATGTATAATAATCAGAATCAGATAACAAACAGACCGCTGATTAAACAGTACCGATATTTGCTAATTGCGCTAATAAACACGAACGATTCCGCTCCAATAGTCCCGCTCTCAACGATGACTAATCATGTCGGTACGCAATTATTAATAATAGTAATCTGGTGCAAGCGTGAAAATATAATGGTGTGCTTGGTGCTTACAATACTGTACTTTACAGGTCACGTAGGTGAATAAGAGGTGCGTTTATTACACAGATGTTACATAATAAGTAAGTATATACGACTGTCGTTGGTCGCTCTCGACAATAGTCAGAGTGTGAAAATGTATGGCACCGCTTTAGAGGTCGCACGCAGCCGACTAATGTCGCGCTTCTTGAAGTTAGTCAATGTTGTTCGTCAGTTCTTTCTAGATGTGTGTCTACCAAAAGCAAAATCATGGACGGAATAGTATCTACCTTAACGGAGGCGTCCAAAGACAATTAAAGAATATTTTTGCACTGGACTTATAAAAAACTGAAGAACGTCATATTTGCAGAAAGTCGCGGTGTTTTTTCTTGAAAAACCGAGTAATTTTATTTGGAATATGATCAAATTTGATATTTGATATGTATATCAGTTTTGGTCGTCAACCAAAGACATCGAAAAACGGCAAAAGTAGGACATATCATGAAAAATAAGCATCAAATATTGTTTTACTCATTTTAATATCGAGTTGCTATTACCAAATTCTCATCCAAACTAAACATATCAGTTCTAAATACGCATCTGTGTAAAAAACACACTCTTATTCAAACTAAACAGTGCTCGGTGCAATGACATGAAGGTGCTTTGGTGCCAAAGTTTACTGTTTATATCGGCGTTACCTTTGACCACCAGTTCGGCGGTATAGTTAACTTTGGCGGCGGAGTTGGACGCGACGCAAGTGTATAGGCCGCTGTGCCGGGCCGAAACCTCTTTGAAAACGAGGTTGCTGAAAAAATCAGCGCCCCGCTCTTCCACCTACGTACAAGGGCGGCTTAGTAACCAGGCAGCGATGATGATACTTGCTTAGTACTAAGTAGTTTTAAGATGATACGAGAATGCACATTTTTTAGTCAATAAAATGCGACGTAGCGTGTCGGAGGCTTCAAACGCTTAAAAGCTGTCATTATTTCGAGTAGTTTTTTTGGCAAAGTTTTTCTCTTTTTGTTCGTGTTTACAAACACACAAATTTAAGTACATAGGTAGCAACAAGGCCGCCGTATTGTACCTTAATTTGAATAGTTTTTAAAATCATTATAATAATATAGAATTTCAGCCTCGTGAATACTAACTTAACTTAACTTACAACTTTTTATAAGAACAAAGTAAATTAAATATTATTGAAAATAATCGTAATTTTCACCGCTCCGCTCCGATACGCCACGTAAAGCACATTATCAAGTCTTCAACCTTACCTGTAATGATGATGGTATGGGCACGTTGTCTTTAAGCCAGGTGAAGTGGACGGGCATGTCGCCAGAAGTGACGCTGCAGCTGACTTGCGCTCTCTTTCCCTCTTGCAGGTTTGCAGAGAAAGAGAACGGCTCGATCTCTGGCGGGTCTGTAAATGAAAACAGGAGGTATTGAGTCATTTGAGCTGAAAGCATACAGGGTCAAATCATTTCCAATATTAAGTCATACATAACAATATACTTGTTCAGTTCAAATCAGCATTAATTTAATTATCTATAGTAACACATACACTGTAAATTTAAAATTAAGTCGCCCATTTTTTCTTTCATTTGAGAACCGAGAAGGATGGGAAATGAACGGATTGAGTTTTGAATTAATAGTATCCTTAAAAATTTAGGTGCCAATTTTGGTTACGCACTCCATACTTGTGCGATCAACCCAAATCGATGATTGATATTTTGATAGCTAGAGGTAAGGTAAAACTGCGTAATTTTATTAAAACCAAACTGAAAATATTTTGTCCCAGTGTCTTTAAACAAGAAAAAGACGTAAACAAAGAAAATTTGCCCTTTTGTACTGAGCAAAAGATTTAATAGTGAAAACGTTGTTTACGTTTTCCAGGCTCAGCCCAATTATAACAAAAACATGGACGAATAACAAGTTAGCGGATTATACGAAACATTTTTTTATTATGAGAGAGATAAAAATGCGCGGCTAGCGAAAATACATTCTGATGCCCTCTTTACCGTGGAAAACAAAAGAAAGTGAAGTGAAAACTGTATTCAAAATGTAAATTAACGAACAGCCGACGGTTAATTAAAACGCTAGAGTAGACACGAGATGGAAATATTATACTTGAATTTACGTTTTAATTTAGGTAAAATGATGATAATGAAAACTGTTTTGGTACTTAGTATGGACCTGACCTTTGTAGTTCGAATAATCTTAATCTCGATGATTGACCGTTATGCAAAATAAGGAGTACCTCTTGTATAAAATTTAACATGCTACCACTAAATACATCTTTATAATATTTAAAGTAAGAACTGTTTATCAATCGGCATAGAAAACATCACGAATTCGCTTAACTTTGTATAGCACATAACTGGCTACGACTTTGCTACGGCTCGTAGCAATCTGCTACGACGTAGTAACAAGCTACAAAAGAGACTACCTGTTACTAAACAACGGCTTATAACGATCCACTGGTAAACTAAAGCGACTTTCTTGGTGGCAGGTAACTCAGGCAAGTTAGGGATCACAGTTGTGGTTACACAGGTGAATGCTGCAGGCTCAATAAAAAAAAAACTATACAACAATAAAAGTGTCCAGTAGGCAACTTGTACTAGAGTTATGTAACCTTTCCTTTTGACTGTAATTATGTTACAATTTGTACTTAGTTGTGTCACGGTCATGAGCAATATAATAGAACTTGTTTAGATCTTGACATATGTAACGGTATCAACCTGGGTCCCGTACAGATTTCACAAATGTTTTAAAAAAAATACGTTATAAATTAATTACATGTTTATTAGTTGGAAGTCTCTATGAAGGTATTTATATATTTTAAATAAACTGTTTCTGACTAGATTTATTTTGAGACTTATAGATGCAAAAGAAAATAATCATTTTTAAAATATGGAACTTTGAGAATTATAAGACCAAATGATTGTTGTTCAACCTGACTGAACAGGATTCTATGTACTTAATTTACAAAAGTAAATAATAGTTCATGATAATTTATCTTCAAAAGTATATATACTTTATGATATTATAGTCTGACTGAGGAAAAGCAATAGCACTCCTGTAGTAAGCATCCATACCATGCGGATTGGAACTTCTACCTACTTTCAGATTAAATAATCATTCAGTTTGTGCTAAAAGCAAAAACAAACTAATCTTCTTACCAGATCAAGTACATGGAGTTTGGCAGGATGGTAAATAGGAATCATTCAGGGCATTGTATAAATCTAAGCATTTAAAGGATTGATCCTTAAAGAATTACCTAACAAATTAACTCTGTTATTCAGTCTTTATAATATAATTAAAATATGAATTATAGAATCAAAGAAATACATTCAATTTTCTAAATAAAAGTCGGATATTAGCAGGGAGTAGTTATCTTCCACTAGTTAGAGCAGAGCTTCTACAATTTGACGATAGTTGGCGTTATTGTCATACAAATATTCACTTCCGTATTCTAGTTTTGAACAGGAAGAAATTTCCGTCAATTATATATATATTTAATAGTAAATAAACATTTAATTAGATAAAAATATTATAAAATCATGCCGGAATTATTTAATTTATTTTATGTAATTTTATTATTAATTTTCTAATTATTATGTATTATGATCATATTATTTGGTGGGCAAGCAATAAAATACAAAGGAATTCGAGGTCGACCATTTTGATTTCTGCAAAAGCGTTGCATCAGTCATCGAGTCTTTTTCCAAGAGAAGAGAATTTTTAGGTTATTAAAAACTAGGAATTTCAAGAAAATGAGTTGGTTTGAGCGTCAGCAGAAGTCTGGAGCAACGGCGTCGGAAGCTGCATGCAGACTACATGGTCATCAGAAAGTTAAGTATTACTCTGAATTTTATTCAGTGTAATGCTTGTTGATTTTTGGGCATCCTCTGCCATACCTTCCTATCAATAATTATGTTCATGTATTTGTTCTATCTAAATATGTATATTTTTCCCAAAATTCTTCCACTTATTTCTTTCAATGATCTTTATAAAATAAATATATAAACCTATGTTATCTTACAGGATTATCTGATAGGGGAGCTCCCAAATCCACAGTTCGTAAAAATAATATTTTATAATTCATTATATTTATTGTTTCCATAGCTTCAGTATGTCTGTGGAGACTCAAAAATCATCTTCTAATAAACTTTACAGGAATCAAAATTGAACAAATATATTGGAGATGATGGCTGATGTTGATTTTGCAGTATAGCAGGTGGAGCAGACTACCAGACTCTCCTACTCACTCAATCTCACCGGATGCCGGGTATGATTTATAATTTTCTTTTTAACTATCAAATACAGAGTTCCTAATTTCTTGCTTGTCCCATAAATAAATCAACTAGATATTTCTATAATTAAATATTTAATTTCAAAATCCTAGAAAGTAATCATAATCAAGTTAATTCATTATATTAATCTTTCTTTACTTTATACAGTTTTCATTTATTTATTATCTCATGTTCCCTCAGAATTTACTTATGTATCTACTAATTTACTTAAAATAATCTTTATCTTTATACATTCCAATTTACATACATTTTATTCATCTCCGGGGAGCTTATAAGTCATTGCGGTTAGTACTGGGTTATCTACATAGCTAGGACTAACAAAATTCTCACTAAAAGATTCAGGGTTACACTCATGCGGTTCATAAGGTAGAGTCATTCCACTAGACGTTCTCTGGCCATATTAAGTAAGATCACAAACACCGTTTTAAACATAATTGATTAGTAAGTTTTCATTTAATTTAAGTAGGACGGTTATAAACTTTAGAAGGTTCTTTATAGAGGGTGGGGTGTTACACATAGTATATACCTAGGTCCATGTGGAAAACAGGCTTTCGTTGCATCATACGACATACAACGCTGATTTAGTTGGCTTGGGTTGGTTCAATAGTTTTCTTTTTACCGCCTTACTTGACTTAACATAGTAAGCTCTGCCTAGTTTGGGATTAGATGGCCTTGTGTGAAAAATCCCCACATATTTATTTGTTTTTACACGCTTTTAGCTTCACTTGTAAGAAAATCTTGGAATCTTAATTTGACCCACTTCCCGGTCTTCGATTAGGATGAAATTTTGCACACGCTCTGAGTTTTGATGACAATACATGACTGGCTAAGAAACGTCATTACAAATCTAATATGGCGGCCTCTCTAAGATGGCGAACTGGCTGTTTGAAATGCACACCCATGATATGGGTATCAAATGAAAGGGTTTGCTGTCAGGAATACGAAAAAAACAGTCATGGGACTTAAATCCAATATGGCGGACGTCCAAGATGGCAGACAGAAAGCGTGTTTTTTAGTTTTTTAAACTATGTATTATCTATATTATTTTAAAACTTACTCCAAAGATATGTAATACTTACTGCTGACAATAAGCTGCAGTTCTCTCCTGGCCATTTCCCCATGAGGTCCCATCACGACGCAGGTGTAAGAGCCGGCGTGGGAGGGATCGACCCTGGATACCCGGAGGGAGCCATCGCTACTGCTGTCCCACTCTACCGGACTGCCGTCCCGCTCCCACTTCACTGAACTGTGACAAACAAATCTTGTTTTAAGGGGCCTACAGGAGCTAAGTGGCGCCGCCACCCTTTAAAAGATAATAACTCGAAAAATAATCAATATTTCTAAAATCTAAAACAGCGAGGTGAAAACTAGACGGTGTTCTGTAGGATATATAGCAGCCATTAACTTTATTTATTATATCTCGCTTGTAGGTAGTTAAAGATGGAACAGTTGCGGAAAACAGCCACATTTCGTATTATTTTTTAAAAGGTGGGGGCGCCACTTAGCACCTTTAGGCCCCTTAGGGTATAAATTGGATAGGTTTGTTTTGTTGAAAACATTTTATGTTGTATGATAAAGTTTTGGATACCCACAGCACAGGATAAGTAGTTTCTTTTTCTATGGAAATAAATATATTTGTATTTCTACCTAAAGTCCGGCCAACCTGGGTCTGGCTGGTAAGCCATAGTTTACACAAAGAAAAGCTGCTAAGTTAATAAGTAGTAAAATTTGATTTAGTTACCTGATGGGGTAGCCAGAGTAAGGGCAGTAAAGCACCAGCTCTCGCCCGGCCACGGCCCTGGTTGGGCCGATGGATCTCACGTAAGGCGGACCTGCAAAAAAAAACCTACATTATTACATACGAAATTAACTTACATTAAAAATAAAGCTTTGGTCTTAAGCAAAAAAATGTGCGATCCTGTAGAGTTTCTTCTCCACAGCAGCCACAGAATACCAAATTTTATAGACAGCAGCGCACACATTGCACGAACCTACCAGTTCTGTTCAAACTAATATCGCAGCGCCTATTTAAAATATTTTGTTCATTAGTGTGAGACAAGAGCCAGCATTGGTTTGAGCATAACTTATTAACTTCTGCTGACGTCATTAAAAACCTATGGTGAATAAAATATCTTGAATTTGACTTTGACTTACCATAGATATTGAGCCGGGAGGTATGGGAGACCTCTCCCAAGGAATTGGCAGCCCTGCAGGTGTAAAGCCCCCCGTCTTCGGACCTCACTGCTGAGATGTTTAGGTAGCTGACCACTTCGTTGTTCTTGGTGGTAAACTGTTCTACACCGTACCTGAACGAAAAAAGAGTTAAGAGGATTTGGTTTTTGACCGTCCGAAAATAAGTCTATAAAATAAGTAAAGAAGTCTATTCTAAAACCCGTACTTACAAAATAATTTTACTTTTATCTATTTATTTTGTCAAAAATGGCCACACCAAATTAGTAATAATGCGAACTTTTATGACAAACAGCTCAGTTACAATCTTAATTAAATGCTTGGAATAGATAGCCACAGGATTATCATCGGCATAGAACGCCATACAACTGAAAGAAACAGTAATATGTAATAGAATATGATGGCCAGGCATGGTCTAAGAAAACAAGGTCTAACCATTAGACCACGTGACTGACACAAACCTACGTCATCTTGCGCTGTTCATCCTTGTCAAATGCGTGTTAATAGACAAGGATGAACAGCGCAAAATGACGTAGGCTTGTGTCAGTCACGTGGTCTAACGGTTCGACCTTGTTTTCTGAGACCATGATGGCTAGTTATATTTACCTATGTCCCCTAGCCAGTGCATTGAGAGGCTGGCCGTCGAGAAGCCACGAGAAGTGTGGCGCGGGCGAGCCCACCGCTGAGCACTTTAACGTCACCACCTGCCCTGGACGCAACACTTGCTCGATGAACGTGTACTGCAGCTCTGGTGCTGTGTCTGAATACAAAAAAAACACATCACACTAATATTATAAAAGCGAAAGTTTGTAAGTGTGTGTGTGAGTGTGTATGTTTGTTTCTTCTTCACGTCTAAACGAATGAAGCGATTTTCATAAAATTTGGTATGTAGTTATGGATTAATACATAGGCTACCTTTTACCGCGGGAAAATACCACATTCCCACCGAAATAAATGTTAACGTGGGCGGAGCCGCGGGCGGAAAGCTAGTAATATATAAAAAATACAGCCAACAGTTTAGGTTATCTCACGTTGACTTCTTTTACCAATCTTCAGAGAATCTAAACACCTGTATATCTATTCTACTTATTTATGTACGTATATGCATTGTACTTATTGTCTACGTATGTGTTTTATATATAGCACTTTCTTTTATGCCTACTCCGAATTCTCTTTTCCTACCACCTTGCAGGTTGGCGGGAAAAGATCTCATTTAGAGATAAGCTCGCCGTTGTATATAAGTTTTGTTGTTGGTGCTCAAGCCTGCTGCGTCTCCCAAACTACACCACTGATCAACAAATATGAAGAAATACGAGTAAATAAAGTTTTAATAGTTAGTGAACATAATAAACTAGTTACTTATTTGGATACTATGCAATAACACTGAAAGCTTGTAATTTATTAAAACCCACTGTAATTAATAACATGCTGCGTTGGTTGTGATTAACAATTATCTCTTGACAGCTCAGCAAGGATTCCGCCTGATTTCCATAATCAAAGTTTTTGATAATTAAATATCCATTAGTACAGACCACAGAGCAGAGAAAACGACCCCGTATAATACAGATATAAATAGTCGTGTTCGGCCTAAGCGCTGAATTTGTCGCGGCGACATGACAGGCAGCGCAGCAAACCATGACTTTGTATGAAATCCGACGATACTTTTCACAGTTTTGACACGGACGCAACGTGACATTCGCTCTGTCGCTCCGTCGACCCCATGTGGCAATCGCCTATGGGGTGAATGAACGTGGTTTTTCCGTGGCCTGTGGTTTAAGCGTTATTTAATTTTATTCAACTGTCATACAAATGAATAATGAACTTATTTTGTAACAACATTCTAGGAGACATTAAGCTCACATTAACCTTTTAATTCCAAAGTGCTTTTCCGCTTTGTTACGAGGAAAGCGGCATTAGTGAGGTTTTGTGTATGAAAAAAGTTTTTATGGATTCAGTATGAAAGCACATAATTTATGGGATTGATGATGCTTGACTTCAAAGTTTGAACTAATATTTTAAAAATCAATTCTTTCGACATAGAATAAATTACACATACCTACATAACATACGAGTAGTAATGATTAGATTACGAGTATCAGAATTGGAAGAAAGGAGAGTTGGAAAGAGTATTACAAAACATCAATGCAAAAAGCGCTGGCAATAGACGAAATTACGATTATATGATGTTAAGTAGTACCACAGAATACCAATCTATATAGTAAAGTAAATATCCCTGTAGTAATTAAAATAAAAAATCTCTCGGAAGCGGTTAAATGCTCAGTATATTATATATAGTTACAAAAAAAGTTTTACCTCCAAGCCTGAGCTCAGCGCTAGCCTGGGCGGAGTCCCGTTCGTTCCTCGCCATACACTGGTACACGCCCTTGTCGAGCCTCTGCACGGCGGCCACCGTAAGCTGGTCTCCGGAGGAGCTGACCCTCACTCTGCCACCAGCCACGCTGACGCCCAGAGGCGCCCCGTTGTGAAGCCACTCCAGTCTGGGGGCGGGCCAGCCGCTCCAAGAGCAGTTGATTGTGGCTGTACCGCCACTGTTCACCACCTGAGGAACAAAATTGTGGTCGGAATTTGAATTTTACCAATCTCACGGCCAGCATTATGAGTACTGGCCGTTAACTTTAAGATGCCTGCCTGCCATAGTAAGCTACAATACACTACTAAACAGTGAACGGATTGTATAAAGGTTAATATTTAAACAAGTAATGGCTTCCATTGAAAAAGAACATCCTGCGTAGTTGATCAAAAAGTTCCATCTTTGCAAAGAAGAATAAAGATACGAGGAAATTTTTAAAATCATTTAACAGTGATTCAAATTGCAAGTTAATTAAAAGCTTTTATTTAACTTGCAATATTAAATACATATCGACTAAATAAACTTAATTGTTTGCTGACCTCCACAGTAATTTTTTTATTTGAAAAAGTATATTTATTTAAATTGGTTTTTGTTTATTATTACATACATAAATATGTAAATAACCGCGAAAGCTTTAAAAAGTATAATATCGCGCGGTCAAAGTTTCGTTATCAGAGTTGGCGTACAGAATGTAAACCTCCGCTTTAGGATACCTAGTTGGAATTATACTGATCAGCGTCCTAGATGGAATAACGCTGCGCTCAAAGTGATTTAATATGCGGCTCACAACGTCACAAATTCAAAATGTCCCGGCGCACATTACGTTGCGTTATGGTAATTGGGTTGTGCAAATACGCGTCTCGTATTGTACTGCGTTGCTTCATTCAAAATGAAATTTTGATTGCAAATTAATCTCGTCTATATAAATAAAGGCAGAACGAAATAGCCAAGCCACTATCCTTAAAACGTTTTACTGGGATTTTTTAATTTAAATATTCCGGTAATTATCATCATCATTTCAGCCAAAAGACGCCCACTAATACCACTAATACTCCGAAATAATACTTTGAAACCCACACAACAAGCAAGCAAGCATATTATTACTCAAGTGAAAATATTTTTATATCACTTGATGAAAAGTTCACTTTAAAATGTGTGGTAATTCAGTAGGTAAACTTCTTCCATAACGAAGTTTCTATTTAATTAGGAGGTGTTGTGTTGTCTTAAACTCGATATTTTATTATTTATAACGTGTTTTTTTAATTGAAAAATATCAAAGGCAATTTCATAGTGGGACGCAAAAAAAAGAAAGCTTTGGAAAATAAACTTATAAGTATACTTATTTTACTATCGGCATGCGGCATACAGAAAGTAAAGAATACAAAATGTTCTTCCAAGGAAGTCATAGTTAATAAGATAAAATCTCAATTGTATTATATTTAGTACTGTTTTAGATGTTATTTTAAACAATAAATTTCCGCAGGATTAAATCTTAAATAATTTTTAAAAGGCAGATTGTGAATTTCCAATAACTTTAACCAATCTTGATCAAAGATAAGGCGTCCCCCGGCGATAAGGGATTTCAACTTTGATGGAATATTTTGTACACGTAAAGTAAGTTGATTTCCCTGTATATTTTCTTTGAAACATAACATAAATAAATTTAATAACGGTCAACTGAGACCAGAAGAAAGGGAAAGGAAGAATTTTGCCAAGCAGTACAATCATGTTATTAGAAATATATAGGTGAAGTCGTAAAAAAGTTTATAAAATATTCTAATCAGTGGTATAATTTCGTTATCAGTTACACATTTCTAATAGTGGTTCCTAGTCTGAAATAAGACCAAACGTATCCTCCCTGAAGGTTCAAATTCCAGAGAATGGTCTCAGTGTCTCTTGTGTAACCAACAACAACTTCGATCCCCAAGCCAGCAGTTAGTTTAAAAGAAAAACGCCTTGGTCCAGCTAAACAGTGGAGAAAATAAAAAAATAATTGATGTCCTACTCAATACAATTTATTTGGACATTTGTAAGTTTTAATATTTTTTAAAAATTGTTGGCTAAAATAATAATGATAATGCTCATTGCTCATGTAGGGGTGAATTTATTGATGTGTGCAGATGGGTCAATGTAATTAAAGGCGGGTTGACGCGCCGCGCCGACGCACAGTGGTTCAGGATTCAAAATTAGTGGACATTGACTCCAAAGTCGGAATTTCGATCTGATTTATTTTTTCTAAGGTTCTTGATGACATTTCAAACCACTTTTACTCTTTCACATTTTATCGAAAAGTGTATAGTTATCAAGATATATTTTTTTTTAAATAAAAATGTATGGAGAAAATTACATTTTATTTTTTTTCTCTAAATGCCGGGGTTTGCCGAGTGTTTGGAGACATAGCCATGTTATATCAAGTGGTCAGGATTATAAAAATCAATTCAACGAGTCCGGCAGAACCCGGCAGCGCGAAAAAATGATGTTTGAAAAAATACATATAAAAACGTTATTCTCCAAAGATTGTGACGTTATTTGAGATGATTTATTATTTTATTGTATTTTTACATTTAACTACATAAAATAATTGAGAAATATTTCAAAAAAATAGTTAAAAAAAATTTTTTTTTTTAAACATTGAATAACTTTTCTCGCATTCCATACAAAGTTTACTTTACTTTGCCATTCTCCTTCAACTTGGATAAAAATTATATTTAAGCTCTTCTTCTGTATGGGAATCCAAAATAGAGCTTAAACGTCTTTTTTTCTGCTTATTGCTTAGGTCTTCGAAGCTTTTTCTAATTACCGTTTCAGTACAAGTGCCAACTTTCGCAGTACAGACACTGGTAACTGGAATTTCAGCATGCGTGAAAACAAACAGTGTCCTCGATAACGATTTCACTTGAACCTTCAAAGAGCGCTTTTCAATGAACCGTGCTGCAAGTTGGCCAAGGAATGTCGGTTTCTAACCACTTGCGGCTCACCTTCCGGTTCATGAAAGTTTTCGTCTGAGTCTCTATCTATAAAGTCTGCATTTCTCCACTTATCCACAAGGCGCTGAGTGAAATGTATTTACAATTATTTGATAATATCAGTCTTCTTGAGATATCTCACATGGAATTTCCGACACAATAACTTGATGTAAATAATTTAAAGTCTTAAATATCTTTATATAATAACTGAGTTTCCTGAAAAAATCTAAATAAATACCCAATCCAGAATGACTCAAAATTTAACGGAATATGTAAGCGGTCTTCTCACTCTCTCTCTACGGGAGAGAGGGGTTCCTGCGTCAGCCTTGCGGCTCTTGCGGGGGCATTCTGCGCAGGCCTCATCAAAGGACCCGGTCATGGGGGATCGGCGTGACCGATGTTGCCATCTTTGGATGGTTGTATTGTGGCCATCATTGGATTGTGGTGCTCAGAATCTGAGAATCAGATCAGAGTGCTCTCCTCCTCGGCTCTTCTCGCCAGTAGAAGCTCCCTGGCCTTGGATTTGTGTCTGGTAGGCGGCTATGTAGTGCTTAACGGAATATTAACTTGCATTGCTAAAAGATTCACGATGCGGTTCGCAACTAGCGATGATTAAAGACAGCAACAAGTTAGGGCCAATCAGATTTCAGTATTCCCGATGACTCATTTGTTTGTTCATTGCCTTGTCTATACTTACTAAGACGACTCATCTCAAAAGCTCTTTGCTATTTGTTTTTAATGTTTTGTTTTTCGATTATAGAAGTTGGCATTTCTACTGAAACGGTGATTAGAAAAAGCTTCGAAGACCTTAGCAATACGCAGAAAAAAGACATTCAAGCTCTATTTTGGATTCCCATACAGAAGAAGATTTCAATGTAATTTTTTGTCTAAGTTGAAGGAGAATAGAAAAGTAAAATAAAGTTAAAAAGTGCGCACTTAGTATGGAATGCGAGAAAAGTTATTCAATATTTAAAAAAAAAAGCTTTTGTTTTACGATTTATTTGAAATATTTCTCAATTATTTTATGTAGTCAAATGTAAAAATACAATAAAATAATAAATCATCTCAAATAAAATCACAATCTTTGGAGAATAACGTTTTTATATGTATTTTTTTCAAACATCATTTTTTCGCGCTGCCGGGTTCTGCCGGACTCGTTGAATTGATTTTTATAATCCTAACCACTTGATATAACATGGCTATGTCTCCAAACACTCGGCAAACCCCGGCATTTAAAGAAAAAAAATAAAATGTAATTTTCTCCATACATTTTTATTTAAAATAATATATATCTTGATAACTATACACTTTTCGATAAAACGTGAAAGAGTAAAAGTGGTTTCAAATGTCATCAAGAACCTAAGAAAAAAAAATCAGGTCGAAATTCCGACTTTGGAGTCAATGTCCACTAATTTTGAATCCTGAACCACTGTGCGACGCGACGCGAGAGGCGACGACGGTCGTCAACCTTTCACTAGTGGGTTGTGTTTTGTCTACAAAGTCATGAAAAAAAAACTGCTTAGCTTAGAGAATAAATATACATAGAGCACGCGCATCGCTCCGCTACCTTTATGTCAAGCGTAAGCAAATTTTGGCAGATTTTGTATGGACGGTGAAATCAATAACATTTTTCTTTTTGGATTTGTTCATCCAGTCATGTTTGCAACTTATCACTGCACATTTCAAAATGTTCTCCTATTAAATTTCTTATTTTCACCGGGAAAAATAATCAGCTCCGATAACCATTTGATACTAAACGAAGGCGCTGAAGATATTCGGACTGTTCATATCCGTGCTTACAGTTCATACTCGATAGGCGTACTCTATCCCTCCCAGAAATTTTTCAATTTATACTCTAAGCTGCTCAGGTCTAAGAGCAAGGAACTCTCGCTTAGTTAGGTATAGGCTCGATATAATAATGGCGACTGCCCAAATAAGTCTAGTACTAGTAAATATTTTACTAACTCGCTTTATTTACTAAATATAAACGTTTAATAAGTTAAATTTCAATATAATTAATTAAATAGTTTAACTTGTATAAAAAAGATTATACTACTAAAAATGTCTGGACAGGTATTTCGTTATATTTTGTCCATTTCGGTTATCAGAGTAACACAAAGGATGGGTCAAATGAGAAATCATGGTGGTACTCGTATAATCAAATTATATGCCTTATTTATTAGGTACTTAAAGTTTATAAATAACTACTAAGAATAAAGAAAAAAGAAAAAAGTTCAGTCCTAGCAGGTTTTAGTAAAAGTAAAACTCAAAAGGTTTTTCGTTTATCCAGTGAAGGCTTTGATTGGGGTCAGCGAAGTAACCGAATATGTAAAGACGGCCAGCCTCTCGTTAAATCAACAGGCCCGCACATTGGAAACAATCTTATTTGATATCCTCGTTCCTAAAGGGTGAAGTAACAAGCCGGAACTAGGAATATTGGGAGATGCTTGCAACCCTTCCAATCTGAAACAATCAACATGGCCGCCTTGGACTTCCTGTCTCTGTTGATTCTATCAATTTAATGTTTTCGTCAGTATCCAATGTATCTTATAAATGAAAGTGGTATATTTTGGACATAACCACGTATGTTTTTTTTCTTTGCAATATCCACTTTCTATATCAAAGGAAAACTGAACATGTAATTAAAAATATGTGTCTAATTCCAGAGTCCTAAAACACGTCGACAATCTATAAGTATTGCTTGCTCGGAGCAAGCAGGAGGAAAGCCTCCTGCTTGCTCCCTTCAATCAAAGAGAGACGCTTGGAATGTGGGTGAGAGGGGATCACAGGTGCTACTGGTTGCAAAAATTAAAGCTGATGCCTATTTTTCGGGTAATCTTCTCGTCCAGCAGGTACGATCACCTTAGTTAGAAACAGCTGTATTGTTTTTCCTTTTCTACGATATTTAAAACTATTATATACTACGACTCTCAATAATTTTGATCCTTTGAATTCTTTCATCTCATTATAAGAAAGTTAGGCGAAGCGCGATAAAGATTGTCTAACACGTAAACAAAGTCCTTTCATCATTATAATGACGCATTTCTATTCATAAACTGGTCGAAGTTTTCACAGGGACGTAGTCTTTGTGCAAGTTAAAAAATTCAACAAAAAAAAACTCGTTAAGAAAAGTCGGCGACGTTGAAAAAGGTCCTCTAGAGACACAAATACCCACGTTGCCTTTTAAATTCAGTCGAGAAAATAAGCGTAGTAAATTCCTTACATTTTTTTATTGGGTGAACGTGATTTTGCGCCGACATCTCTAAATATTTAATTTGGTAAGCAAGTAAATCTCTCAAGGCCTTTTAGGCGCGTGTGTGCGGCGGGCTTTAGCTAGGGCTGCCAGATGACCGCACAACAAAAAATATAATAATATCTGTAAAACAAAGTATAAATGAGAAATGTTTTGAACTGAATTCCGTTGGACAAAAATTAAAATTTTATGATTTTACCTTTGGATTTTACTAGCTTTTCACTCGCGTTTACATATTTTCTCGTGGAAATGAAATTTTCCCATGGTAAAAGCTACCTTATATCCTTTCTTAAAGTTTATTCCATCTCTGTACCGAGTTTTATCACAATGGATTTAGTAGTTTCGGCGTGAAAGCGTAACAAACAGATATACAACCAAAAAACGCCTACAGCGGAACACAGATTTTATCTGAGACATTCCACAAAAATAATTGCCTAAATCCAGCTGAATAATTTTGCAAGTTCATTTAAATTAATAAACCAGACGCTTTTTGATAGAGCTTACCTATTATAGAATTTCCTGGCTTCTCATTGGTTAAGGCTAATTAGAATATTGTCATCTATTATATTAAATAGCTTTACCTACCCAAAATACAAGTAAAAATATCTACACCAACAAACGTAACAAAAACTTTCAACGCGTAAACTTCCACGTCCCAAATCTGTGTAAGTAAACAAAGGATGGAACCCTAATGTTTAATGCCGCCTAGCGATGCATATTTCAGGCGCAGCCCTACGTGGAACCTCCAATATTTACAGAGGTCCAGTCGAAACGAGCCATCAAACAAGGGAACTTGTTTTTATCAAGTTAGGGACGAGCTTAGCTGGATGAGAAGGCTGATTTAAGATGTGTTAGATGGGTGACAGTTGATACAACTTAACAATAATAACAATATTTAAAAAATATAAATGACCAAAAAATACCGCTACATTACAACAAAGACAAACGTAGTTAGGACGCGTGGGTGGATAAAATCGTATAGTTAGTACAAACCCACTGATTTTTGGACATTTTTAGAAATGGTTTTGTTTATCAAATTAAATAACAGCAAAATGAAAATGTTAATAATAGAACGTAGGTTTTTGGTATTCTTTTCTTTTTCATGCGAATTCTAAGGTCGTTTCGTAATGAAATAAGTATTATGTTAAAAAGCAAGATCGTCGTATCTTTGCTTAGGAGTGTATATTTAATAATGAAAGCTAATAAAAAGAGCTCTCCAAATACAATATCATCTCAAAGCGTTTTATGATAGGCTAACGGTCGTGCGATCCAAAGAAATTTGTAGTTTGATTTCCAACTAGTGATTTTAACTATTTATAAGCTTAGGTTATAGGTATCATATTTATTTTATCATTATAGCCTTAAGACGTTCACTTCTAGACTACGGCCTGAGGATTTCCTCAACGACCTGTTCTGCTTATTATTAAAAAAACAAACCTATCAAATAACAGCCATTTTGATGGACGCATTTTCGCAAAATGGCGCGGCATTGCGGTGCGGTCCAAATGGATTGGAATTGGTCGCGTCGCGGCGCTTGCCACTAGTTTCCCCTTTAGCGCAAACATCAAAGCGCAATTGTATTTTTATTGCTTGTTTGTTCCACGAAAACTATTATCGGTGTCGTTTATCGAAATGTATGAGTCCTGAGGCAACGGTTTGCTGTAGTAAAGATCGGTTATAAGAAAGAAAATACCGACTTATCTACTATTCTGTTGGAGGAATTATGCCTAAACGAATGAGACTGTTTGGATAATTTCCTCAATAAAACTATGACATTGGGATAATAGAGCAGAGTCCTCTATTTTTAGCTGAATGCCAAGTCAATCGGTATACTTTGGTAAATAAAGCATTTGCAATGTTTTTCTCAAAAAAATAGAACCACAATAAATTAGAAGATCGAAAGGAAATTTTAAATCGAGCAATATTGGAATTACCCTAATATTATCATTTAGGTTTATCTTAGTCAGGTCAAAGTTGCATTTTCTTTCCTGGCGAGTTGAAAAAGTGTTATCTTAAGTAGAATCATAATTGCAATAAAATGTTATGAAGATACAAGATTTTGACCGTTTTATATTATATCATGACTAGAAACCACTTTCAACAATGTTTGTTTTATGTGTCCATTTCACAGGTTTGTTTAGTACTACTTAATTTACATTATCCAGGTAGATACTACTGCAGATTGTATCTACTGTGGCGTGCATGCGTCCTGCTTGCTCGCCGCTTTCATTCTGGCATTTAATGATGAAAAGTAATTAATCTTTAGAATTTGGCTGCTGCCATATAGACGGCTGCAGCCCTCGCCGGATGATCTTTTTCTATTTGCAAAGTTCTAATGTAATATTGTCTCAAATAAACATGATATAATTACTTTCCGAGTTACTTTGATAGGGCTTTCCCTCCACATATAGTAGTTCGCGATACTACAAACGTGACCCTTCCAATAGCAGTTCAAAGAGTTTTAATTAACCTGTCCAATGTCCGTCCTAATGGCGGGTACAACAGGAAATTCCACAACAAGCAACATGGCGGCGCGAGTCCAAACTCGTGTCGGGGCGACCCATTACCGTGACGCAAGTTATTCATTTGCTCCTCCCAAAGGCCACATAACCTCAAAAAGCCCGAGGTGAACTGAAATTGACATACGTTGCTGATTTTTTTTCTATGTTTCTATGTGGCGAATGTTTCGAGTAGCAATAATGAGTACGAGTAAGTGGAAGTTATCTATATTGAAGCTTCTAGTTTGTTATGTAATGTGGGACGATTGACATATCTAGTCAAGCACAAGTTGTCATTCAAGGTTGTCATATTGCAGTATAGAAGTTTACAAAATTAAATCGTTCAAGGTAAAATTATTTTTTTCACAAATACATTTTTTTATGTACGAATATCCAAATATAAATAAAAAGCTCCCTTTGCAAAAATATTGAAATCCAACTTTTTGGTTTTACGCGTTTAAAGGCAAAAAATAGTTATTGTCGTTTTTCCAAAACTGAAATACTTTCTATAAGGAAATAAATAATATTTTTAAAAATATTAGGAATTTCATAAATATATGTTTCAAAACAGATACATCAAAATAAACGTCTACTAATTTGTAATTACCGAATAAATCACCCGAGATGGCGCCCTGTGGAATAAACAATTTGGGTAAAATAATACAACGAATCGAAGCAACAAATAATAATAATAAAGCTAGTTTAAGATATTACTCCTAAAATATAATGGCTGGTGATATGTTTAGAAAATACGCCTTAAAATAACAACTACAAGCTGCGCAAGTTGAAACTCATGTCGAAAAGGGCCATTAACGTGAGACGAGTTGTTCATTTGTCGTCCCAGCGGACGTATAACTCCAAAACATTTAATTTCCGCTTTTGACGTATATAATTATATTATGTATAATAAGTGAGGTGTGCCCTGTCCTCTATTTGACATACAAATATTATGATATTCAGGTTACTCTACTAACTTCTTAATAAGGCTTATAATAGTCCTCTGATTCGCTCGAGTCGAGGCGACTATATAAATTTACATATGAAGTAGTAAATGGGAAATGGTTAACAGCGTTCACCTTGTTACCTATTAACAACAACTGCAATCCCCAATCCGCCTGCTAAGCGTGGGAATTATGGAAACACTTCTTAGGGAAAATCCTCAGTCAAGTAATTGACTGTTATGTAGGTTGAAGATGGACGAAGAATAGCATTGATCAAGCTCGAACTGCAAATTGAAAAGCAATGACCCTTAAGGTCTATGCCACTGATACTCATTTTAATATAGTTTCATATAAAAAGATCTGATACAATGCGTCGCTTAGTAATGCATTTTGTTTGCTGTCACTTCCATTTGCAGTAATTAAAAGCTTTTAAATGGCCTCGCCAACCTTTCCAGCCGCGGTATCCGAAATTAACAAAAAATATTAACTCTTTAATTATAGCTCTCAGGTAAATAAAGGAGTATGAATTATTTATTTAGTCAGGTTCCTTTTTAGGTTAAATTTTGAGAACAATAATTGAAATATTCTATTTTAATCTTAGTCAAAAAGTGCTTATCTTTTATTCAGTAAATAGAGAGTTGAATTCCATAATAGCAAAATAATTATGATAAACATTTTGCTACCTATGATAACTAACCTACGAGTATGACAGAATATGAGTTTTTAACAGAATATTAGTAAAATAAAAAAGGCGGGTAAAATTGAAAACATGTAGTTTTAAAGTACGTTTACCACGTAAACTAGTTTTCAGATCTTTGAGACTAAATTCGATAAATACTCGTAATTCAAAAACTGTCTACCCTAATAAAATGTTCAAAGCAAAATACAATCAAGCCAACAGTCCCCGGGGACTCAGAGCAGAGGCACGCGGCGGGACGATGTCGGGGATAATTCCACTGGATTACATAACTTAAGGCTCTTTGCACAAGCCATGATTTAGATTAACGTTAATTACTGTGTCAGATTCGTTTGTCTTTTGAACTATGTTTTACGGAGGTAATTCTATAAAAAGCCTGAATAAAAAGAAGCGGCGTTTTTAAAAAATATTTACGATTCTGCTTGGTATTGTAACTTTAAGATGACAATTTTTCTATAAATTAAGCCAAATGTTACTTGCATTAAAATTTGTTCTGCTGAAAAGTTCAAAAATTTGTGCTGTCGTTTAGCTTTTAACAGCTGCTGCTAACTTATACAATAACTGTAGATAATAACTGCTTAGGCGCCGACACAGCAGGCCAAAATTAGGAATCACTCTGAGATTTTTTTTGTGGGATCCAATTATTTGGAATTCTGGATTATGTTCTTTTAGTCGCCTTATATGCCTTACAGGAAGAGTTAAGTTTGTAGTAAGCCCGACACCACATGGAAACAGATTGTTTACCTGAGTATGTGGCTGCACATGCACAGTGAGATGCGCGCGCAGAGCCAGATGTAGTCTCAGCGTTATATGGCCGTGCGCATTAGCGGCGCGGCACGCCCAGCGGCCAGCGTCCTGATTGTCAGCGCGACGGATTCCCAGCGCGTCGCGCGCTGACGAGTAGCGCGCCGCTGATTCACTCGTGCGCACTTCACGGAGGGCGCCTGCGCTCGACTCGCGGTACCATCTGGAACAATGACAATCTATTGTAATAAAACCTACACAAGGTAACGATTCGAATGAGGTAGTTTACACAATAAATCCACACAAAATCCGCACGTTTTAATTCATACTTCCACTCAATTCGCGACATACCAGCTTATTACAGGGTGACTCAGCAAATATTCGGAAGAGCGCAAATAAAATCATAATGGGGCGCTTTCGCTCGTTTTCCGCCTTCATAAATCTTGGCGAGGAGTCTTCAGCTCTCACGTGGCATCCGCTCGCCCCTCTTCATTACTTTAAAGGTCGGAGCACACAGACACAGAATATACCGGCGTAGACTGGAGTAGCTAGGAGGAGTATACTTTTATTAAAATAAATTATTATTTTCTTTATTAAAGAAACAAAACAGTTTGTAACAACAATAAAAAATAATTATATAGAAACAATACATACAATAAGCCTGACTAGTTTCCACCGTTAAGCTGTCCCGTCACAGCAATATTTGATTCAACCCATCACAAGGGACAAAGCATCTAGTAAGAAAATAATTAAAAGTAAATACCTACCTACCTAATAGAAGAAAAACAAAACTTAATACCAAGAGTAGAAATCGGACTAAACATTTTTTAATATTATAAGTAACCTGTTTCTACTCCGTATAATTATGCGACCGTAAAGGGCATCTGTCGGCGGAAGTCCTGCGAAGCTCTTGTAGCGACATAAATGTATTAAAGGGGGTGCAATTTGAGTTACAAGTTGCATGATAAACTCCGGGAGTAATTTGCCTCCAGGTTTTTACCACACCTGTGTGCTCCAAGCTTAAGAGGACACATCCGGCTCACACTGGAATTCACCGGATATTCAACTTTTTGCGACTACCCTCTCATACCTATGACGCCATTTTTATTCCCGTACTGCTACTTTAGCTAAGGCAAATGTATCGTGATAGATATGGATGCGAAGAGAGATTCAATTTTGATTTGAACGATGTGCAAGTTAGCCCTGTTTCACGTGAAACTACTAAAATAAACTAGTTACATACAAGCCACGTAGGGTGCGTATAATTAAATATGTACGTATTATTAAATATGTAAGGCGACGCGCGACGTTGCTCAAGTAACTCTAAGTTTGAGACAAAGAGTAAACAAATATATTTTTCTTGGTTTGAAACCAGTATTGTGTTAGAAAATAATTGTCACAAGAATTATGTAGAGAAAAGAAGAAAATAAGTATTTAATTTTGTAAAATATTTAAAATGGTAAAATTTAAAAAAGTTAAGCACCTCGTTTTAAATTATAAAAATAATATTTTCAAATACAAAATTTTAAATAAATTTATTTGTGATGTAACTCGTTCCCTTGTTTATATTCAAATCCAATTATATTTTCACTAAAACATATTCGACTTGTCTATCCTAAACAGTTGTGTTTTGTCTACAAGACCTTCGTAACTGCTTATCATCCCCCTATGGGCACAGCTATGGGTAGGGCTAAATTGCCCAACCTCTAACTTGTTGTAGACATAAATTAACTATGTTTAAACCCATCTCCGTAATGGAGGTAAAACTCAAGTGCTAGGCAAATTAGACCAACCGCTCAGACAAGCCTCCTAAACTCACCTTTAGTAATTCAAGAGGCGGGAATCATTAACCTTTCCTCGAACAATAGGATCCAGCAAAATGCTGGCTCCGTTTTAAAACTAATTTCTATTTCTCCATTAATGTCTAAATTTCGTGTGCGAGTAGAGCCATTGTTACCCGCGGCCCTGGTTGCCAGGCAACGGCACGCGTAGGTAGCGGTAGGTACCGCGTCATTAGAGGCGCAAACAAAAGGATGGAAAAAGCTGTTATTCTGATTTTCCTTCTCAAATATAACTTCGGCAAATATAGAACTCGCTTGGCAAATTGAAGGAACTTGTATAGTAACTTAGAATTTAGGATGAACCCAACTTTTTCAATCAGTGACGATGAAGCCATTTCTATTTGGTGCACCTGCACTGGACGCCTGGTAAGACCTGGATGGACTTCTCCTTTGGTGTTTAGAAACATTATTAATCAATGCATCGTGGTATTTAAACATTCCATGTGTAAATATAGAAATGTAGTGTATAATTATTATACGCTTGCAACAGTTGCAAATAATTAAAAAGTAGTAACATACATAAATTGAGGATCGTAGTTGTATTTGGTGGCTTATACCACATCGTCGGCGTCATATTTAGTCTGAAATAATTAGGCTCGGGCCCAAAGTCAAATCTAACACTTGCAAAAGTAAAAATTGGTGGAGAATTGTCGACGTGTAATTAACAACAACCACATGTGGTAATCTCCGATCCACCTGCAAATCATGGGGATTGTAAAAATACTATTAAGGTAAGAAAAATTACTATTAGATTTCCTAGTCGGGTAGTGGAATACCTATATTACAAGCAGTTGTGGTCGTGGTTTCTGTAGGGTTGCCAACTATCTTATCTAATATTAGCTGGTCTTCAGTTTGAGTTCTGAAGTTAGATAATTTGGTTGGAGTTTCACAAGTTTCTCATAATGTAAACTGCTATTAGAATCCTCTGTAGGAATATTCGGGGTTTTACGATCGCACCTAATAATCTGGATGTGTGAATGTGGCTTTAGTTATGGAGGCGCTTATTACCCAAGTAAACGTAAAATTAATAACTTAATACATGAGATTGGGCAAACTTTAATGGTTGTAATGAAAATTTCAGTCAGATATTGTACGTAATAAATTTATTTTTCAATTTGTAAAAGCAAATGCATAGACTTTATGGCTCCCAAATTCTTCAGTCAGTTTATAGCTCTATATATTCGTTTAAATGAATAAATAAATAATCTATACTATGTTTATGTTAACAGCTCATATATATTCCCACCGAGGGGCTTGAGAATAAAAATCAAATACCAAACTGTTATGCTATGCTACTGTAAACTTAGCTAATAATACTATTATCTGTCAGGCCAGCTAGTCTACACTGGGTAGTGGGTTCACGTAATGAGAAACAAATGAAACTCATTTCATTGACGTCATAAACACAACTGCTTGCTTAATTACTTGCTGTCTTTTCAAGGCGTCACTCAAGCACAGAATACCTAAATCAAGTTTGTAGTAGTACCTACCTAAATTAAGTCTGTACTATTGTAAATCTTCTTGTGACTTGAAATGAACCTATTTGAACATGGTTTGCAAACCGTGGTTGTGAATGCAAGCTTAATAAGGCGAAGGTAAACAGAAAAGTCTGTAGCGATTCCACTTCGATTGAAAGAACACAGCTTCAATTGAAAAAGGTAAAGAGAGTTAAAGAAGTGGAAAAATTGGACAGAGAACGTTATCGTATCAGCGAAGGTAAAATAATTTCTAAGCTGAAAA
Source organism: Teleiodes luculella (assembly GCA_948473455.1). NCBI lineage: Eukaryota > Metazoa > Arthropoda > Insecta > Lepidoptera > Gelechiidae > Teleiodes > Teleiodes luculella. The sequence continues at coordinate 17,527,978 of OX419583.1, forward strand.
ACAATTGGATTGTGGCCAAAAGGATCTAAGGCTTTAGCTCTAATTGAAGTTTATACGATAGAAACACGGACTTTTGTTATAAACGAATTGTTTTATATGAAAATTACCGTTTCTTGTTGTATTTTTTCTTACGCAAAAAAATCTGCATAACAACTAATGAACATTCGTAAATGTAAATCCATATAGCGTCGTTTTTACGTGAAAGAAGTACAATTTTGTAAAGTTAGAGACTTTTGATTAAAACCGAACCTAAAAAACTTACATACAACACAATAATTTTTCAAATATCTACTTTGTGTTCGAGCAGTACGGTTCAAAATAGTATGAGTATACGAATACACAACATACAATAGGTACCATACGTCATTTTCAACAAATATTAGCGACCTTAATGAAAGTGAAAGCATCCATCCAGTGGGATAATGACTCCGTCTCCTTGGGGACGTCATTTGACGTGATCATTTGCCAGGAATATTGGCAGTATGAATAATGTATGGCCCGGTAATAGCTCGCGGGCCGCGCTCGATTTGGCTTCAGCGATCAGACATACAGATTGCTGCTTATTAAGGAAATCGATGGTTATAGCCGAAGCAGGACGAATTTAAGTGTGTGCTTTGTAGAGAGATTTTTATTCTATAATACGGAACTAATCTATATGTCGTGGCCAAATCGCTGAATTGATCATTTCATAAAATGGTTGACCATTTCGTGAAGTGTTCACGTTTCATGAAGTTGCCAACTAATGGTAACCAAATCATTAAACGACAAACGTTTAGCGATTTGGTCACCCACGTTTGACCATATCGTGAAAATAGGGTAACCATAAAATATTTAATGAAAACTCAGAACAATTTTGTTACGTACTTGTTTATTTTTAGTTGTTTAAATTTACTATGCAATATTAAAATAAGTATAACAAACTTACTTAATCTAAAAAGGCACATGGACGGACGCGCTCACACGCACTGAACCACACGTGACATCTTTGGCGCGCACTAGAGTTTTATAGGTATCTCAAGTTTTTGGTAGGAATGTTTCTTTACCTGAGTCTTAATGGCATACTTACTAATTAGGTAACTCTTATATTATTTGTAAAAAATATAGGTAACTTCGCTTACAAGGGCCGCCATCTTGACACAAACAAAGCGCTTAGGCGCTTACAGCGCCTCTACCGGTAGTCAATGAAACAATTCCACGATATGATCGATTAAGATTGATTATTTCATGAAATAGCAGTGCGTCCAGCTGGCCCTATCGTCAAACGATTTCTTATCATTGATCTGGTCTGGGCACATCATGATATGGCCAATGGACAGTGAAATATTTCATGAAATGCAACCATTTCATTAAATGGCCGATCATTTCATGAAATGGGCAATTCTACGATGCGGCCACGACATATACACTACAATACCGCCTAATTCTGAAGAACAATATCATAAAAGTGTAGTCTGTTGTTCTACTAATAGTAAAAAGTTAATTCACTAAATTAAATGTGGTCTTCACTAAACTAAATAAAAAAAAAAAGATCAATTACTAATCCACACAAAAAACTATAAAGCGAGTCTCATTCTGATTATCCCTTTGTCTTCATATCAGTGGCATGTCGAATATGGTCTATGTTGAATCGAATCACAATGGCTTCAGTAGATCATTGTCCGCTTCTCGGCAAACACACAGCTGTGTGTGTCTCCGTAGGCAGTTTTGTGTAGACCAGGCCAAATGCCTATTGTCTGCTATGAATGCTGTTGTGCCACAGCCTACGGGATCAAAACAAAATCAATGGGAAAATAAAAACATATTCAGTTATTTTCACTGTGGATGGAATATACTAAAATGTCATATTAAAAGGTCATCGAAAGATTTTCAATCCAGTAATGTTCGATGCTTTGCTAGTGAAACGGTGTTTAGTTATTATTATCAATACTAATATTACAAAGAGGAAAGATTTGAGTGTTTGTTTGTTTTCATTGAATAGGCACCTAAACTACAGAACCGATTTTACAAAATAATGATACCTACTTAAACTAAACATAACAATTGGACTAAAATAAATTACATGCCCAAGCTAGGGTAAATCCCTGTATTATGGGCAAAATAAAGGACTTAATAAAACAAAACCAAATATTTTTCAAATTAATAAAATTTATAAAAACAAAGTATATCTTACAGTTTATTTTATAAATGATGAATCTATAAAGTTAATCCAAGACCTTTAAACCCGATATATTATAAAATAGTTATTATAGCTAAATTTATAAAGCTGACTAAAGGTTAAGTATAAGATTGGGTGAACAAACGCAGTGTTGTGAGAGGGTACGTCAGCAGATCCCGAAGCCATCCAATACTCGTATTGGAGTGCCGAAACATAATACCATCGGGGTTGCCAGCTAACACTACTACTCCGACTAAGTGAAGTAATTTAAATTCTGTACATTGTAATTATAAACCAGCTCAGACTAACTACAAAAAGTATTCTAAAACAATACCACAAAATTAGAAATTTTGAATTTTAGGCGGTTACAGAAAGACCGGGACGCCGAAATTTTTCTAATTTGTCTTACTTCATTCTTTTGGTTGGATTAATATTAAAATTAAAAATTAAACTACGCGTACGTGTATATGAATCTATCATCAACAAAATTGAGGTCTGGTTCTGATTCGTATGTGGCGACTAAATGATTTTTCCAAGCACTGCTACCCATTAGCACCGTTAGCCCGTGTAACTACAACTGCGATCCCCAAACCGTCTGCCAAGCGTGGGGATTGGCAACATCTTCCTTTAAAGAGGGAATTGATAAAAACTAAAACAGTAAAATAATTTTACCCTTAAAAATAATCCAAAACGTAATTTAAAAATGTTAATGTAAAAGGAATTTCTCTCGCAATTTGTACCTATATTGAGGCTCAGTTAAATGTGTTTCAGTAAATTGATTGTATGGTAATGGTTTGAAATTGAATCAACATAATTTTATTGTATTGCTTGTTTGAGATAATCTAGATAACAAGATCTGACGCCGAGAAATAAATCTGTTTTTTACGTCCAAGACTATTTATATTATTTTTTAAACTTTATTATTATTTAAGTAATTTACTGGTTGTTTGTGTATTATTTACTAAGTCTTAATACAATGTCATTTTATGTTGTCTACATTTTTGGTGGTAATCAATAACGCCTAAAGTAATCATTTTCTTACCTATACTAATATTGGCATACCAGACGTGGCTATGGCATGGCAGACCTAAGCAGGGCTCCTTGTATGATAAAATGATAGAAACACGTAAAGCTTTTAAAAATAAACTTAAATGGTGTCAGAATAACGAAAATAAAATTAAAATGGATATAATAGCTATGTACAGACAAAAGAAAGACTTCGCAAATTTTTGGAAAGAAACAAATAAACTCAATTTCAAATCCAAACGACCCGTATCTGTAAATGGATGTACCAATGAAACGGATATCGCTAATATGTTTGTAAATCAATTTAAAAGTGCCAGTGTAGTGAATGTAAATAAGCCCGTAGGGGATCCAGTGTCCGGGCCGTCGCAGGGGGGAGGTGCGCCCGCGCCCGCGCCCGCGCAGCGCTTGCACATTACTACCGAACACCTATTTAAATGCGTTAGAAGCATGAAGCGCGGTAAATCTCCCGGCTGCGACGGTCTCAGTGTTGAACACATTTTGTATGGAAGTGCTTTGTTGTATGAAAAAATAACCGCCTTGTATAATTTATGCATAGATCATAGTTACCTACCGAAAGGACTTGTGAAAACTATAGTTGTGCCTATCGCGAAAAACCGTAACGGCGACACTTCTAGTTTGTCCAATTATAGACCAATTTCACTGGCCACTATAATGTCGAAAATATTTGAACGAATTTTGAACGAATATTTAAGTGAAAAATATATTCCCCTACAAAACGCCCAATTTGGTTTTCGGAAAGGTTTGTCAACCGACTTAGCAATATTTAGTTTAAAGAATACAGTTAGGTATTACGTGGATAGAAATACTTCAATATACGCGTGTTTTTTAGACCTTAGTCGCGCTTTCGATACCATTGATTATAACCTACTTTGGAGTAAACTCAGAGAGACCAAAGTTCCTCAAAAAGTTATTGATTTATTACAATACTGGTATGACAACCAGGAAAACCAGGTTAGGTGAGGTAACGCACTTTCTGGCACGTACAAGCTGCCCTGTGGTGTGAGGCAGGGAGGTCTTACTTCAACTGTACTGTTTAATGTGTATATGGATCAGCTGATTGGGGAGCTCAGCAGCACCAGAGTCGGGTGTCACGTTGGTGGCGAATGTGTCAACAACCTGAGCTACGCGGATGACATGGTGCTGCTGAGCCCCTCCGTCGCAGGCCTACAACAGTTATTAAACATATGTGAAAAATTTGCATGTGCACACGGATTAACTTATAATGTAAAAAAGACTGAAGTCATGATATTAAAGTCGGGAAAAGGGCCTAGTGTGGTTCCACCTATCACTTTATGTGGAAGTCAATTGAATATTGTTAACAGATTTAAATATTTAGGACATGTAGTAACGGACTCCCTAAAAGATGACGAAGACCTGGACCGGCAATGCCGTGCCCTTGTAACGAGAAGTAACATGCTCGCTAGGCGATTTGCACACTGTTCAGACCAAGTGAAAGTGACCTTATTCAAGGCGTATTGCCAGTCGTTCTATACTTGTCAGCTGTGGCATCAATATACGAAGGGTACCTTTAATACACTTCGCGTTCAATACAATAACTCACTCAGAGCCGCGAGAGGCGGTGTAGTGCGACTGACATGTTCGCTGAGCATGGGGTCCTTAGTATTCACATGTTACTAAAGAAAATCAGAAACTCATTTCATAAACGTCTGTACTCCTCGACTAATGCCATTGTAAAAGCCGTTTTCACAAATATATATCAGTATGTTGACATGTATGTAAAATGAAAGAATTATGTAATTAATTATTAATTATGTTATATCTAGACTGACACTGTATTGGAATTTTATTATGATTTATTATTATTATTATTATCAAGATAATGAAATGACATTTACAATATTGTAATAATTTATATGGGTTCTCCTTGCCTGAAATAAACGGATTTTATTTTATTTTTATTTATTTTATTTATTACAAAGATTTAATTGTCTGTTCGTTTGTTTGCATTAAACAGGCTCCGAAACTACTGATACTGAACCGATTTTAATGAAACTTGGTATAAAGATAGAATAGACTTTGAGGAGTAACAAAGGCTACCGTTTCTCGCGGAACAATTCTTTATTCCCACGGCAAAGACATTTAACGCGGTCGAAGTCGCGAGGCGGAAAGCTAGTACATAATAAGAATATTACTACTTGCTATCTGGCAGTTCACCGTTAAGATAATCGAAAGGAATTGCCATGAATCCCACTCATTTTACATTTTTAAAATTAATTGTTTAAATTTCCTGAGATATTTGTTTTATTTGAATCAAAATAAACACTGACAAAGAAATTATTAAGGAGGTTATATTATATATGACTTGACTTTTAATTAAAATAATTCATACGCCTTTTACTATTATTCCTAAAATGTTTTTGACAAACTTTATTTTCTAAATCCTTATTAACATAACACATTATCACTAATGTAGATGTCTTTCGCCTGAAATTATGATGATGATGAAATCACTTATATTTTCACCTGTCATTGCCTTATTAGTTTTGTGACTAAAGCTCAACTAATTTAGAATTTGGCAACACTATCGATATGGGGTAATGGAAAATGCCTGTAGCCCCAGAGGGAAATCCAGAGGGTCGGACTCTACAACACATCGCTATCGAAAGCAAACACCCATCCCGTCAAAATGCACTCTAAAAATACAGCTACGCTAAAAAGGGTAAGGTTCACGACAAGATTCTCTTATAACATTACTTAGATAATACACAAGAAAGCAAGTCATCCGATCGAATTTCATGTAAAAAAAAAACCTTTTTTTACCAAGCCTATGAATAACTCGAATAGATCAATAATTTTGTAAAGTTCTGATTCCAAGAGTTTGAATTTACGTGGTCCACAGTACCAGATACGAATCGTGTTATTACAACAATATTTTTATGAGATTAAAAAAAAATCAAAACGTTTTTATTTAAAGTAAGATTTTACCATTTTTAGACGCTTAATTAAGTAAAATGAAGTTACTAAGTTTTGCTCAAATCAAGGTTGGCTCTCGTCTCATACTAATTAATTGAGAATAACCTCAAAATTTTAAAGATGCGATGCGATATTAGCTTGAACTACTGGCTTTAATACAATACCTTATAAACAAGTCTTTATACTGTTGTTTTTTTCTGGTCTACCATAATCTCCTCCATCCAATCATTCTTTACAAAAAAATAATTGTGTCTTAGCCAGCATTTAACATTAATTCTTTCATTTCATTAATCTTTTCTTGCTTCTAAAACAAACTTTTTGAATCTACGTATTAGCTTTCTGCTTTAAACTAATAAAAGCGCGAAGAGTGCAATGTTGCAGGGTTCCCTAAGGATGCTCCCTAGACGCTAGCCTTGCAGTAAAACCCCTGTTCAATTTACAATCGGTTATTATTTTCCATCATTTGAACAAAGTTTAATTTTGATTCGCAGATTCAAGCTTGATATATATCGTTCAAAGATGTGTTATTTGCAATTTTAAAATATTTAACTAATTCATATATTTAAGTTAGTTTAGATGGGAATCTCTTTATGTGATGATGTTTTTTGGCTGAGTTACTACAACCATATCAAGCTGTAAAACAGTATCTATTTTACTCTGCTTGTAGAGTGTAGACCATTTTACCACCGTTATTAAAAATCCTCTGCACTTCCCTTTTTCTTCTAAATACGGAAAGATTTTACAGAAAAATCCAAGTAAAATTTCGAATTGCCATTTCAAAATTCTGACCATCAAGATAGCATCGAATGTTCTAGACCGGCGAGCGTAATTGGTCTATTACTGCCTATTAGGGCGGTGTATACTTAGTCGGTGATTTAGTTAACAGAGTCATCTATCGGGAACGGCCAACAATTTCCTGGGAAACGCGAGCCTGTTCGCTTTAGCCGCCTTTCGTAACTCAATAGTGTGTGCACGCGATTTTGATAATGATTTGATAGAACCACATTACCACAGTATACTAAATTTGTAACTGACTACGACTTTGCTACGAGTTGTAGCAATGTGCTACGGCGTAGCAATATTGTTCATTACAGTCATAGTCATGTGGCAACTATTACAAAACTTCCAATCTACTGCTCTCCTTTGAAAGGGAGTTTACCATAACATACGTGTCTTTAGTTCTCATAAGAAAGTTGTGAAAGTCTCATTGTAAGTAGAAAATCCACAAGTTGATACAAAAGTTTCTTGTTGTAACACAGCAGACTTCAACATAGTTTTGTTATTATAGCTCGCTAAAGCTCTTTTTATGTACGACTCTTTGTATGTGTGTGTGTGACGCTGATATACAATTTTTTTTTTTTTTTACCAATTATCGCCTTATTTATACAAAATTAAAATGAGCATTTAATAAACATCTTTTATCAACTTTTAAAATTACACTTTGCAAATATTACTTATAAATCAAATCAAAACATTTTATAACAAAATTTATTTACCAAATTAAATAAAAACTATATGAAAACAAGTAGATAATTAAGTACGTATTCAGCAGGCGAAACGCTGACACACAACTTGCAGTCAGCAGTAGACTTACGAACTCGTAACCCCATTTCCTTTTCACCTTGTTGTTTTGACCCGTTACGATCCTCCTAACAAATTATGTTCTCCTAGTACTTTTCCTGCGACTATACTTGCGTCCAAATCGTAGATCAAGTCTTTTTAAGACACACTTATAGATGAATAGTACAGATAAACAATAATATTATGCAGCAATTGATATAAAGCGAAACGCGGTTTTCCAGTAGGTCTACTATGTAAGTAGCGACAGGATCGAGAAGCTGTCAAATGCGACATATTGACAGAACTACTATGGCTCTAATGTCACTATGTCGCGTTTGACAGCTTCTCGAGCCTGTCGCTACTTACATAGTAGGCTACAGCCTCTTTAATTGATACACACAACATAGCTTTAGGAAAAATACTGGCAAAAAATTTACAAATACAGAAACAAATATACGCTAAATAAATAACATAAATTGAAAAAACAAAGTTTGCAACAAAGGCAACAACACAGCATAATTTTTGATAGTGTTTAGTCAAACGTAGATTGATGTTCTTCAACTTTAGATAAAAAAACAAACATTTAAATTATCGAAAAACAAACAAACACATTTGATTGTTAGGAATTCCTGAAAATGCTGTCGGAGAGATCAGACTTGTTTTTTCCTCTCGTCGTAAACAAGCCTTTGTATTATAATGAGTCGCTGCTGGCAAAATATTTACCCTATTCTTTGACTAGAATTAGAAATAATTCCATTTTAATTATTTTAGCAAGAATAAAACTAAAAATTATTATAACGATATTTTTCTTTACAAACACGAAGAACAGTAACAGTGTTTTTACCAGGGAGAGGGAAAGCCGAGCTTTCAGAGTTTTAAAATTACTTACTTCTAGACAGTTTGTATTGGAAGAAGTCTAATTTAAGACATGTTACGCAAAATTAAACTTATGATTCCAGGAGCTTCCTAACTATAAACCAGCCAAGTATCTTGCCTGGTAGAGTCTTGTTACCAGATCGCTAAGATAATCTGAAACCTGAAGCAGTCAAGCAGGCTCTCCCTTCAAAGTCTCGATCAGGAATGTTAATAGTACTTCAAGTAACTGGAGAACTAAGCTGATTATACCTACAATACGTAAGGAGGTTGAGGCGTGGTATGTCACTTGCTGGAGTTTTAAACATCTATATCATTATGGTAAATATTTTGATACTTGTTTCTCAATAGCGCAATTCCTACATCTGGACGGAATTGACTGTTTGACATAGCTTACCACCTTGCATTAAAACATAAGATTTTTTACTTATTAGGTGTATAAGAAAGCTTATTAGGTTTTAAAGCTAAGGCTAAAAAGTGCTGACGTCAAATGGAAATGTGTGCGAATGTCGTTAAGTGTATAAAAGCCTATGATAAATAAAGAAATTTGACTTCGAATTCGAAGTGTAAATTTAGCAATCTGATATTCTAATCTAAATGAACAGACGATAGCCAGTTCGTTCTATTTTTACATAACTTAATATTTTTAAACAAGTTTTAGTACATTAAAAATAAACGTATTTTATCATTCACAGTGATCTTAAAACAAAAACCTATCATCAAATACATTTCTTTTAACAAAACAGAACACACGTTGTGGAACACGTTTCGGTGACATGTAATCCGATCCGATATTGCCATTACGCGGCCCAGGCGGCAACGTGTAGACCCTCGTCATATCTGTCTCAGTCCCACTGCGATCTGAGCAAGACGCCTTCTTTACTTAAAACTATTTTTGCAGACACTAGGCAAGGGAAATATTATCAATTACTGGTTAATAATCTTTGTGACTATACCCTAGCCCCAGTACGGCTATATGAGAATTATTTTAGGATGCCTATATCATGAAGCGCTTTTGCTTACTCTAAGTTCAAAACCGAATTTTTTCTAAACAAGCTCACTGTAACGTCGCTCTTCCGATCCATTGATTGATCACGGGACGGGAAAAATCCGTTTGGACAAAACGTTTCATTTCATTTTCATTTCATTTTATTGTTTATTGCACACAAACGTTTCTTGAGTAGAGACCTCAGAAAGATCTATAATGGCAAAACAAGGTAGACTGATGAAGAACCATCCCAAGCAAAAACATTTTTTTTTTCAAAGTTCTTCTGTGCATTTTTGTGCAATAAAGCATTTTCATACATTCACTCAAGCAAAAGAGTTTATTGTAGAGATCTTTGGGGTATGTTTTTGTCAAACAATAAATATTGTCGGCTGCGGTTATGAGGCTAGATGATCAATTTAATAATAAACCCATTTAAAGTGCCCGCGAAAGGTTCTTTTTTTTTAATTGACCTATGCTTGTGTTGAAAAAGTACGACCAATCAAGCTTCACCGGACTTTCCCACGACAGGTGTATGCTATATTCGAGCTGTATACTATCTTGTTAGTAAAAATAAACTAATATTTTTCTTTCCTTATCTATAATTTGTTACTAAGTGATTAAAAGGTTTATTACCGATCAATACTATTATATTATTGCCTTACAAAACCCAAGCAAGCAGCAGCATTATTAATAGATACCTGAACCACAAATTCATCAATACATAAATAAATAAATAAACCGCTTATGTAATATGAAACTGACTGATCTTGACCTACATTAATAATTCATTTTCTCGTCAAGCAGAGAATAGATGAAGTCTTGTTACAATAACATTACTTTGGAAAGGTCAATAAATGGACCCTTGTCATGTCAATTTCTACTTTAGTCCCAGCGTGCTTTGAGCTTCAGATTCAGACTTGTGGGACCTTATGTTACCAGATGTCAATATTATACGAACCAGAATTTGAGGTCTTAGTATTATATTTTGAGATTACTAGTGACGCATTCATTGTATTCATTCAGTCCGGTGAAGCTTGATTCGTCATACTTTGTCGACGCAAGTATTGTATGTCTTCAGTTTGGTTAAGACTTTTCAAGGAGAAAAGAATGATGATTCCGTGCTTTGGAGTGTGCATTCCACCAAACGCTTGACGTGCATAAAGCCTTTGGTCCCGACTACTGTCCACGGATGTAGTTGTGATACGAGCCAGGCGCCTCATTAATTCTGACACCAGGGTTGGTAAGGTCGATTTACCTCGAAACACACGGTAAGCAAGCAAGCGTTACTGCTAATGCTTTTGCCTGAAAGCCCTTTTGATGAATTCAGCTTTCCTTTCGACTACACGGCGACTGCAATATGTGGTTGTGTACCGATTGCGATCGTGGTTCGTGTGAAGTAGCCCTGTTTGATGGGGTATGTGCTTCACCGCTTCACTTTCGGAGGGGCAGGGTTCACATTGACAAGGGCCCTCAACTCAACTATCGGACTATTGGATTATTAAATCAACAGACCTCCGTTATAATCGACTAACTCAATTGATGATTTAAAGATAACAATCGATTGGTTTGCGAAAGCGTTATGTAAATCACATTTTAATTTAAAAACTTGTATGTTTGTTAGTTGGTCAGTTGATTGTTTCGCTTTTGCGCTAAAACGCCTGATAGAATTTGAATGAAATTTATTAAGTAAATAGAGAGAGAGTTTGTTGTTTGTATGCTTGATCAACAACTGTTATTCATACACTCCCTGTAACCCATGGGGATCTTATCCTAATATTAATCAAAGTCAAAACGTATCGTATTAAGCTTCACCAGACTTGCGACGAAGCGATAGGCTCTATACCAGAGTAGTTATTACCAACAAAATACAATATTGTAGAAAACCATTTATACCTTCAAGTACATACTATAATAAAAACAAAGTATGTATGTACAACAATCAAGAGAGACTAAATATGTCAAAATAATAATATAGGCACAATCAAGAGCACCGAATAAATCGTAGTGAAAACTGCCAGTTAAAGTATACTTAAGAGGACTAAAACTTAATAGTAGAAGTAGAACATATTTTACTATATATTTTGTAAAGAAAATCTAATTTTAAATATACACCAAGGTATATAATTAATTATCTACAAAGCTTTTAACTATAGCAATGACATGTCTCAAAAGCCTACACAATTCGTTATCTAAACTCGAGGAAAGCTCTCGGGAAGCTGAACTAGGCACTTGAAGTTCTCATTAGCGAGCGTTTACGTCATAAGTGTCAGCTGATTGCGAAGTTAGAGGGGGTGAGGCCTCGGCGTGGGGAGAGGTGAGAACAGTTTTATTTTAATGTTTGGGGGGAATTAAAGGAATGTCGACGATATTTTGGTATAAGTATAATAAAAAATGTTTATTTGCGTAATAATCATCCATGACCAAAAGTTTTATAGGTACCTGTTAAAAATTGCGCTTCAGAAATATAAGAATTTACTCACCTTTGTAGATTAATATGATATATTCCATATGGATGACTCGAAAATCTCTGGAGTAACTGTTTGCCACAAAGCAGTGATTGCAATTTTATACTTGGTTTAATACAATTTTCCACAAACATGATTCGCTATATTATTATTGACTTAAATTTTATAATATACTTTTTAAGCTTTCATGGTTGTTTTGTTGCATAACTATTATGATTTAAAACGGGATATTTACCTCGGTAAATACGGGATGTATTTAACAAATATCACGGTAAATATCCAGTTGTTAATCACAAAACGTAGTTAAATAATTATTTTAAACTGTTTCTAGCCAAAAAACATCTTCAAAACGACTACGAACAACATTTTAATAATCTAGTGATTTAAGCTCAGAATATTTGAATATTCTGATGTAAAAAAAGATTCTCATGTAGAAAATTAAAACAGGATTAATTAACTTACCAAAGCAAGTAGAGTTAGTCAAAAACCACCTTCATTACTCTCCTCTGCACATCGCCTCCTAATTTGTTTTGTATATAATTATTTATCTTAAGAGCAGTGAAATGCGATGCTCTTGTATCAATTAGAGCGTTAAACGTTACGTCACGACATTCGAGACATGTTACAACCTGTTCCAACTTTAAGTACTCGTTTGTTAATGACTCGAGATGAGCGACGCAATTCCCTAATGTTTCCAGAAAGCTTTCAACGAAGTGTTATATAAAGTAAATAACATACACAGTGAAAAGGCAAAATGTTGTCTTACAATTCATTTTAAAGCTACTAATGAAACGGACCAAGTTAGAAGATATCAGAACTGTTCAGGCCACAGACTCAGGCATTAAAAACATGTTATGAAAAAATGTAGGTAATAAAATAGTTATGATAGCTAAATAACAAATCGTTGATGGTCTTGAGCGACTTTTCTAAAAAAAAATACTAGAAATAAAAAAATACGAACTGTCCTATTAAAATTGTGTGGAGTGTGGAGGATTTTTATTTCGTTTCCGAGAAAAGTTTCATAGAAAGATGTTCAAAACAAAACCATTGACTGAGCATCTCCTTTCAGTATTAGCTAAGCCGCCACTTGCACTCAGTTTAGTTAGCATCGTCAGCGTGTTCACATCGACACTGAGCTGATAATCAGATGATGAAATCAGGGTGAATAAATAGGCTTTAATCGACCACGCTGACCCAATGCGGGTAGTTCACTTCACATACAAACTTTGAATTACTTAGCAGTTGTTTCCTCACTTTATTATTTTACCGTAAGAGCGTCGAATAAACGTGAAAATCGAAAACATATCGTTCGTTACATGCCGAGCTCATAACCCGCGAACTTCTGAGTAGAAGTCAACGGTCCCAGCCACTTTGCCACCGGCGGCGCTCTCTAAAACATATTGTTTGTAATTTTTCTCTGTGGTTTCCTCCATCCGCGGTCACCGTATAATGATGAAAGTCCTATTGTGTATCATTTCGTTCTATGAATTAATAAATAATTCAAACGATAATGAGAGTCTAAAGCAGAACAACCATATGTTACATAATAGTTAACTGATATAGGCGTAGAATTGTGGAAATCCATAATACAAAGTTTTACAAGCGTTACATAAGTGTATATTGTGGTACAAGTATGTAGTAGTAGTAGTTAGTAGCTATTAAAGAATTAATACCATACTTGTTACACGTTGAACATAAATGCACATTTATTGAGTCAAAATTAAGCATTAACCGTATTGTATTATTATTACAATAATAATTTATTTTAAAATCAAGTTAAAATTACTCAATGGGTTTGTAATTATTATCTATGTGTCAGTGAGGTTATATAGGTTATGTTGTTGATTGTAGAACAAACAAAGTCTTCAGAGTAAAGGAACGAGAGTAAATTGAGGGAATTAGTGGTAAAAGGAAAGCGCCAGAGGTCTCAACTGGCCTCCGCCTGATACATACAAATCACCCTGTTCCGACCTGCCCGGCCGCAGATGACGTCAACAACCTCTGTATTTACTTACTTCTAGGATAAAAGATGGTGTAGGACATTAATACATAGTAGATTCAGAGAAGGATACTTAAGAGGAAAAAATAAAAATAAAAAGTTCAATTACATAATTTTGAGCACGTGATTATTATTATAATCGATTAATTTTTGATATTATTTTGAGAGTATCTTACACAGGAGAACTGTTAAAAAAACTGAAGTGTACAGCGTGTTAGTAAGTTATAAAAAGTAAAGAAAAAATAAAAATAATGTTTGAATTTCCTATAAACAACGAAATAAGTAGGTACGTGGTAGGAAAACGAAATGTGCAAGTAATGTAGAGTATAAATAGAAAAATTTCTGGAAGGAATAGTGTACGCCTAATCGAGTATGAACTGTAAGCACGGATATGAACAGTCTGAATATTTTCAGCGCGTTCGTTTAGTATCTAATGGTTATCGGAGCTGATTATTTTTCCCGGTAAAAATAAGAAATTTAATAGGAGCACATTTTGAAATGTGCAGTGATAAGTTGCAAACATGACTCGAGTAACAAATCAAAAAAGAAAAATGTTATTGATTTCACCGCCCATACAAAATCTGCCAAAATTTGCTTACGCTTGATACGAGTATAAGGGCAGCGGAACGATGCGCGTGCTCTAAAGGTATTTCCTTTGACTTGTCGCGACTAATTGAGGGAGACTAAACGCGCACGATTGAGGAAAATGGATAAAAAAGAACCAAAATGTTAAATTGTGGTTCATCTAGTAAGTATTGTGGTTTTTTTAAACTATAATTAACGATCTATTATTATGCGATTGGTTTGTAATCTAATATAATTTGTATTTAAAAATACTTCTGTTGTAGAACTTAGTTCTTAAAATTTTTTCTAAAATAAAGGCTTTAATTTTGGGAGTAGGACCAACTAAAATGACTTTATTATGAATGTTTTGCCCCTTGTAATGGATAATAAATTGCGTACGTGGGGAGGTAATAAATGATGTCACCTAGGCATACACAAGTCTGTTTTAAGTTAGTTAGGCTGTTAGGATGTCTAGACTACCTGACTTGCTTATAAATCTAAGGTAATCTTCTACCTGTCCTAACTTTGATCTATATTACTCGCGACTAGATTTAAGTAAAACCCTGACAAGTTATATTAATAAATTAAGAAGTCGCCTCCAAACTGTATTTTAAGATTCCAGCCTAGCTGCAAAGTTTATAATATTATGTTATTTAGTTTTTTTTTTGCATCATACGTCTTTTCTTGTTTTTAAGACATCAATTTATTTATTGTTAGTTAACAGGAAGTATCATAATCAGACATGGTGTTATCTATTAGCTTTTACCAAATATGAGTTTTCAATTTGTAGGCCATGAATACAATTGGGAAAACGCGACCAATTAGGACTCACGGAAGTTCAGCGCCGTAGCTCAGCCGGCTGCGGCCTTTGCTGAGTGAGACCCTTTTTGTACGGGTGTCGTAACGCAGGGAAATGTTTGCGTGTCTAGTTTGTAATAAATTAATTTGTTTTTTTCGTCTAATTGATGTGATGTCCAGCAAATAAAGATTATTCTATTATATTTTAAATAGTGGGACCTAAGATTCCCTTGGCCCCGATCTAGGTCGGGCGAGAACCAGCGTCTGCGGGCGGAACTCCCCGCAAATAAATTCCCCGGCGCTTCCGCCGCCCCGTCACTTCCGTCCTTCCGCCCGCTGCCGCCGTCGACAAATTCGCTTTCGCATTCGCTGTAGAAC
This sequence comes from Teleiodes luculella, assembly GCA_948473455.1. NCBI lineage: Eukaryota > Metazoa > Arthropoda > Insecta > Lepidoptera > Gelechiidae > Teleiodes > Teleiodes luculella. The sequence continues at coordinate 17,543,739 of OX419583.1, forward strand.
GACACTTGCCAGAACCACGCTTACTAATATTATAAACCAGCTGTTAACCCTGCGGCTTTGCTTACGTAAGTAATTTTCTCCTCGGAATGAGGTGTTTTCCCTTTCCGAACGTGACGGCGAAATCAATGATGCAGTTAAAGCAGCCAAAGAATTTAGATTACACCTAACAGAATGCCCTTCTGGTAGCGAATACCTTTCAGGTAACAACGCCCGTACCCACCACCGGCGGGGGCGCGGCCATAACCAAAATCAAAATAGATAAATCAGAGACGGAGCCCCTCAAGTTGTAGGAACTACAATAAAGACTATGTATAATCCTCCTCCTCCCAATTACAGTGATTAGTATAATGTATAACATTTAAAAAAAGCAAGGTAATAATCACGTTATCGTATCCAACAAAATAATTTTCACAAGTGGAACTAATGTGATGCTTTTAAGTAATATGCTGTACAATACGTAGCCAATATGACGCTTAAACATTAATGTATCGATTGAGTCGAATAACTACGCAATGTATGTTAAATTGTACACATAAGCTGTAAAAATATTTTTTTTGTGGGTCGAGCCCAAGCCATCGGAATAAAATAACAATTCGTTTTAATTTTTACGCGGCGGTAGATCGCTATCCGATTGGGGTATTTGTTAAAAACGAGATAAGAACGGGCTGTTTCCTCTGTTGTTTCAGTTTATTATTCTTTTGGGAAAAACGCCGATTAACAGGCATTACATAACAAGTTTTGAACCACGAATTAGGTCAAGCGCTTCATTTACAAAAACTAAGAGTTTTGTAAGAGAACTGTGTTGTTTCCAACAAACAAATTTGTTTCAAAGTAAATAGGTAATGGCTTTTATAAAATAAAAAAAGAATTATCAGTTCACACTTCTCATACTTGAAAATACTTCTATAAAACTTCTTGTAAAAAAAAACAGTTTAATAAATTCATTTAAGCTTTCCTACTTCGATGGTACCTATAGTTCTATAAAAAACATTTTTCGTTTTCAATATTAGAAAAAATGTTTTCCTCATTAGTATTTTGCATTTATCTTTGTCAAAGCCCAAGCCCATTGGCTCTGCCTAGTTTGGGGTCAGATGGCCGTGTGTGAGATGACCCACATATTTATTTATATTATTAAAGTCCCTTTTTCCTAACAACATATACCTATTAAAGTGGATATTGCTATTTTGAATAACATACAATCTCCACTGCAGGTGCAGTAGAAAGCAAACAAATCAGAAAGCTGGCCGCTTCTCCAATAAATAACCAACATTTCCACCATTCAACAACTTGCTGCGGAACTTCCACGATTACACACGTCGAGTATGTGGGTCTGAGGTAGAAGAAAGAGCGGTATGAATACTTAATTATTATCAGAAGAAAAACTGTCATCATCACAAAATATTTCATTATTTACAGTCGACCTTAGAGATACGGCCGCGTGGTCTTTTTTTTTTTTTCATTTTTTGTCAAATTATTATTTCGTTCTTTCTGTTTGTTTTATTTACGATTCTTCAACATCATTTCAAACTAAATTATACTCAACTATTATTAAAGCAAAAAATTCTATCTCGCTTTGCCATTCGTCAGCGCGTTGGAGCGAGTGAAATCGAAAAGGTCAGAACTGTATCAGGCGGCGATAAATACCGGAAGATTTGCGAGTTCACAGTTACACGGCTCGCTCCGACGAATCCACAACTCACCTGGACTTACTCCTGAGAACTCCAATTCGGGATTAAAAGACTTAGAATAATGGTCTTTAGCGGGATGCCGTTGAAAATATAGTCAAGGCACACAGATATATTATTACTTCCTTCCAATGAATCGATGCAATATCACTCGACCGACTGTTAAACCATGTGGTAACAACATCTATCTTTCAAAAAAGTCAGAACATATTCTTCTCCACAGACGCTTATTAGATTTGACGCCAAAAACTTGTTGTAAAATCTTACTTGGAATAAAAACATTTTGAATTTGAGTAGGTAACAGTTTTCTTACACAGTTTTAGAGACTTATTTTTCTCACATTATAAATGGTATCATATACAGCCTGATACTATTGGGATCACGCATAGACTTAGTCTATCGTGAAAGGAAGCAAATGTTGTGAATGCCAACCCGCCATACACTATCTGTTTAGACGTTTTCTTATACGAAGGTTGCCTGGTAGAGATTGCTACCTTAGCAATAAGGCCGCCTGTTGACTCAAGTTTGTCTATGTAACATTGTAATATGTATGTGTTCTCTTTTGGTGTCAATAAAGAATATTTGTATTGTATTGTATTGTATGTTTTTGTTATTGCTATATAGAAGTCGTTGACTCAGTTCTCTGACTGGAAACATGCCGGCGGATGCACTGCTTTGCTATAGCTCTGAATTAAGGGGTATTGTAGAAAGAACATAATAGAATTTTCAAATCATAGTCGTTTAACACTTAAGCCATGCAGAGCAACAATAACAAACAGTCTGCGCAATAATGCAACTCGCTCGAAGTTGACATGTTATACGGTATCGAAGACTCTAATGATGAACTAGTGTAAACTTACCTCGCTTCAACTACAAAACTTCTAACAAATAACAGTCTAACATAACAGTTTGAGAAGTTTATGCAAACATAGTCTCGTTCGTGTAAACATTAGTGGAAGTGGCGTGACAAAAGTTTCAAACATAAAGGAGAGATGTTTCCTCAGGAACATTGTTTAAGCTTCGGCCGAATAAGTTTCAAAAGGCAAAAAAATAATTAATTATGTGGGCCAAGTAAGTATTATTATAATTTCGAATTAACAGTTATCTAAGATCTTCACATCTTGATACAAGATTACTTCTAAATCATAGTATAAAACTTTACTGTGCCAAGTAATGTACAGAAGCCAGGACATGCGGTTGGACATGCGCACTACGAAATTCACCCCTACTGTTACAGAATACGGGCGCTCTCAAGGTCGACATGTCCAGCCGCATGTGCTGGCTACTGTACAATTTATTGATTGATTTGCTCCATTTCTTTGTTCAATACAAGTCACAAAATTGGCATTTTTTTTGTTTCTTTTATCGTTTTGTTAAGTATGTATAATTTATGAATTCATCTTGACATTGTGATGATTTGTATTGTTACTCTGAATAATCTTTTATTCTTCTCCTGATTAAAGAGCTACATTCCAGGTCAATACTATTAATTGTCCTTTTCTTTCTGAGAATTCACAAAATCATGGTGCTTTGCAGTTCGGATCAGAGTAAGCTGCCTAAACGGAATTAGAAAATCAGTATAAAATGAAATTCAGTTTCTACATGAGTAATCTTCAGGAAAAGTAAAACAACACATGCCACTGACCTAAATACGACTAGCTGCCTTATCGGACAAACAGGAAATGAATCCTCCATTTCTTCCGGCAGGTTAAGCAATTAACCGCCTTAATAACCGAGCAGAACTATAAAGGCCCATCAAGACAGTCGGCGCGCCGCATCAATCGCGCGTAAGATTAATATTCGCGTGTCAAAACTCTCGCCGCCCTCGGCCGGCCGCCATTAACCGTTGACGGGGACTAATGGCGTCCTCCTTACTCCCAACCCACTAAATATGAGGCCCTTCGATAATAAACACTATTGTTTTGGAAATAAATGTTCTATTACGTTAAAGTTTTTGTATAAGTTCCTGTGGCGGCGATTGGAAAGTTCGCGTTTCTTGCGGTTGAAATCCAGATTCACCATCACGTGGCATTGTTTTCAGTTTGGTTTAAATTTAGCGAAATCACTTCCTTTTCAATATTAAGTATTCCTTACTTTGGAAGTTATGTTTATTCGTAGATTTTCGCCGAACTTCATCAATATCTGTAGTGTAAATGTATGGGATCACGTCGACAGGAGGTTCAATAACTTTATTCAGCCATTTGCATCATTAAGGTAGAAAATAATGACAATATTATTAGATGTTTTTTTTTTCCATATTGTACAACAAAAAACGTAAAGTAGGTAAGTAGGCACTCAACATTTCCTGAGTGACTTATGTCAATATTCAATTTTTTTAAAGTTAAATGTACAAAGCTTTTATCGAGAGCACTTCCGGAAGACGGAGGTAGCATTTCAAAAATAAAAATATTTCAGTAAAATTGCAAGCAAAACTTCAGAATACAATTCAGTTGGTGCAGCACAAAGGCTTATGGAGAGTATTCAATAATGTAGTCCTTTTGAAACACTTTAAAGTAGTGAATATTTCAAAAAGCCTGACCAATATTATTCGGTTATCTGTTGTGTGTTATATACTGATATTTTTGTGGCACACTGTGATGTGACACATTCTCTAAACTTAATAAGCAAAACTAAAATATTTTTAAAAATCATATTCTATTTGTTCGAGTTGAGTGTCGAAAGTAATACCTTTTAAATATTTTATTTGGTCAGATGGTCGTGTGTGAGTTGTCCCCAAATAATAATAATTATAAATTATAATAGAACGCTAACAGGCGCTGTATAAAAAGCAATAATAATTATTGTTTTATTTAATAGTGATAAAACTCAGTATTATAGGTTTCATTTTTAGTTACATAATTGATAACCCCTTTCTTATGTAATGGTGGTCAATCATAAATAAAGCTTTGTAAAAGGAGATAAATTATTACCGGTTTCAGAAGTAGGTAGTGAAAATGCATTTAGCGCTTGGCACCATACATGATTACTTTACAAAGTTGCCAGCTAGAAAGGCAAAACTTCAAATATACTATTTCATTAAAACCAAAGTTTTTAATGGATGATATTTGCACTCTGTTATTTATTCAATGTATTTTTCGCCGAAATCTCAGCGGTGCATTAGCTTGCTGTTAGCGACTGTGTTGAAAAATAACCGGTGATACCTGGTCGTAATGTAAAAAGGGGTCTAAAGTTCGGGGTATTTGGGTGACCGAATTATATAATAAAACTCGAGCGTACTATGGATTAGGGTAAACAAGTCTTTGTCGACCACCTGGTTTGGTGCGATTTCTTAATTATTCGACATCATAAAGATAATTTTGATAGAGTGGAGGTAACCCGTGAAACCTGCCGATGTTCGAACCTGCGAACTTCCGAATGGAAATCAACGGCCATAGCCACTTGCCCACCGACGCTCTTCAAAACGAAAATGTCTATTAGTGTTAAAATACTTTAGTGTATTTTTTTTTCATAATGTATTTTACTTAAGTTAACTTTTTATTAACAAATTGAACAAAATTATTTTAGTTTTTCGTACAGTTTTCCACAGAATGCATTTTCCTCTCTAATAGGAGTATACTTTTCTGGGAAGTCTCGACGGTACATTAGCTCGCTATTAGCGACGAGGTCCTGACAAATGGCGGGTTATTACTGACTACAAAGGTGGAACGAGGTCACGACAATTGACCGGAGACGGAAGGAACCTAGTCGTCTGGATCAAATATGGGATCACAGTTGTTTTTATTGTGGAACTTCTGTTGTAAAAAAGTCTTCGATTTATTGAACTAAATACCTTGAGAAAAGAAAACTGTTTGTTATGAACAGAAGAAAAGGGATAGCTGCGATACCTATGTCATCAAGAACAATTGCGAACCCCAATGCTGAGAGAAAAGATTATAGGAAGGACTTCTGTCCAACTACCACATACCAAGGAATTTTGTTTGAGGACTATATCTACAGTAATTTTAAGTACGGAATAAATCAATACATAAAGATATATTATAAAACAAAACGCAGTATGAAATTACTTTCTTCATGTGAAATGATTTAATAAGACTGTAACTAGTCAGAAAGTAATTCAAACAGCAGTTAATTTTAGACTATTAATCGCTACGTAGTTACGTACGCGGCCCATTTACTTAGGCAATAATTTCATCTCATTCGGAAGGAATTAGTTTACATTTTGTACCTTCGTGCCATTGTAATAATCCTTAAGAGGGTTTGTAAGGATTGAGGGAGATAATAAGATTAGTGTGATATGGTAATAGTGAAATCCAACACTTATTGAGTAACTTAGAAAAATCTGCAATTAGAAATCCGACATTAATAAAAATACTTTGCCCAGGATAGAAAAAAAAATGTAAATCAATATCAGAAACATTTATTTATAAATTACATTTTTTATATAAAATTCGTCGGATTACAAATTAAATACGGGTCTTTTGAATTTAACCAATTAAATTATTATCTTCATTTTCGACAAAAGCTTATCAAAACTGTTGACTGAACATAATCCTCTTAGTATTATCGAAGCCACTTATAACATGTAAATAAAGCTGATAAAGGTAAAGTTAGAAATACCAAATTTACTTCCTATCTAAATCCTCCAAAGTATACCCAAGTACCGCTCTGGGCTGTAGGTAGGTAGCCTAGTTAGGTACGGCGGGTAATTAAAACGCAGCCCGAGTGAGAAGGAATTTTATTGCGGAGGGTTAATTCCCTGGAAAACGGCTGTTTTCACACACACGCCGGTCGAAACACACGGAAGGCGATCGTGTGTAAAACTGCGTATAGAACTCATAGTAGTGAGACCATTTAATGTAAGTTTTCGAAGACGATGATAAGTGGATGGAGTCATGCGCAATTTGTCGTTACTTACTCTAAATGGTTGTCAATGTTTATTTTTTTTGGCGTTGTTTATTTTACTATGAATCAAATACGCCTGATAAAATTGGAATATTATAATTTTTTCTATGAAATATCCTGTGTCTCTATTATAGACAAGGTGTCGGCTGAAAATTATTTTTCAGTAGCTTTAGAAACATAGAGAAAAAAACCTTCATTATTTAACGAAGAGCCTTTAAGAACCCGCGACTGGTCCAGATGACTGTCTACTAGTAAGTTATCTTGGTCACACAGCGTGCTCTAAAGCAATGGCTGCCCGTATATTCAACTAAAAGGCGGAGCTCGCACGCAGCAGCTTAAAACTTACAAGGGCAGGAGCGTGCGTGAACTCCCTTAATGAGCCGCCGCGAGAACCTGCGACGCTGTGTGACTCTCATGTACTGCCTGCACACATCCGCTTTTTATTCATTAAAATTATGAAATACTAGCTTTCCGCCGCGGCTCCACCCGCGTTAACAGTTTTTCCCGTGGGAATGAGGCATTTTCTCGCGGTAAAAGGTAGCTTATGTTACTCAGGTGTAAATGTAGATTTCTGATAGTGAAAGAATTTTTGAAATCGGTTCGGTAGTTTTTGAGTTTATTCATTACAAACATACATACACACACACGTTCATTGAGTGTATTTTGTGTATCGCCTAGCCTGGTATATTCTCGCAGGCGGATTAGGAATTACATTAGAGTGTACACATTGTTATCGCTGTTACTAACACTAACGTGTTGCTCATTCTCGAATAAAGTTAGGTGATTTCATTTTTAAAAGGGGACCAAGCCTTATCTCTATATATTATTATGAGTATAGATTTTTCTATCAGTGATTTAAATCACTTTGAATATAACCTTACAATTCAATCTGAAATCTAAAAGACTTAAGTTTTGACGCAATAGTAATTAATCAAGTCCTTGCTCAACATCAAGATCGTTAGGTCCAAAGGCAGGTCGCTTCAAGTTCCAATTTAATTCATAACATTATACCTTGTTTACCTCCAGTCGGGAGCGGGAACTCTATTCGGGGAATATAATATTTTTATTACGTTCATAAAAAGCAATATTCTCCAAATTAACTTGTTTCATATTCGAGTATAATCAAAACATCAAAATTTATTCACATATTTTGAGGTTAACGACTTTTTACATACGACCGCGAAGAAAAGGCCACGATTCTAGAATGAGAGGCGAAGTGGAAGAAAATTATTAACACGTATTTGAATTTATTTACTCTGTATACAGAATTTTATATTTGTTATCTGTGGCGTATTTTTATTTGATGAATTTTTATAAATCGAACCGACGACGATGTTGAATATTTTCTTTCCATGTATTTGTTGTATTTGTTATATTTTATACTTTAGTAAGCAGAAAAGATACCAGTAACTGCTATTTCAAGGATGTTACCTGTTATAACGATATTTATTAAATACTAAAAAGCTAAATTTGTTTGACTAAACCTAAACTTACCTTTTCAGGATATTTTTATAAAACAATTTTATTATGTAATAGTTATGCACACAATTTGATCAATAGTCAAGTATTTTAAAAAAAGGTGGTAATTTATAACAATTCAATAAAAAAATTGTATCGTAACAATAATACGAGATATTCTAGTGCAAAGTTGTGTTTTGTTCTTCTTCTTATTCCTGTAGCTAGAAGAAATGAAGCGTACAGTTTATTAACAAAAGTTTGTAAATCATCAACTTACATACAGTTGCTCCCTCGAAGGATCGTGCGTGAGCTTCCATTACACAGAGACAATAATATTTACATTCTATAGCTATACCACAATTGCTTGCCAACAAGGTTTCATATATGTAACAGCTGTAAGCGCGTTGTTTGAGGGTGCTTCGCCCCGCGTCAAGGGAGCGAGGGCCTTCGCTCACGTCAGCCTCGCGTCATCACAGCAGCTGCCAGTTAGGCGGCGGCGGCGCTGCGTGAAAACGGGCGACAGCCAAGCGATCCAGTTTATAAGTAAAAATAAGTGGGGACATCATACAAACAGCCTTTAGAACCTGAAGTCTTTACTATGGGTGTCAGAAAGCTGATATTCATTCTAACATACGTAAATTTACAACATCCAGACACAAGGTTATCGCAAGTACCTACTCATCACACAAATGTTTGCCTTGGACGGGATTCAAACCTCCACCCTATGCTTTGAAGATGTACTATCAATTAGACTATGTTGTTTCTGATTTCCCTGTTTTGTGAGAATACATCTAAAAGTGGTTATTTACATTACGAGAAGTGTATAAGTAGCGTTTAAAAATAAAATAAATAAGTTGCCCTACCACTACCAAAGAAATCATGTTCAACAAAGACGGCGGTTACCTATTGTATTTCCGATATTTTTTGTTCCGAATATTGTTATTCCGCTAACTTTTTGACATTTATCAGTTGGAAATTTTATTTATTATCCGAAATAACATTTTCCATTGTAATATATTTCCGCGTTTTAATTGACCTTTTTACTTGTTCACCGATGTTTCAAATTTCCGCTAAACTATTTACCAGTATACCGAAAATCCATGACAACATTAACCATTTTTTTACATGTGCGATAGCTCAATTGAACCATTATATTGCAAGGTCAAATTTCATTTCTCCATTTTACGTTCTGTACTCCATCAAGCATGCAAGCAAGCAAGCATGCATGCAAGCAAGCAAGCATGAAGCAAGCAAGCAAGCAAGCAAGCATGCAACCAAGCACAAGCAGGCATGCATACATGTCAAACCTAACAGAAGGGTATGGCGGGCGAGGTGGGCTCGCTTTGCTCGCCCACCACGCCCGCCATACCCTTCTAACCTAACCGACAGATGTCGGGGTGCCCTGAACTCCAAAAACATTATGTATCGTAATTATAAAAAAATAATAATAATTGTTACTTCGGAATAATAAAAATAACAACAAAAAAAATCTAGCGTTTAAAAAAAGACTAAGTGAGATTACGGTATTTAGTAAAAAAGATTAATCGTAAAACGGAATAACGTTGTGCGGAAAAAGAATACTTCTGTAAAGTGTTATTGTGGTGATTTAAAAATATGTCAAGTCAAACAATGGAAATTAAAAATTTATGAATCGTTTACGGATTATTGAAATTCGGATATCAGTTTTTCGAAAATGTGATAGGTTACCCGCATAAGTGGTATGTGCAGACATGAGATTATAACGCACTTTTTCTTTGTTTACGTAAGTAAATAATACAAAAATGGTTACGCATTAAGTGGCCAGTAACTGACATTTTGGTTTTATAGTAATTTAAATAAATTTAGTAAAGCTGAAATCTAATGTCTGGCTTCTTCTTCACTATTATATTTTTAATTCCATAATAACGAACAAACATCTCATTAAAATTTAATTGTCTCTTTTCTAGTACAATAGCGATGCGACGCACTGAGGACCGACCCACAAAAACGTACAACACACGCGTCCTCAACACGACCCGTCCTTCATTTTTCTCCCGGTTTTTGCGACAGGACGTTGATATAACTCTCACATACATCGCGAGCTGTTTACGAGCAAAAACCGGTCCCATCTTGATGATTATTAGTCTGCACTGCGACTGAATTACAATGAAGAACTAAAAACAAATACGTACTTAATGAGAGATAAATTAAATACGTCATATGGCGAAACTTTTGTTATTTGTAATAGAAGGTAGGTTATATTTTCAAATCTATCAAATCAAATCAAGAGTATAAATTGTAACAAAGATTGCAATTCACAGCTACATTTGCCTAAGCAATATGCCAACATTGTATCCCCTAACCACATCCCAAGCGTGGGGATAACGGCATCAAAATCCAAATTCCATTATGAGTATAATATCAAATCCATGATTGACTTCATTCATAGTTTGTGTTATTTCCACGTATCAGGACCACGTTACAGTAACAAAGAGCCAATAATTCTACGAACACTTGAAGCTATGTTTATATTAAATTTTCTAGGAGATTTTCGTTGGGGTTCAAAATTAATAATGTGGATTTATTCGGAGCTTGAAAACTGTTACGTCATTCGAAAATAAATACGTGTTTGGAAATAATAACAAAGGAAACCAATTAAAATTACCAGTCACAAAAATGGAGACAGAAAATAACTTCGTTTGGGAAAAACCAGTTAGAAATAATGATTGGGGACGTAATAAGGTTATTTGGGGCAATCAAGTATACTGACTTTCAATTCAGATTGAGTTGCCGTTGTAAATACTTTTATGTTGGAATAGGTCTGAATAAAAAAAAAATATAATATGAATTTTGTAAAAACCAGAAATACCTAGTATTTCAAAAGTAACATTACTTCCGTTTATTTTATTTTATTGTAAGAAATTAAAATGTAACTAATTTATAATTACTCAAATACTTTTTTTCAGCTTTTTCTTATATTACATACCGTCTTGCTTGAAGTAGCCTGCCTATGTCACAGTCAAATATAAAGTTTTACTCTTTTATTGATGTCACATTTCTAACCTAGAATACAACCCTGGATTTACTTACCTTATATCCAACTACGCTTCAAGTTTTTTTTATCCCCCACGACCTCTGAAACTATTACAGTCAATGCTAATCATCGTTAAACCGCTAGATGACTCTTTTTCAAGTCTATTAACGCGCTAATGCATACGTAACGTTTTACGGTGGTTTTACGAGGAGCGGGCGCCGGCAAACCTCTTGCCGTATTGTTGTCACCCAACTTTACAACTTGTGGCTTTGTAGACATCACGGTGGTTAAGTTAATGAAAAATCTGCCGATAATTTCACATTTTGTTTTTTGCATTTGAATGTATCATAATATAAGATAATATTTTCTTAGTTTTTCGAATTATTACATCTGGGAAAATACTCAATGTTATGTCGTATGTACACCATTACGAACAAGATAGCTATTCTGCACAAAAAGTCAAGGTAAGGTAAAAAAACCGTATAAAATATAAAAAATCAAATATATTGACGTATACACTGAATTAAAAATCATTATTTAATATATAAAACAACTTTCAAGATCAGACTACTAGCTTTTTACACGCTTTATATTAGCTTCACTTGTAAGTAACTATGTATGTAAGAAAATCTTGTAATCTTAATTTGACCCACTTCCCGGTCTTCGATTAGGATAAAATTTTGCACACGCTCTGAGTTCTGATGACAATACATGACTAGATAAGAAACGTCATTACAAATCCAATATGGCCGCCTCCCCATTATTGTATGTAAGAAAATCTTGGAATCTTAATTTGACCCACTTCCTGGTCTTTGATTAGGATGAAATTTTGCACACGCTCTGAGTTCTGATGACAATACCGGCTGGCGGCCTCCCTAAGATGGCGAACTGCTTGAAATCCACCCCCATGATATGGGTATCAAAATGAAAGGGTATGCTGTCAGGAATACGAAAAAAAAAAGTCACGTGACTTAAATCCAATATGGCGGACGTGCAAGGTGGCGGACAGGAAGCGTGTTTTTTAGTTTTTTAAACTATGTATTATTTAAACCTACATTTGCTAGTCTGGCTTCAAGCTATCATTAACGATGTATTCCATTACTGTGGAAGTTGGCATTGCGCTAATAAAACTGCGGTGAAGCGGCAATGTATGCTTGCCGAGGGAAAACTGCTGTCAAAAACAGTAAAAAGATTTTGACAAGACGACGTCTCATCATATATTTACCCGTAAATATACAAAACTAGCGACCCGCCCCGGCTCCGCACGGGAAAATGGTTATTGTGGATTATTCTTAAGTATATTATGCATGTATTATACATATAAACCTTCCTCTTGAATCCCTCTATCTATTAAAAAAAACCGCATCAAAATCCGTTGCGTAGTTTTAAAGATTTAAGCGTACAAAGGGAGGGACATAGGGACATAGGGACAGAGAAAGCGACTTTGTTTTATACTATGTAGTGATAATGTGTACTAAGCGCGAAAGCCTCCAACAAACATGTATGGTTAACTTATAATGTGATAATTAATAAATAAATGTTTTTTGTATTTATATTTTTTATCTCCCTTGAAAGGTCGTAGCCATAATCCCCAAGCTTTACAGGTAGTTTGATAATCGCGGTTGTTGTTGATAAAAGAAGTAAATGCTCATAGGACAAGAACAGCAAAAGTTTGGTTGGGCCCAATTCTAAGCCAGGACCCACACGTGTTTAATATATGGCCGAAGATTTTGTTTTGAAGGCGACACATGAACACACGTGGAATTAGTCTGTCTGAGAGGGTATCATTTTTTATTCCCGTCTCTTCGAGGACACAAAAACAGGACACTTTTGGGTTTATTAGGGGCATCTATCCTTTTAATGGCCGCCCTCTCTTTTTACTTGACTGCGTGAGCAAAACCTTTGTGTTGTTTGCTTTGATATTCATAAAATTTAACAATTATTTGCCATAAAACTCAAGTAGAGTATTATATTTGTAGAAAAAAAAACGGAGGTCAGATATTATTGTTTTGGGATCATTCCTGCCTATATTACCAAAAATCATAGATTTTACTATCGAAACTTTTTTCTCTTTTCATTTTATTTAAATACAATGTCCTTCAATATATTAATTAATATTTTTGTGTACTTTGTATAACAATATTTATTGAAACTAAATAAAACTTGAATGTCTGAAACCATATTACTGACTTGCTGGCGTCGAAATTAATCATAAAATCAACAAAAATATTTTCTTGCTGTTTCCATTTTGCCGCCGGTACGTAAATAGAATTAAGTTGTTTGGAGGCTTTATTTATCTTTCCTCTTTCGAACCATTTACGAATCACAACTGAGTTAATTTTGGGAAGTGTATTTTACTATTGACAAAATTTTGTACGCTGTGTTTTTACTACTAGTAAAAATTTACCCAACAATATGATAGATAATTAGACAGCATTTTTATCTTAAATGTAGATAAAAAATAAAAACGTTTATCTTAGTTATTATTCAATTATTAAAATTGAATAAGAAAAGCGATATCAAACGATAGAAAACAATTATTTGTAGAACAGCAAACTTTTGCTACGCCGTAGTCGATGCAGCACTTAGCTACGAAAACTGTAGCAGAATACTACGAGAATTGCTACGGTGTAATAATAAAACAGCTGTTCTATATCAAACAAGTGAAATGTAAAACAGCCATAAAATAAGGCTTATTTTGACATTTGTTTTTTATAAGCTCCTTAGGAGGCTTATAAAAATAGCTATTTGCAAAAGAATAATAAAGACTCAGGTCACGTGGAGCCAAAGTCGTATAATAATGACGTAAAACATCGTTTATTTATGAATAACATGATAAAGGTCTCGAACAGACGAGCGCTTCTTAATAGTGTTAATAATTATAATTGATATAATATTTGTCTACATAAGATGTCATTAAACAACGATTTCTATGCTAACTCTTTTATACGATTTGTTTATTTTGTGTGATGTGATGACAGTGATATTATGTGACGTTCCACGTGAAAAGGTACCTTATGGCGGGTTTTAGTATAGATAATCTTTTTGGATTTGAAAAGCTTATTAGTTGCTGATTACAGGGATATGCATAACTCAATACCGACCATAAAGTACCTTTGCATGCGGAACGTCACATATATTTTTTACTAGATTTTTATATGCTATACTTTGTTTGTTAGTAGGGAAACAGTTTCAAATTAAAATATTTCAGACGAAAAAAGAAGTAAATTTACATACCCAGTTTATAAGAAGTTGTTTGAAATGAATTTCCAAACTGGAAAAGGATAAAATAATTGCAATTGTGTCTCATACAGTAACCGCAACTAGCAGCTCGTCTGTCCAGACTCTTAAGATAGCGGAAGTGGAAGGGCAGTCCTAAGGGTGCGTCATAACGACAAACCCTCGGGAAAATATACGAGTCATATAAAAACAAGTGATGTCGGATGAACACGTCCGAATGAGCTTTTATTGACTACGTATTTCATTTTATAGCACGCCGTAGTGAGTAGCCGTGTGTGTTTCTTAGCTTTAAATTGGCTGAGGCATATCTTGTGGTTATCGCGAGAGGTGACTATGGTCTAATCTAATAATTATGATATGGTCTTAGTCACGTGACGCTGGAACGTAGGTAGATACGCCATCAACAATTGACAGTGATTATGTAGGTATATAAATGACCGCACGTGCAAGTTGGATAGTTGTTAGTCGTTGGTTGGCTTCGCGAAGCGTGGCTCCTATCTCTCTGGGTAACCCGATTGTTAATGTTATTTGATGATGTATGTTCGTTCCACAGTCCTAGGAGAATACCTAGCATTCTAAACCCACACGATAAGTGAAGCGAAGTACAATACAATACAATACAAAATACTTTATTGACACCAAAAAACATACAAGAAACAACAAAAACAACATTATGTCGATGTTTTTATGTAGTGTCACAGTCACAGAAATTAATAATAATACTAACTGTAGGGTTTTATATTTTTTCTTTTTATCACCTTAAATATTTCAATAAATCCCTCAAGGAAGTTAAAACTCCATTGGTTGTCTAGTCAACTACGCTTTCCTTACCCCAGTCACGATCGCCGAGTCAGTTTCCCTCAGTTCGGCGTACCCGTTTACAGGGTATTACTATGCTCATGAGTCTGTCTGAATCCCGAGGGGCCTAGATCTAGGCACAACACTTGCCCATTTCAACGAAACGTTTTCTAAACACTAAGTAAAAAGTACGCTAGTAATGATTAAAATACACCCACACGATTTACGTGTGATACGACTTCGTGTTATATGATCCATTGACATTTTCACTTGTATGTGTAAAGGTCGATAATCCTGTTTTTTTGTTAAGTATACCATGGAATTTCATACCGCCGCCGCAGCGCTGGATTCCTTGAAAAGGTCATCTCAAGATTCAAATGTTACAAAGAAGTGTGCCTAAAGAAGGAATCTTAATTCGAAATAAAAATTCCTGGCCATTAGCAAAAGGCGGAATCATTCGCATATTCTTTTTTTTAAAGGAAAAATTCTGGCCATTTGTAAAAAAGTTGGAGAACTCACGTGATGGTGGCAGGTGGGTTGGCGTGCACTAGACAAGGCAACACCGCGTCGGCTCCGCGACGGACTGTTTCCTCCCACATCCCGTGGGACACGGCTCTGGGAGCCGATGCCACGCTCATCGCTGGAAGCAAACGATCATGTTAAAGCATTGGCTACATAATATTGAACGATAATTGCACATCATTGCTCTTGAAGTACTCGTTCACTAACAATATTGTTCTCAAACACAGTGATGTAATTAACATTAGGAGTAAAATCGGAAATCGTCGCTGTCACCTGTATTTTTCAAACAACGTTTGCGTTTACTAATGATCTATGTATTTGTGATGTGCTCGCGGCTAAACTTATTAAGTTTCTCCTATAGATATTTATCATGTAACCTATCACTATATTAAATAATCTTGAATTATTATATTTATTACTACTGCACTTTACAGCAGATAAAATAAATATTTTTCAAAAATAGAATGAAACTCACGCGCAACGTCAATGGTGACGTGTTCGCTACGCCGCCTCTCATTGGTCAGCGAGTCCACCACTGAACACGAATATTGCGATTGTGCGTCCTCTTCTCTCACGTTGCGTACCACTAGCTTCCAACCTTCGTCTAGCAAGAGGTTAGATCCGGCTGTAATGAGATGAAGTGTCATGGTATATTCATAGTATGACTCCTTAACCGATCTTGGAGAGAATAAAAATAAAATAAACAACATTGTTTATCATGTCAGACTATCAAATATGATACACTTTTTGTCGGTAACCGAACAATGACGAACATCGTCGGGCCGAGAAGAATCGGGGACTTGATTATTGGACTTTGTAAGAACCCAAATTTGCCAATTCAATTTAAATTCAAAATATCAATAATAACACTAAATAAAAAAAAATAACCCCCGACACAAAACCGTTACTTGATCCTTTCAACAACTAGAAAAGAGCTGATAATCTTCAAATGGCTGAAGATATTTTCTTGGATCATAGTTAAGAACACTCTCGATTGTGACACCTTGCAAACAAAAAAAACTAGAACAAAATCGGTGCATCCGTTTAGGAGCTACGATGCCACAGACAGACAGACGTCAAACTTATGACACCCCTTTTTTTCGTCGGGGGTCTTCTTCTTCTTTGCGAATCGATGACAAATCGAACTATATGAGCGGAGCAGCAGTTCAGTCCATGGCCCACTTGGTGTCCTGTCCTGCCTGTCCTGTCGGGGGTTAAAAAGAGTGATATGAAATAGTGTAATGATACCTAGATGGTCGGAAGCCGGCAGCACGGCGTCGTCGCGGTACCAGGCCGCCACCGAGGCGTGTTCCCTAAAGCCGTCCGGCGCGACACACGTGAGCAGCGCCGGCCCCCCCACCTCGGCAGCCGTGGACGTCACGCGGACACTCCACTCCTCGTATACCACTGTCGACAAAGAAAACCAGCTCAGTATTTTAAATATGTATCTTTCAGATTGTTTGATCTCTTTTTTATTGCTTAGACTTGTACATTCGTTTGAGACGAGAGCCGGTCTAGGTTCGAGCAAAGCTTTTAACTTCTGGAATGACGTCATTAAGTGTTTTGAGGGAGCTCATAATGAATAAAAAAATAAAAATAACATCTCACATACGCCTATCTGACCCCATACTAGGCAGAGCCTGAACTGTGGGTGTCAGACAACTGATATACTTACATACATAATATAAAATGTACAACATCCAGTCATATGGCAAACACAAGTGCTCATCACACGAATGTTTCTCCTGGGCGGGATTCGAACCCACGACCCTGTGCTTCAAAGGCAGCCGTACTACCAACTAGGCTACGGAGCCAAGTCTTTGAATTGGACCAATCTCATACGAATTTTGAATGTAGTACATACATACAGCACGTTAGCAATTTCTACAAAGTTGCCTGGAACAAATAACCTTTAGCAATAAGACCGCCTACGCGTACACTCTATTTGTTAGGTAAATATTAATGTTTGTATTATATATTATGTAGTACATTATTCTACATATTCTATTCATTTTTAGGGTTCCGTAGCCAAATGGCAAAAAACGGAACCCTTATAGATTCGTCATGTCTGTCTGTCTGTCCGTCCGTCCGTCCGTATGTCACAGCCACTTTATTCCGAAACTATAATACCTATACTGTTGAAACTTGGTAAGTAGATGTATTCAGTGAACCGCATTAAGATTTTCTTACAAAAAAAGAAAAAAAAACAATAAATTTAGGGGGTCCCCATACATAGAACTGAAACTAAAAAAAAAAATTTTCATCAAACCCATACGTGTGGGATATCTATGGATAGGTCTTCAAAAATGATATTTAGGTTTCTAATAACATTTTTTTCTAAACTGAATAGTTTGCGCGAGAGACGCTTCCAAAGTAGAAAAATGTGTGTCACCCCCCCTCTAACTTCTAAAATAAGAGAATGATAAAACTAAAAAAAATATATGATGTGCATTACCATGAAAACTTCCAACGAAAATTGGTTTGAACGAGATCTAGTAAGTAGTTTTTTTTTAATACGTCATAAATATTAAACCGCAATTTACCTTTCACTATTATTAAAACATCGATCAAAGTCACAACGAACTACAAAAACTGTTATATTATGTTACTGACTGCTATGGAACCCTTCATGGGCGATTCCGACTCGCACTTGGCCGCTTTTTTTACTATAATATGTAGAAAATTATCCGTATCAAATCACTTGCGTTGTTTAGTTTTAACCTGTAGCTACGAGTATTTTATATTAGTCAAGATATGATTGCAATGAAAATACATTTGGGGTTGGACACAGTGATAATTAAAGTTAGTTGTATTGTATTGCTGTTTGTTTTGAATGATTGAACAGTATTCTTCGTGAATACCCCGTAATTTATAAAAAAAAATCTCAATCGTTTTTAGGTATAATAATTTTGCATTCAGTTTTTACTTAATTAACACAATATTATTATCTAATGTTGCATTCAAAAGAGCGTCAACTGTGACGACAGAGGGGTATTAATGTAATATTTAGGTCACGATGTAGGACGTGGTAGGACTCTGTATTTGAATATTCTAGAGATGCTCCAAGCTCATCTGTGAGTAAATGAATTTTAATATTAGGTATGATGATAAAGGCTAGTTTTCTAATAGGAACGATTGTAAGTCTTATTTTAAAGTTGCATACACCTTCTATTTCAAGTTTATTTCACAGTTTTTTTATAGTAATTGACTCTTTGATGATTTGGTTTTACAACTTGGCTGTAATACTATGTACTCTCTCTCTCTCTCCAGGGCAATTATTATTATAATACTATGTACTATAGTGAAAAATTGACAGTAGTTCTATATCAGTTAAAGCACGGCAAAGTATTAACTAGAAACAAGGATTTTCTTCGGGAGATTCTGGGTAAAGCATTTCGAAATTATATTTAACTAAGTTTTCAAGAAAATTTTCCGTCCGAATCGATTCTAAGAAACGTATTAAAATTATCTTAGACTAGCCCTCGCTCGGCCCCTCGGCCCCGCCCGGCGCCCGCGCTAGCAGTTGATCTACTGGAAATAAGGGATTTTCCCGCGGTAAAGGGTAGCCTATGTGTTATTCTGATGTATTAAGCTATATTATTGTAAATTGTGTGAAAGAGTAAAAGCATTCCTCCATACATCTATCTATATTATACCTCCTCACAAACTTTCGCATGTTTAATATTAGTAGGAATTAGTATTGCCCACGGCTGCGTCCACTTTTTTTTTTCTGCTGGTATAAATTATTCCGTCGGTAAAAGTATATAATATTATATTATGTCACTCCAGTTACCTAAACATCTACATACAAATATTTATTTTTTATTTTATAAAGTAGGTATGCTTTATAATCTCGCCAAACCATCATGGTTTGATGGCAAAATCTACTATGCTGACGGTGTTCCGATATGAAAGAAGGAAAAACAAAGACACATTCGCATTTATATCTTAAGGAAGTATGGATTACAAAATTTGTTCTGTTGACTTACAAAATGAACCTGACATCAATTCGATTCTGGTTCAAAGGCAATTTGTGGAGGCAGTAATATTAGGACGTAAAGCCACGCGAGGTCGCGGTAATTCCTGATTTACTCATAACACATCCGGGGGAATTACCCTCCTTGCGGGACCTCGGTAGTAAATTTGCATGTGTCAAATGAGGATATAACTTGACACGGGTGATATTTTCTGGATGTTGTATTTGATTGACTTTAATTTTTTACTCACGATAAAATAATGAGTAGGCTTGTAAAGTTTGGTTATTAAATAGCATTACTATTACTGCTATGACTTAATGACATAGCTCATAATTACATTGCAGTAAATAAGGAAAATTACATAAAATTAAAAATTTAAATAACCCTCGGTACAAAACCGTTAACTTAGATTCTTTCAATTTTTCGTCGGGGTTAAAAATACGGCCAGGTGTAACTGACTCCTAAAATCCGTACCTATTGTAGTTATCATAATACTAATCACCTCAAGATAATACATTGAAAATACTATATGCCATTAAAAAACACATTTCTTTACAAAAATACTCTCATTTGTATTTTATTTTACGTCACGGCACGTTACGGTTCCATAACTCAACGCTCAAAAGGTCTAGACGCCGCGATATTTGCCGCTTTCATTGAAATCCAGAGATCTCTGAACATACATTCATTGTACAAAAAATCGACGCCTCTCGTAAGAATAGCAGAAATCAAGTCAAATACGGGGACGTTACACAATTTGCGAATCAGCGTCCTTGCTCTCCCCAGGGTTGGCAACTCCTTGAAGACTGCCATTCTAGGAACCTAACAGAATTCGCTTCGTGAGAATCTCTCGTCTCTTTCCTGGAATTAATTTGGTTTTCAAATTGGATTTTTGCGTTGTATCAAGGTTTAAGACTTCACAAAGCTCACGGTGAAATTTCGTTACGATATTCTATATAATATAACCGTAGAGGTTGAAAAGCTGTACATAGAAAAAACATGCTTAAAACCGAGTCAGGGGATGTAAGAAGTGATATAGAACACATCCAGATTTTTTCAATTTTTTTGTTTCTCTGTTTTTCTGTTTGTACGGGCTAATCTCTGAACTACTGGACCGATTCAAATAAAATTATATCCCAAGTCAACATTTTCTTTTTATCACGGAAAATTATCTCATTCTCATCATAATTTTGAAGAAAGGATCGTAATATTTACGTATCAGCTTTATTAAGTAAATTGGCTAAGTCGCATTACTGTAAGTATTATTTATAAATCTGATAGTGTAACGAAGGTGTAACCAGACTTTAAAGTGAACTACTTTTGATTTAATTACTTCGATTTATGTGAGATGGTCTCTTTTTCATAATTCTCCCGCATACGACAGCAAATATTCATTCATGGAATTGTGTATTTCGCCAACCCTGAAGAGGACTCACGGAGTCTAGGGAGCAGTTTTTCACGCGCTAACTAGCCGCCCGCGGCTCTCCTCGCTTTTATATCGACATGTTCGATACTCCCACACCGCACTTTATTATGTAAACTTTGTTTTTGTGAAGTAGCAGACTACGAACATATTTTATATGAATTTTATTCCAAAAACAGCCGTTGCGAACATCAAATAATTTTTTTTAAGCCACTAGAAGTTTAATGTAACGAGTTTTTTTGTAATCATTATTTTATGGTTTGGTTAAAATATTAGTTTATTTGCGACGCTAGCGTCTTTCATTTGTATTTTATTTTTCAGATTATCTAAACTGTATCCGCTCTAAAACAATTTTTGTTTTGGGTTACAGATGAGATATTATGTAAATTGAGTCTAATAATAATAATAATAAATATGTGGGACATCTCACACACGGCCATCTGACCCCAAACTAGGCAGAGCCTGTACTATGGGTGTCAGACAACTGATATACATACATATATAAATATTATACAACATCCTATCTCATGTTTTTAATTAAATAAATAAATGTACTACCTTTTACAACAACTGAAAATAATTTGTTATTTTGAAAGGAGATGAAAATATTTCCAGTAAATTCTATCCGTCCTGAATTGATTTATCACAAAAGTAGATTGGACCTTTCCCTTTTCATTTTATTTTGTACCTTCAATATTGTCTGTTTTCGTAAACAACAATACAATGGACGGACTTTCGCTAAATAACTTGTTTATTTATTGGATAAACGTCAGTTCATGACAAAATTATAGAGCATATCGGTGGCGTAGGGGCTAGGACAAATGTTTCTCATTTACAAAACGCGGGTTCGAGCCTCGACGAGTACAAAATGTATTTAAACATCAGTCACGTGACCGGCCACTTTGTATGAAAAGTTGAAATTTAATTTTGAGATTTAAACCATGTTCCTCGAATGTATTTATACGTTTATTCGACGTTCTCATGGTAAAGGAAAACATCTTGAGAAAACCGAAGAAATTGAAAGCTTGTTTGTGAAGTTGACTAACCCGCACTGGGCCAGCGTAGATGACTAAGGCCTGATCACCCTTACATTAAGGTAGGTTTTGAGCCCGAAGCTAAAACTAACGTCAGTTCAAATATCTTCGTTTAGTAATTATTTCACAGAACTCATATTTTTTATTCTCTAGTCATTGTGAGGAAACTTTAGAATAAAATAAAATGAGGTTTTTTCTTTATTTTAAAAATTTCTCACATTTTCATGTTAGGAAAAAGCGTCATTTGCAAAATATACGTGTACTTTAGTCAGTTGTAATTATAGCTCAATTTACATTTACAAATATAACTTATAAGTAAATATCAATTTTAAATTTCTAGTTTTTTAAATAAATCTTTTAATTTTATAGACTTGTTTTTGTTGAATGATGTCAGTACCACCAGAGGCTCCTTCAATATTCCGACTTGATCATTTAAAATGCGTTGGCTTAAGACGTCGTTTAGCGTACAAGGCGGAAATGAAACGTCCCAAGAAGGATATTTTTCCGCTTTTCGATCTCGTTAATGGGCGAGCAAATACATTTTACGCTGTAAATTATGAACGTTTTTACTCTAATCATACTCGAAGATGTGTTTACGAGAACACGAGTAAGCTTTTTATGAATTAGGCGTTCGTAATGGCTCGTCTGACTTAATGGATAAATATGTCAGATTTTTCAAATTATTATACGTGGGAAGTCTCGTCATTTTGGAGTAAATAGGGTCTGATAAATTCAGTTTAAAGCATCAGAACTTTCTCAAAAAGTGAGTACTAAGTAATACCAACTATAATAATAATAGGGTACTGGCACCATACTGGCACAGAAGAAAATAATACGAGTAGTACTGTCTTTAGTAAGTGTCAACACTCAAAAAAGAGAATTCAACTGAACTGTGATAATTGTTTGTTTGTTACTGTAATAATAAATAATAAAAATAATGGAAAATATGGAAATGAGTAAGTAAGTAAATCTTTATTGCATACACATAACAAAACATGAAATTTTAATGAGCCACGTGAAGTATTTATTTTACATCAGTCTAGTCGTAGTAGTATTGTAGAGTATACGTAATAGACGAGAGTCAACTTTGGTTTGATTTTTACATCTATAATAGTTTAAAATAAATTAGTTAGATTTTTTTTACACCTTCTGTGACGATGCGATACATAATTATTATTCTTATTTTATATTCCTCTAATTTAGTCTTATTTTGTCTTATGTTAGTAATTTAATTACCTATTTAATATCCTCTATGATTTAAGCGAATGTTGTGTATAGTTATAATTGGACAGCAAACTTATATTAGTTTCTAAGTGTGTTTGTTTGTAATGTGAGAATCAGTTTGTAGTATACCTTTAAAATAAATAAATAAATAAAACATTATTTAAATTTAAAAATTATTTATTTTAAATAAATAAATAAATAAGAATTTCACAAGAATGAACACTGTAGAAAATAATCGGCTTGTTTCGTCTTTATTTTTGTCGATAGATATTTATTTGAGTTGATTCTACCTGAATTTGCATGTGTTTCTGGCTATACTATGACTTTTTAATCATGTTTTTATTGTTGGGATGTATGTGTGTCAGTGTGTCTCTAGTACCAAATAAATGCCTTCTATTTATCAATACTCTCCGAGTATTAGACCTGAAATATTACCTTGCACCGTGTAGATGTATGAGTGCCGTGTACGGTAGCATCAGGTGATTAGCATAATACATGTAGAACACAGCTGTTTGGTCCTGTTAATGCTCGACCTGTCCTACTACAAATTGCCCAATTAAGATATGGCTAACAACAGTACTAAGATCTCATGCTCCCGCTAACTCGAAGCAATTACCTACTATTTGGTATTCTGTGCAATTACAAACTAGGTATTGCATCGCGAGTACGGTAATCTGGTATAAAAAAAAACAAAATAGACTAGACTATTTCCAAATAAAAAATTCCGCTTTTGTTCTATAAATATAAGACTTGTTGGTTGTGATCGGAACTTATTCTGCTATGCTATACTATTAATTATTTTTAAAGTGCTGAAGGTACTTCCGACAGTTAGAAAATTAGTGATTATTTTTTAATATAAGTTTGGCTAAGAATTCCCTCGCCGAAATGTCGGATAAGGGAGCCAATTATCACAGTCCATAATGAAAAATATCCTAACCAAACTGATTAATCACCAATTTCATTAGATTGGTCGTTTATTTTATTAAAAAAGAACAGTGTCGTGTGTTCAGTCCATTAACATTTTTTGTTCATTTTTAAATACACGAAAAAGAAAAGATATTTTTTTAGTAATCTCTTTGAATTAAATAACCTATTATTAAATTTGTGTCTTGATACAAGCGCAGATCGAAGAAAAAATAGCAAGAATTGTTTTGAGATGAATATGAAAAATATCATGCTTTGTGCATTGCGATAGCAATTTAAAAAATGATGATACTGGCCGCCCTTCCACTCGTTGGTATATGATTATTGATCACCATCATCACTTTCACTTTGTTTTCTGCTCGTCCACTAGTCCAATGAAGTTTGATAGATACATACATATGATTTTGCAACAAAAGCATAGGGACTGTAGCCAACATATGCGGCTGGACATGTTGACCTTGAGAGCACCCATATTCTGTAGAAGTAGGGGTGAATTTCGTAGTGAGAATGTCCAACCGCATATTGTGCTGCCTTCTGTACATCAATTTATGAAAAATCGGACAAAACTATGGACTACCGAACAAAAATGACCAATGCAAGCTGCAAATTTAAACACAGCCACCATCTAGTCCAAATTGAATGTTATGAATTCAGCGTAGCAAGAGATGCATCTGAATATTAATGTTCGTCCGTGACAAGCAATATTTCAGAGAGATTTCGTTGAACCGTCATCTTGATTTATTATGGCGGCCATAATTACGGGTTTAAACGCTTCGCCGGCATTATACTCAGAAGAGTTTGAGACTAGTGAGGTTCCACGGCTTCGCTCATGATAAATGTTGTTCTTCTGACTGGCACAAAGTGTTTCGCTAACATTTACAGGATTTTGCTTTGTACTGGGTTTATTGTTCTGTAAGACCTCATTAATATTTTTAATGTGGAAGTTTGTTTGTTTTTAAAGAAGATGGTCAGTAAACAAAGAGATCTCAAACCCTTACTATCTTTTTATATTATATATACTTGTCTGTTTAGAATAGTTTTTACAATGCCGTTTTTAAATATATTTATGCGTGTTACGATTGTTGATACAAAATAAAAACATATCGTTCCCACGGATAAAATTGGATGACGCAGGTTGAGCTGCGGGGAGCTATTTTAACATAAGTGGAAATTCTGATTAGAACACTATAAGGAATAAAAACAAATATATAAATATTTATGTGAGGTGAGGTGACTCCTAACTTAGTACTATGGGTGTCAGACAGCTGATTTACATAGGTACATTGATTTGTGCCTCCTAACACAGGTTTCATAAAACTTAAGAGGAGGCAACTTAATGTAAAATCTGCTAAAACGAAGTAAACCCTTTTTTAAAATTATTATATTCATGAATATAATTATAACACCTAGACACAAGGCAAACACAAATGTTCAATACACGAATGTGTCTCCCGACGGGATTCGAACACGTGACCCTGAGCGTAAACACACCTGTAACATGTAATAAATACAGTCAGATCTCTAGTTCCTCTGTATCCGCAACCATGGAGCACTAATGCAATGTTGTATTATGCATAGGATTCTTGTTGATACGGCGGATAATTTACTGTCGCCGCTAGCCTTCCCAAAATTTAGTTTCCTCGAGGGCCCCACTCGTTAGTCAGATAAAAAATATTGTTCAAATTTATTGTACGACCCAGAGGTGATGTTTACAGCTGGTAGTCTTGATTTAGACCCTTTTATAAACGATTCATAATAGTGAATTGCATAGTACTTCAACAATACACTTTCTTTCCATGTTCATGAATAATTTCACACAGTCTATCATCATCTGAAGCTTTATAAAAACAGTAGTGTAACTTATTTAATTCACTGTCATTGCAAACAGCTTGTTTGATTTATTTATCGTGCGGATTTTGTAAGTTATCTTCCTCACAAACCCATAATAAACAGAGTTCGCAATTATATATTTAAATACTTAGCTAAGCTATTTCTTCATTAGCTTATAATAGCTGGAATAATAAAAACTATGTTATTGGTTATCCAACTGAGCTCTATGCCCGTTTCTACCAACCTTCAGTTGCCTGGTAACTAGAATGGTCTTGTACTTACATAATTGTAGCATGAAAGATAGTGGCCAACATATTATGAAAACTAATATAAGTTCAGAATAATGTATAGCATATCTCCTGAATTTATGTTAAAAAGAAACCAAACATATAATGTAAAAAGAAAACACGGAATATGGCAATATATTTTCGGCGAGAAAATGGATATTGTTAAAGTTAGGTGGGAAGTTAGTCGTCGCCGTGAACAGATGCCGAAATTGAAAATTGTATATTTTAGAGCGAGCGGAACTTTCACAGACTTGCAGGATTTGTGATGGATGTTTATTTTCACATACCTATGACCTAGTTTTTGAAACACCACGTTTTACTGCTTAGGACCTGTAGTAAGTAAACGCTATTAAACTCCTGCTTGATTTATTTTAGGCCAAAATAGAACAGATTTTTTGATGTGAAACCCTTTCAAGAAATTTATAATTTACAACATGTTTATCGTCATTCATTATACAGAAAATAAATGAATACCGGCCCTTATCGCGCTAACTCGATTGGTTTAAACTTTTATCAAAACCGCTGTCAAATTCCGCGCTCGCAGTATAGAATAGTGCATTTGACAGCGGTTTTGGTAAAATATTAAACCGTTCGAGTTAGCGCTATAAGGGCCCTGAACTATGAACACAAATAAAGTTAAACGGAAATTTCCTTAGTTCCCTGGTTGTCAAAACTAGTAATTATCACCGAAGTTTGAACATTAAAAGCAGAGCCAAGTTCTTTAAGTGCATTAAAGTGAGCGGCAGCGATTAAGAATGTTCATTTATATACGGCCGTTCCCATTGAGAGGCTTGGCGCATGCAAATGCAAGGGATTAACACACGCCCGGATATTGCATCATGCAACGACGCATCATAGGACAATTTTGACAAACAGATCGACACACAAACATAGGCAAGTATTTTTCTTAAACTGCTATGGTTAAGACTAGTTCATTTATTTGAGCTAACCCTCCTGGCATGATCGAAGCGGATTTTTTTTGCCCAAACTAAGTCAATAAAAAATATATGAAAACGTATGTATGAGTAAGTATAAAATAAATAAGAAATGTTAATGTTAATTTACATAAAAGTATGATACATGTTTTTAGAATATTGAGAGATATAAACCTAAAGTTATAAATTCTGTCTGGAACTTATAAAACATTACATTTTCTTTTATATTGAAGATGTTTTTTAGTAAAGTATTATTTTAAATTAGATAAATTGCAAATTTATACACCGTGTTTCAGTTTAGCTTGGCTTGAAGCGACAAAGCAGACCACTATTATTACAACAGCCTCGTGGTCACAACAAGATCACAAGGACGCACTATTAATATCAAATAATAAGTTGTTGAGACTGAAGCGCTGTGATGCTACCAATAAATTTGTATTACCGAGCTTTCAGAGAATATAAAAAAAATTAGTATTACCGAGCTTTCAGAGAATAAAAAAAAAATAGGGAGCTTAAACTACTACAGCTCTTATAACAGCCCAATGCTGGGTTCTTCTAATGCAACGTAGGACCACAAATTACGAATAGCGGCGGCGCGCGGCTTTTTATTTTGTGGTATGACTTCCTATTAATAATTTTAGCTTGTTCTGAAATTAAATAATTAGGCACCAAGTAAGAAAGCGACAAGCTTAAAAAAAAAAACCGGCCAAGGGCGAGTCGGACTCGCGCACCGAGGGTTCCGTACAAACCTGCAAGGTTTACAAAGTTCGTTCATTACGACAATCGAGTCATAACTATGGTAATCTTATTGCAAAATGAAATTCATAACATTACAATGGGGAAAGATGGAGGAGCATAAATTTAAGACAAAGATCTCTTTATCGTTTAAGTAACTAAGTACTAAGTAAGTATTTCAACTTGATAGCTCTACGCGTTCATGAGGAAAAAAGTAATAAGTTTATATTTATTAAAAAATATATATTTTGTAATGTAACTAAAAATTTAAGGTTTTCGGAATTTTTCCTTTATGTGTGCTATAAAACGTTGCTTCATGCCAAATTTCAAGATTCTAGGTCGACTGGAAGTACCCTTTAGGTTTTGATTCCCTTGCGAGTACTTGCGAGTTTCAAAATATGCAGCTTAAATTGCTGTTTCTTTTGATTGCGTTGACATAGAAGTTTGATTTTGTTACAGCTTAAAGGTATTATAGACCTGAGTATTTGGTATGAATTTCAATTTAATACCTCTACGCGTTTATGAGGAAATGGGTAGTAAGGTTAAAATTATTAAAAAATATATATTATGTGATGTAACTAAAAATTTATGGTTTTCGTAATTTTTCCTTTATCTATGCTATAAGACGTTGCTTCGTACCAAATTTCAAGATTCTGAGTTCACGGGAAGCACCCTGTAGGTTTTGATTCCCTTGCAAGTGTCGAAAATTTGCGGCATAAACGGCTGTATCTTTTGATTGCGTTGGCTTAGAAGTTTGATTTTTTCACAGCTTCAAGGGACAGTAGACCTGAGTAATTGATATAAATTTCAGCTTCATACCTCCACGCGTTCCTGAGAAAAAGGGTCTTGACAGACGGACGGACGGACAGACGGACAACAAAGTGATCCTATAAGGGTTCCGTTTTTTCCTTTTGAGGTACGGAACCCTAAAAAGGAGGAAAATACAAAAGATGCGATCCTGTGGAGTTTATTTGGCGGGTTCTTCTCCACAGCAGCGCACACATTGCGTGAACCCGTCAATTATGTTCCAACTGATATAGCAATCGCCACAGTACCTACTACCAGAAAACTTAATTTCCTGCTTCATAATAATGTTCTCAAAGAGATTGAGAACTCAATTTCGCCCCGTATGTTTCTGGAATTCGTTTGCATCATTTAATTTGGTCATTGTTTGTGTCAGCGTTGCGGAGGCGAGTCATTAACGAGCCGCGCTAATGTCAAATTATTTATTCCGTAGCTATTAGTGCTGTTCCACCGAGTACTGCGCCTGCATAAAACGTACACGAACATGCGATGATTTATGATAGTTTTGGAAACTCAATGACAGATCATTCCTTAATTTTATCTATTATTTTATTTGTTTATGTAAAAATTCAAACCCAGTACATTGTAATTTAAAGTGTGCGTTTCGGCAATCACCAACCGAGACAAACCATCCAAAAGTAAGCTAAAACGGGAGTGATATTGAAAACCACGCATAATTAAAATGTACTTTTGACAGCTTCTGAATGATTAACAATCTGCCAAGGATGTTGATGTGATTTGTAAAATCTTACTTCGAATAAAAAACTTTGACTTTTGTTATAACGTTAATATTTATAACATAGGTTTTTGTTCTTTTTTGGTGACAGAAACATAATTTCACTATGTTACTTTTTTTGTGACATTTATAAGCTCTTTAACAAAATCACTTGAACCAGTTTTTCAGACTATCCGTAAAAGCTGAATAGCTTTTCACGTTGATAAAATGCATAAAATCTGCAGCATCTATCTTCAAAATTAAACGTACGTGTGGTCATCGTGGCACTAAGCTGTTTCTCCCGCGCTGTTTTTCATTACTCTAAGAGCTCTCAGCCTCAACACACTTTTATATTTTTATGCGCTCCTGGTAGCAAACGGGAAATTACTCCCAAGTTTTTATGGTGAAAAATATCTCCAGTTAGTTAACTGTGACCTGAGCCAGTTTCCTTGTTATTGTAATGGCGTTAATATTTTACTACGTTGTGGCAGTTGCCTCAGTAAATCAAAACTGAATAATTATTATGATTTAAAACGGGGGTTAAAATTATATTCGTTGGATTAGTCGTTGCTTTGTACATTTTTTTAGTTGCATAAATGGAACAATATTTAAAATGTTTGTTTGATAAATATAACTGTATGAAGGTTTAAGGAAGTAATCTCTGCCTACTCCTCCGAGAAAGGCTTTATGTATGTATGTAGGTTTCAAAAGAGACGATAACATTTAATACGGTAATTGCTATTATAAAGTAATAAAAAAACTAGCTAAGTGATTAAATTCACAAATTTAATTCAGTTCTTTCAAGATAGATTTTGAAGTGCACGAGATATGATCAGAATATTTTGACTTGAAGTTTGTAATGTAACAAGATATTGGTTTGCATATTTAAACTCAAAATTAATAAAAAGGCTGCCACCACTATACGTAATTTGTGAGGCTGCTATGAGAACTTCAGAACTTCCTAACCCCACTGAACAATATAAGACCAAACAATGTAATTGACAAATTGACTTACCCGTGCCATAAGTCCAGTCGGAACCAGTTCGAACTAGTTTAACCTAAAAAGGTTAGCATAAGTCAAGTGTCCGGGACTGCACCGGGTATGCTGGGCAAATGGAATGTCTAATGTAGTTGTCCGGGTGAATTATTGGCGCCGCGACTAATGGACGCGTGGTCCGGTAACCAATGGTCCGGTGTTAATGCTGACCAAATTCGGTTTCGGTCGCTAATAGCTAAAAATTTTGACTACTTATTGGTTCAAATAGCACTCAACGTATCTATGAATTACGTTATGTAACTACTAATTAAAAATTTTAGCACTATTATACCAATTTTATCAAAAAAGTAATTGTTAACAAGCGAAATACCAAAGACGGTAAATTTTACAGAAAACAAGAAAATTAATATAAAAAACATCTATCAATTTGCCGAAAAATAATCACTTGTCTAGTCAGCAACTTTCCTTAATTGGTTTTCAATTTATATCCAAACTTTTAAATTAATTGAGTCAATAGGCAGCTTTATTGCCAAAATACCAATTATAGCACGTTGACATATAATATTTATTTAGTAATTAAACGCATGTATACACCTTCCCCGTTTAATCATGTGAATAAAAAGTAAAAGTAATATCTACAAATTTTACCCGAAAACTAAATTTCGCCCCCTTTCCCCTATACCGGCCCACCAGAGTTCCACTGTACAAGTGTATCCGTGTGTTTGATTCGCTCCCACCGCGGTCAATGATTTATTCGCATCGGTGCGGTTTCGACAGTACCTGTTATTGGACCCCTACCTGCAAACAGTTCTGACGGGAAATATAATAATGTAAAACTGTGAATGTGTGTCCAAGTTATTTCCTTTACAGTTTTGATAGTTATTATGTTTTATTTTAATTTTAAAATTGAATTACAACCTATATTATCCCCTTTTATTCTAATTATCATACGTCTGTGTTTAACTATACTGCCGTGTGATCCCGGCATTCATAATAAGATCCGCCTTTAGCGGATGTATTTTTGATCCACTAAATAAAACAAAAAAGATTGAACCGATACTCGTCAACTACTAATAGGGCGACGACATACTAAGAAAAACAAAGTCGTTGGCAACGTAAGCAAGTTCCGATCAGCAATAGGCTGTGAGTAGCAATTCTACGAGCATACTCTTTACGTTGTTATCGCGTGTACCCAATAAGATTGCAGATCTAACTTCAGATAGAAGCGGTTCCAATTATACTGGGCCCTGAACTATGAACTGTATAAACATTATTCGGGAATTTCACACGTACTAATTCCGAAGAATGCTTTAGGTAGGAAATCAAAGTTCCCCGCCTTCCTGACTGGCTTCCTGCCAAGCGGTCCGACTTCGGAACTATCTCGAAGTTGTCTCCAAGTTACAGTGGCTCCCTGAGCTCTCGTGTTGATATTAATTTGTCTGGATTCTAGTATTTTAAATTTTACTTGCTCACTTCTCTTACACGATTTCTTTCCATTCCACATTATTGTTTTAATTTCTTGAAGGAGATCGATTTAATGGTCGAGAGGAATCTGTTTCATTTATGCTTTAAACATTCTTCATTTGTGTATTTTATTTTCTGTTTTGCCTTTCTATACGATACCACAGAATACCAAATAGTAACGATACCATCGTGTTCATGAAAATTAAAAATATTGGAAACCTTTATTTTGAAATTAATTTGATGGTGGAGAATTAAATGTGTAATTTATTCAATACAAAAATCTGTCGGTCAAAATGTTGGTTACTCGTATCATCCAAATGTCATCCAAATTTCAGTTACCATTGTCATAAAAAATCTTAATTTAATTGTAAAAAGAGTTACAAAGAGTTAAAACATAATCCAGTACGGTATTATACAATTCATAAGTTACAAATGTACTTCATAGAGTAAGCGTAAGCATACAATCCCAAAATCCCTCACGTTAGGCTTACACGAGGTTTATTCCTGCGATAGAAGATAAACACGTCTGGCAAACAATGCCGCGCCGGAATACCAGCTGCTGAATAAGTGATCATTGTGGAGCAGTGGGAACGCGCTTCGTGCGTCATGCTGCCTGACACTTTCTGGTTTGATTTTCAAGGAACTTTTTAACTGTTTCTGTTTCAAAGTTTCTAAGTAAGTATACTGTAACAAAGCAGTAGGTAATACAAATAAAATGAGGGTTGGTTACGTCATAAGTCCGGTATGAAGCTTATAAGAATCTCTTTGATAGTTTGATATCTATCAAAAACATTTAACATAAATAAATTTTTAGTTGAATTGTTAGTTTCCCCATTCCAATAAACAAACATAACTTGCTGTGTAATTCGAGGGCCGGTGGCGTCGGCGTCAGGTAGCCGGGAGTAAATCACGTCTGAATTGATTTAGCGTTGGCACCGTGATTAATGGCGAACCGGCCCTGGCAGAGCCTGTATCTGATGCGATGGTTATCGGTAATGTACTGAGTTACGATTGTTCGGCGCTATTGGCCCTGACTTTATCTGAGTTTGGCGAATATTCCAGAAGGTTACTGAAGTCTATTGTTGACCAAACAAGGAAGTCATGTCCGATCGTGTTATAGAGCACGTTCGATTTTTATTAGGGAGGTTTCGGGAACGATTCTTTACGTGTATATTTTATTGTAATTCCTACTCTAGTTGGTTTAAAATAAAAAAATA
Source organism: Teleiodes luculella (assembly GCA_948473455.1). Lineage (NCBI taxonomy): Eukaryota > Metazoa > Arthropoda > Insecta > Lepidoptera > Gelechiidae > Teleiodes > Teleiodes luculella. The sequence goes on from OX419583.1 coordinate 17,576,884, forward strand.
TAATCATCCTGATTGCTAGAAAAGTAACAATGCCTGAAAATCAGTGAACACATCCGACATTCGATATCCTTCTTTCTCTCAGGATATTCTCGTCTAAATAGTTGTGAAATAGTACGAATTTTTGGATGCGTGTCGCAGTAAATGTAGATTTAGAGTGTTTATAACATGATGTGTATTTACCTTTACATGTAGACTATGAAAAACGTATGGAACACACAGATATAGATAAAAACACACATGTAAACGGCACCACAGATAATATAATACTAGTTACACTAACGGCACTAATGCAATCGCATGTCACTAGCGCTGCACTTGACGCGTAAACGAAAGATAACATTGTGATTGGTAGAAGGTAATATGCGTCCCCATTGAAGGGACTAGTATTTTTGTGCAATTGCATTCATTACTAGGTTGTTGCCAAAGCCGTTCGTAAAAATTCCTTTGGGTGGCAACCCTTAGGGCTTTTAATTAAAACTCTTTTCCAACGATGCCCACTTTCGCCACGTTTTAAAACATTTTGCGTTTATAATTTTCAGTCTAGCGTCCAGTTACCAAACGGCAACACGTCGTTTTTTTAACCGACTTAATTAAATTTAATATCGTGTGACTGAGGAACCTGGCACGGCGGGCTCAGATTAATTGACCCTCAAAATAATGGAACGGTGTATTATTTTGTGGAAGTATGCGAAAAGTAAGAACCTGGCCTGTTGGACCGCACGAGGCAACATTTTATTGCGCGTCAATGAAAATAAGCTAGTACGCATCAACTCAGAACGCGAACTAGAAGATTTCATGGAATCAGCATGACTATTGCTCTGTATATTTCTAATTATTTTCCTTTGTTTTGTTATATTTTTAAGCTTAAGTTACTGCTGCACATTTAAACTAACTTACACAAACACTCCACACACTCAAAAAACAGAAAATCAAATGTACACACAAACATATTTATTTGACAAGAAAAATACTACTCTACTACATTATTATTATACTACTCTATCTATGTACACTACAGTATTGCCTACCCATCCTAGTAAAAATGGATAACACAATTCAAACAATAAATGATATTGACAACATCGAAATAGCACGTAGTTTCCAATGTGACTGCTCAGATCTATCAAAAAATATACAAAAAAATAAGAGTGACTTCACAATAATTTCACAAAATATAAGAAGTATTTATGCCAATTTTGACGACTTTATGATTACTTTAACCAGCATTTCCTTTGACACAGACATAATTATACTGACAGAATGTAGACTTAATCCCATTAAACCTTTACCGCAAATAAGTAATTACCTGGCGTATCACACTGAACGGCAAATGAATCAAAATGACGGTGTGGTAGTATATATCAAAAGTAACTTAAAACATAAAATAAAAGAAATTGAACTTACTGGGGCATCCTGTTTACAAGTAGATGTTTTGAATAAAACAGTGATATGTATTTATCGATCTCCGTCGAACGCTAATGCTGAAAACTTCATAACCTCATTAAATAATCATTTAGAGACCATTCATTCACATCAAAATATAATTATCGCGGGTGATATAAATATAAATATTCGACCAAAATCTATAGAACCAAATCTAGAATTTAAAAATAGAATAAGTTACATGAACATGTTATCTAACTTTGGGATTTTAGCGGGTCATACTCTACCTACTAGGGACAAAAATTGCTTAGACCACTTTATGCTCAAATTAAACAAAAATAAATTTGATACAGCTATAGCAATTCTCAGTACCACGACGACAGATCACTACACAACATTCTTAGCCATTTCTAAAATGAAACAACGCAATAATACCACTAAAAATATAAAAACACTTAATTTCAAAGAAGCCTTAGAATATTTAAAAACAAAAAACTTATCAGAATTACTATACTCCGAAGATCCAACACTTTTAATAGAAAACCTAATAAACATTTTGATGGAATGCATAGAAAAAAATACTATAACTACTACTCTTCCAAGTTCAAAAAGAACAGTAAAGCCGTGGATCACGCCAGGGGTCCTGAGATGCATTAGAAATAGAAACCGCCTCCAGAAAAGAGCTCGTGCAAACCCAAATGATGATGTGATCAAGCTGACTTATTCCCGATATCGAAATTACTGCAATAATCTAATAAAGAAGTTAAAAAGAAAATATCAGAGAGATCTATTAGAAAAATCACTAAAAAACAACAAACAACTTTGGAAAAATATTAAAAATATTGCGTACATTGCTAATAATAACTCTGTAAATTTGGAACTCTTAAATATCAAACCTACGTCTAAAGAATCAGTAAATCATATAAATGAATATTTTGTTAGCATCGGAAAAAATCTGGCAAGCCAAATTAAACAAGAAAAACATCAAACTGACCATTACCTAGGCAATCTGCGATCTCAGACCAACTCATTCGTATTGCTTGATACTGATCATGATGAAGTATATACCACTCTAATGGGACTAAAATCTGAAAGCTCTCCTGGCTGGGAAAATATAACAACAAAGTTTTTAAAATATATTAGCAGCGAAATTGTCCCTATTTTAACCCACTTTGTTAACCTGTGCTTTGAAAAGGGTGCTTTCCCTGCACCACTGAAAAAATCTATTATAACTCCTGTATTTAAGGGGGGGGACAGAGACGATATCAATAATTATAGACCAATATCGGTTTTGCCAGTAATATCAAAGATTCTAGAAAAGATAATGAATTCACGACTGGTTACTTACCTTGAAAAGTTTAATTTATTATCTGCTTCGCAATTTGGCTTTAGGAAGAACAAATCAACTGAGGACGCAGTAACTGCACTTAGTTCTCTTGTAGTAGATAATTTAGATGAAAACAATAAATGCATGGCTGTCTTTCTGGACCTAAAAAAAGGATTCGATACCGTCTCTGTCCCCATCCTAGTCAGTAAATTAGAAAAGATGGGAGTAAGAGAAAAGCAGCTTTCGCTTTTCACTGACTATTTAACTAATAGAAAACAGAAGGTTAAAGTACAACAATTTATAAGTGAGGATGCAGACGTGTGTTACGGCGTGCCACAAGGTAGTATTTTGGGACCTACGTTGTTCCTGATATACATTAACGACCTCTGTGATCTCAAACTAGCAAACGGTACAACATTTTCCTATGCCGATGACACCGCGATTGTCTTCTCGGGCAAATCCTGGGAAGCTGTTAGACGAGATGCTGAAACAGGCATGATGCAAGTGGCAAAGTGGCTTAAGCTAAATCTTCTCACACTCAACACCTCCAAAACGAACTATCTATGTTTCAGCATCTACAACAACACACAACCTAGTGATAACTTTTTCCTGAAAATACACCAATGCAAGTCGAATACACCTATATGTAATTGCCCTACTATCGATAGAGTAAATCAAACAAAGTATTTGGGGGTATACCTTGATCAGCGCTTATCCTGGTACCCACACTTGGAGCACGTAACAAACAGAATTAGAAAATTCCTATGGATTTTCAAGAGTCTTAGGCATGTAACCCCAGCGATATCATCCAAACACCAAATGTCAACTAGAAATCTTCTCAATGACATATATAAATCTCTTGTCGAATCTGTAATTGTATACTGTATTCCTGTGTGGGGTGGAGCTGTGAAAACACATTTCATAGACTTAGAAAGAGCGCAACGTGCCTTGTTGAAGACTATGTATTTCAAAAAGACTCTTTTTTGCACTGAAAGCCTATACAGTATTTGTAACTTGCTCTCTATCAGGAAATTATATATCCTTAACGTTGTATTAAAAAAACATAACTCTCTGACATACGATCCAAAATTGACACAAAAAAGAAGGAAAGATCTTATAGTTAAGGCTCCATACACTCGAACAAACTTTGCAAGCATACAATATAGTAAAAGATCTGCAACACTATATAATAAAATTAATAAACATATTTATATATACGATCAAAATCATGCAAACTGTAAAAAAACTGTCGTTAAATGGTTACAGTCACATACATATGAGGAGGTGGAAACACTTTTAGTACCTATAAAATAGATAGTAATTTTTAGATAAAAATAAGGGTAGCATAATATATACATATTATAAATCATTAATAACAAACACTCACTTGAGTACATTATTTGACATTCATACTGTACACTGTACACGCACACACACACACACACACACGCGCGCACACACACACACACACACACGCGCGCACACGCACACACACATACACATGTCATTAACTTTTACTCTTAGTTTAGGTAAAATAAAATGTTGTTACATGAGGGAAGAGCGGAGTTCTCCTGACACAGGCACTTTGATGCTTAAAAGGAAACTCCAATCAATATTTGTTAAAAACTGGTTTTTGAAATAAACATTTTTGTATTTTTGTATTTTTGTATTTTGTATAATTTGATGGCGGTATAAAAACGATGAAGTATCAAATTTTATATATTGCAGGGACTTTTTCAAATTATAAAAAAAAAATTTTCACATCGCATCACAATACCTACTGTGATGCGATGTGAATCATACCGGAAGTTCGTGCGAGTTCGCAGAAAGTTGCGATGCGATGAGAATTCGCAGTTATGTGTGGGAGCCCTAACGTATAATATTATAAAATCAAATAACACCATCATCATTTTAGTCCGTATGCGTCTGTGGAGGCAAAGGGAAGATCTTCCGCCGGGCATGGTGGTGAGCCCGGGGACCGCGGTCCAACTGTACTTCGTTGGAACTTGTATTTGTTCAATGTCTTGCGAAAACTCTGATAGCGCGTTTTAGGCCTCGGCTTCTAATTGGTCGCTCCTCTAATGACGTACTCGTAGGTAGTATGTGGCGCGCCGCCACAGTACTCCCCCTCCAACAGGAAATCAAGACTCCAGTTCTCGTGCCAGCATAGTGAGTTGCGGTTTCTTCGAGCTGTAGGATACGTAGTTGCGCTTGTCGCTAGCCTATGAATCCATCGATGCTCGGTAGTCGTCTGGCGAGATCCAACTGTGTTCAAGAAGTCATCTTCGTGTTCTGATGTCGGTGGTCACCAATGTGGCGGCAAAGGGAAGATCTTCCGCCGGGCATGGTGGTGAGCCCGGGGACCGCGGTCCAACTGTACTTCGTTGGAACTTGTATTTGTTCAATGTCTTGCGAAAACTCTGATAGCGCGTTTTAGGCCTCGGCTTCTAATTGGTCGCTCCTCTAATGACGTACTCGTAGGTAGTATGTGGCGCGCCGCCACAGTACTCCCCCTCCAACAGGAAATCAAGACTCCAGTTCTCGTGCCAGCATAGTGAGTTGCGGTTTCTTCGAGCTGTAGGATACGTAGTTGCGCTTGTCGCTAGCCTATGAATCCATCGATGCTCGGTAGTCGTCTGGCGAGATCCAACTGTGTTCAAGAAGTCATCTTCGTGTTCTGATGTCGGTGGTCACCAATGTGGCGGCAAAGGGAAGATCTTCCGCCGGGCATGGTGGTGAGCCCGGGGACCGCGGTCCAACTGTACTTCGTTGGAACTTGTATTTGTTCAATGTCTTGCGAAAACTCTGATAGCGCGTTTTAGGCCTCGGCTTCTAATTGGTCGCTCCTCTAATGACGTA